>OY734949.1:13172564-13709962 GCA_963457585.1 Spergularia bocconei
ATAGAGGGTCACCATGTGCAGTGTAATGCAAACCTGAGGGACACCATGTACATTAGTGTGTATAGTTCAGGGACACCATGTACACTAGTGTGTATAGTTCAGGGACACCATGTGCACCGAAATTTACAGATATTAGAGAATTTTCGAAAAATTTTCACTAAAATTACGTTTAAAATTATACAACTTGATTTTTTTTGCGAATTTTTTTCCCAATAATTATTAAATTTGATTTAGGAACTTTTTTTTTTTTTGAATTTTTGAGTTTTTTTAATATTTTCAGAAATTACAAAATTGAATTAATACTAAATTAAATTTATAAATGGCCGCCACGTCATCACTTGACGGAAAAAAGTTAACACCGTTAGTTTGAGGGACACCACGTACCGCATTTTGCAAATCTCAGGGACACCACAATGTACAAGTTTCAAACATAGGGACACCACGCGCAAACTGGTAAACCTCGGGGACACCACGTGAATTTTCCGTTTATTTTATAAGAGATTTTTGTACAGCTGTATCTCCGACTTTGTATATTGCTTTGTAATATCTCCGAATTTTGGCAAGTTTTGTATAATAAAAAGAGTTTTAAATTAGCTGAAATCTGGGGGTGTTACAATAACGGCCTGAGCTTCCAGCAAACCTAGATAGACATTTTCTTGCAGTTTCTATGGTGAGAGAATATTGTCGTGATATCGACCAAATTACCCTACTATCTAACTAATGTACCTATGGAAGTCGGGATCGTATCTACGTGGAACTACGATTAATTCTAACGATGTTTATATGCAAAGTAACGTCACAAATGGGGGTTTTGAAGTGATTTGGTAACAAAGCAACAATCATAAAACAAGTAAATAAATGGTAATTTATAATTAGAGACAAGTCTTGGATCCGCAACTATCACTAACGAATTATTTCCGCAAGAAATCGAATATTCCTTCACTTTGATTGCTTAATCGTGAACAAAGTTCTATTAGTTCTTAAGATTAGTGAATTTAAGCGACTGCTCTAAATAATAAAACTCTTATTTCTCTTTAGTTCTCGTAAATTAAAATGTGTCTTGATAAAACTTATATCATAATCTCAAACCAAATAACTTATTTCTCAAAACACTTTAAAATTTTACAAACGTTATTGATCTTATTTCTGAAATAAACATATGATTACGAAACATTTAGCTAGCAACCTATACGAGAAAGTAAAATTCCTTCTTCAATTACATGCGTTGTACGAAGGACGCCGAATCAAGTAAAATACACCTACAAAATATAATCTAAAACTTTCTTCTCAAACTCAAACGACCGTTGTTTGTAATACTCCTGAGACTAAAATGCCAAACAAATCATTTACCTCTCAACAATACGTACAAATCTAACTACTTTCTAAGCACACAACCTTTAGTCATCAACAACAACCACATTAATCATAACACACTGCAAATCCCACAATTTACATTATAAAATCAATGCCAAACTAACACTAGCATCAGACCCATATCCTTTGATCCTCTCGTCAAAGCACACCAAGACCAATTCCCGAAATCAAGTCTAACCTTGCACTTCAATTTACAAACGAGCTCTCTTTGAATCCCACAACACAACCGATCAAAACAAACAGTTACTATAACAATATACCTCACATATCGTAATAACAGCGCTAGCTTACATATTAGACGCCTATATCATAGCGCATAAAAAAAACACACGAAAACACCTTGTAGTTAAATAGTCTTAACAATCTTGAATATTGTAGAAATAGGTTTACCTTTTAAAATTTGAAATCAGCCCGAATCTTTTATACGAGATTGAAAGCAAGAGAGGGTCGAACTAGAGGTGAAGACGATAGACGGAAATGATGATCGTTTTGGCCAAGGAACTGATGGGCAATTCGTATGATATATTATGGAGATAAATGTGTAAGGAAAATGAGGTAATGATGATTAGGGGCATGTGATCAGCCGCCAATTAAAGAAGGAAAATTGTGTACTTGGCTAATCCATGACGAGGCATTACCACCACCCTCTTTAATCGACAAAAAGGAGATTTTTTTTATTTTTTTAATATGTATCATAAAATATGCAAAATGATGACTATTAACCTAAAAATAAGTTTATAAAATCAATAATAAAATACTCAAAAATCCGGTGTATCACAATTACAATGGGAAATGCAGGAGTATTCTTTGTGTATGGGTACGGGGGAACATGTAAAGCATTCCGATGGAGGACCTTATGCGCTGCAATCAGGAGTAAGAGAGATATCGTCTTTCCAGTGGCGTCAAGTGGTATCGCATCTTTACTTCTTACAGGAGGAAGAGCTGCAAACTTTAGGTTTGACATACCCATAAATGTAGACGAAACTTCAATGTGTAACGACCTAATATAGGGTATAGAGTTGACGGGACTTCTAGAAAACACTAAGTTAATAATTTGGGAGAAGGATCCTATGATGCATAAGTTTTGCTTCGAGACACTAGAGAGAAGTCTAAAAGACGCGCTTAGAAATTCGGCAGGGATAGATTCTGAAAAGCCTTTTGCTGGTAAGGTCATTGTGTTTAGTGGTGATTTCCGCCAAATCTTACCCGTTGTCCCAAAAGGAAGTATGCAAGACATTGTGGCAACTTCTATAAACTCTTTAGAGCTTTGGAGTTCATGTAGGGTGATGCATCTAACAAAAAATATGCATCTACACTAAAGAGGTTCAGAGCAAGACATGATAGTGGTTAAAAATTTCTCAGAGTAGGTCCAAAAAGTTGGAGATGGCATCGTAGGGGGCCAAATGACGGTGAGCAAACGATCGAGATTTCTGATAAAAATCTCATAAGGGATGTTCAAAATCCAATATCTTCTATCATGGATAGTACTTACCCAGATTTCATAAGCCATTTGTTCGAGCCGAAATATTTTCAAAAAAAGGATATACTTGCTCCAACTCATGAGATCGTAGAGTCCGTGAATGACTATATGTTATCACAGATAAGGGAAGATGAGAGGGAATATTTGAGCTCTGATTGCATTAGCATGGAGGAATAGGAGATAGAGCGGCGATCAGATATGTACTCATAAGAGTATCTCAATACCATCAAATGTTCAGATTATGGGATGGTGCTCACTACCCTGACCCCGACCTACCACGCAGCCCCCACACCCGCTATCATAGGCACCACTTCCAACACCCTAGGCCAGCAGGTCATGGGATGGTGCTCACTACCCCGACCATTGACGCCGCCCTTGCCTTCGCAACCATTTCCACCTATCTCTCCCCCAACTGGTTATTTCAGTAAATTTTCCTTAAAAAAAAAAAAGCAAATTATGGGAGTTGTTGGACAGTTGGTTGGAGGTGACATGCGTATTATGCGCTCCCCTCTTTCCTTTTCTAATTTTCTTTTATTTTGTTTTGACCAAATTTTGATATATTTTTTTTCCTTTTAAATTGGTGCTTGTTTATATTTTGGGCTCATGCCTTTTTGGGTACGTCTCACAAGAGACTTGTTACTTTCCGTAAAATCATTAGCACTTAGTGTTTAATTATTTTATTAACATAATAAAAATAATAATGTGATACCCCAAAGTTATATAATATTAAAAATAATAATGTGATACCCCAAAGTTATATAATATTATAATAACATATCAACGCAAAGTATTATTGTACTCATATGTTTTCTACCCAAACCAGTATTATCCGCCATGTTTAATATTATATTAAATAAAAGACCTTCAATTTATCCTTAATTTAAAGTAAACATAAATAAATAGAACTCATGTCAAAAGTAAGATGAAAGGTCACATTGAAATTCTACTAGTCGTATTCATTGTCATATTAATGATGTATTTATTTCATATATTAATGACGACCTTTTCATGTACTTATGATTTTTACATTGACCTAAATTCGCCCCAATGCGACACGTAGGATTACTGAACTTCTTATAATAGCCTATTAATATTATTATATGAATAAATATAGATATAGATTTAAAATAGTGATATTAAGATAATCCCCGTTTTAACAAGTGGCCAACATATTTATGCCAAATTTCCCAATCTCAAGCCCTATGAAAGTTTAGCCATGGTTTTCCCTATCAATACCAGATTTAGAAATCCCAAGTAACCATTCAAGGACTCCCTTTTTTTATTATTAAACTCAAACAACCGTTCTAGAATTAAAAACAACCAAGCAACGAACTTAAATTATTTAAGACTAAGGATAACAATTTTCATATTCAATCAACTGCTACTGCGACATTATAACCAGACCAATTCTAATCTTAAATTAGCAGATTCATTGCCTTAATATCTAATCAATCATAATCATGCACCAAGAGAGGATAGATGTGTTTAAAATGTGATTACCCATCCTATTGGGTTGTGTTGTAACGTATGACAGCCTAACGGGTCGAGCCGTTACAAGATCGTTCTATCACAGCAATTCCCAAACCTTTCTGAATGAGCACAAAGTGGATCAAACAACAAATTTAGAGGTTCATTAGACTACTATATGGTGAGTTGGATGATTTTATGGGGGCACACTTTCAGAGTTATCTAGCCCGTATAGCAGCAGATGCAAAATCGTGTGCCTATAAGACAACATGGAGATTTGTTCTATCTATTAGCTAGAAATTGTCTACAAAGGACACTGAATGGACATCCGTTCCATGACTCCGTTTGGAGAAATACAAGTTTTGCACGATTAAGGTAAGACTTGGTCAGCAAAAACATAATTTACAGCTGTCAATACTAGTCGTAATATGTATTAGTTTCCTTATCTATTATATATATAATAATTACTGGGCTAACATCACATCCTACATGGCAATACCTTAGCGATTGTCCACGTGTAAAAGCCACCTAGATGCTTATGTCTCAGCTCACTATCACATCACAACAACTTATAAATGCAAGTTATCAAACTCTTAAGTTGCCCCTAAAACATTAAAAAAAACATTTTAGATTTTCACAAATAAAGTTCCATTATTAATGTCAAAATGGATTTAGAAAACTTGCACTAAGCAGCAAGGTCTTTGGTTCAAGTGAGTAATGGCATATAAAACTAACAAGAAAGACATCTGGATTGTGGATAAAGGGTGAATGATTCCGAAAACAAGAAAAGTATTCTAAGTGAGGGATGAGATCCTGCTTGCACAGGGAGTGTAGTCGATTCTAATAAATTAATCCTCTCATGGGCAAAAGGAAGTAGATTCAGCCTCAAAGATGCTTATAACCAATTCAGGGGGGATAAAGAAAGATGCAGGGTCACAAAATTATCTTGAGCTGAGCAAATGTTTCAAGACACGTCTTCATTAGTGTGCTAGGTGCCCAGAAATGCCTTCCCACAGTTGATATACTGAAAAGAGGTATCATGCTGGTTAAAAGGTGTGTACTTTGCAAGATGGATGTTGAATGTCATTGCCACCTCTTTTTCGACTGTAAAGTTGCTCAGGAAATATGGCAAACAATCCTTAAATGGATTGGATTAAGGAGAGCAGCCTAGAGCTTAAGAGAATTAAACTGGGGTCATCAGCACAAGCATACAAAACACTTGAAATATAAATGGTTTTGTGCTACTCTTTCGTCAACGGTCTACATGATTTGGTCGGAGTGTAACAGAAGAATCTTTGGTGAAATTGAGCAAATGTGAAGTGGATTACTGATCATATTAAGTATGTAGTTAGTGTTCAATTACTATCTTTTGCAAAACATCATGTACATGATGAAATTGTTTTGAGCTTAAATGCTTATTAGAGTTGAAGTGTTGTCTAGTGGTTAGCTTTTTTGAAATCGGGTTTGTCTTTTTCCCTCAATGGATGAATAACGACTAAATTCTTAGAAGAAGAAAAAAAGTTCCATTATTACCTCCATTATTTATTTTAATGATGATATTAAGTGTTATAATATTATGGATATTCGTTTGCCAACTTCGTTGGTTACACATTAGTATCAAGTAATATATATACCTATGTCCATTATCTGATTTTAGAGATAAAATATGTGTGCACACATATACAACGAAAAATGTTTCCAAAAGAAAAAGCCAATTGAGAGAAGAGATGTATACATATACATAGAGATATGAAAATTGTGTGGAGAGGCTGCTCATACAACAAATATATCTCTTAGAGTTTAGTGTTTATTTTTAATCATAGATATAGTTTGCGTAGTGTGATGTTGTACTCCCAAAGCTTTAGCCTTAGTTTAAAGTTGATATTGAGCTAAGGGGCCCTTGCTCAGTTTGGGCTCTGGGCGGGAGCCCATGTCGCCCTGGCCCAGAGTCGCCTCTAGTTGGATCATATCTTTTACTTTAATGTTCTTTTTATTTCGTTTCCTACAAACCACAAAAATTGTGTTTTCCATTTTTAGAGAGAACATATTGCAGTTCTATTATGCCTTTATCAGTGTTGTAAGTGAGATAATAGAGAACTCGGTTCTGTACGCTTCCGCATTCGTATCAACAACAGTATTGGTGCTAGATTGGCTGGGATTTGAGTCATTTGACATTTCTTAATATTAAAAAAAAATAATTGTATGAAATGCATATGTATCAAATATGGACAATGCATGTTAATTGAGATGAGATATGAAAGATAACTAATTAAGTTCCAAAATTTGTGACCCTGATTTTCTAGGAATCAAATTCAAAATGGTTAATTAGCTAATCGCACTAACCAAACCATTTTATCATTTAACTGAAACAAAATTTCATTTGAGACGGTTGAGTATTCGATCAGTTTTAAACACACCATGAGATTCATAGTTGTAACAACACAAAATAAGATAGTAACTCCTTCCCTATAGCTCCATATATATTATCCTTACTTAAACTTAGAGGTGAAAGGTATAGTTGTTAATATGGTGGGTCGAAAATCTTATAAACATATTATGAACTAATTATTAACTCTATTTGGAACAAAGTTATACCATTTCAAATTGGTTGTTACTTATGGGTTGTATTGAAGATTTGACCAAATGTCTTTCTTTGAGGATCTTTTTCCCCTGTTTTCTCTATTTTTTCTTCCCAAAAGCCTTATTTTTAGTTTCACATTATTCTCACTGTACCTACTTTCCTCTTGTTGTTACCTTATAATTCACAACATTTCTCTTCACATTCCCCATTACCTTAGACCAACTCAATATAGGGACCAAAACCAATCACTTTTAAGCAAACAAAAAAACCATAACATTCACAACAATGGATGACCATCAAACTCATCTATCAACCTCATCATCATCCTTCTCTAGTTTATCCTCTTACTTTCTCGCTCTTTCACAAACCCCTAAGCGCCTCGCCAGTCGAGCCACCTCCGTGTCCACTTCTTACGACGAGCTCAGTCAAGTTCGGGCTCGCTCTGGACCAAAGTTGACGAGATCCCTACAGTGGTATGATCTTGTAGGGCTCGGCGTTGGTGGGATGGTTGGCGCAGGCGTATTTGTTACCACTGGCAGAGCCAGTCTATCCTATGCTGGACCAGCAGTTATCGTATCATATGCCATTGCTGGCCTTTGCGCTCTTCTGTCTTCATTTTGTTACACTGAGTTCGCTGTCGACGTCCCTGTCGCTGGTGGCGCTTTCACATACCTCCGCATAACATTTGGTTAGTGCTTTACATTTAAGCAAATACATAACAGTAATATATTTTTGTCTTAACCTTCTTTATTGAATCATGTTGTTCTTTACAAATTTGAGCCTAAAAGGAAATAAAATATTCTTTGTGATAGAGTTAATAATTACATTTCAAAGGGTCAAGTTCTTTGCATCTAGTCAAGAATAAAGATAGAAAATCAAGTTTTTTGAAAACATATTAGCCACATTTAATACTTTAGTTGTATATGAAATCATTAAAGTTGGAAACGTTTCATGTCACATTGATATCATTGTCCATAATATATTTCATCAATTTAAAGAACTCTATTGATACAATATATTTGATTGGAATAGGGGAGTTCGCGGCATTCATAACAGGGGCAAATTTGTTAGTAGACTATGTTTTATCAAATGCGGCTGTTTCTAGGAGTTTTACAGCATACTTAGGGACTGCCATAGGAATATCTTCATCAAAATGGAGATTCACTGTGTCTTATCTCCCTAAAGGTTTTAATGAAATCGACGTCATTGCCGTCCTCGTCGTCCTCGTCATCACCCTCATTATTTGTTACAGGTACTTTTACTCAATCAAATAAGTGTTGAGTCGATTTTCAAAACATTGTCTTAGCTTTACCTAAGTTTAAAAGGTCACTACAAAATTGAGTATATTGATTATATGTCTTCTTTTGCAGTACAAGGGAGAGTTCAATGCTAAACATGTTGTTGACATTGTCACACTTGTTGTTCATTGGTTTCATAATAGTGATCGGTTTTTGTAAAGGGGAAAAGAGGAACTTTACACACCCTGAGGATCCGAACCACCCAGGTGGATTTTTTCCATATGGGTTGATGGGGGTCTTTAATGGAGCGGCCATGGTATATTTGAGTTATATTGGATATGATGCTGTATCGACAATGGCTGAGGAAGTTAAGAATCCAGTTGAAGATATTCCTATTGGAGTTTCAGGCTCAGTTATATTGGTCACAGTTCTTTATTGCTTGATGGCTACCTCCATGTCATTGCTCCTCCCATACGACATTGTAAGTTTCCCTCTAATTCCTTTTTTTCGTGATATTCTTATTTTTTTGATTTTGCTACACACGCATCTGCTAATAAAGCTTCACATGAACATATACAAGCTCATAACAAAATCATTTTAGCATTTTTCTCTAAGTGAGGAGACTATTTGAACTTATAATGATCTTCTAATTTTTCTTTTAGGGTGATGACCAAGAGATAAAGATATATTTTCAAATATTTGCTTATCTTTTGTTATGTGTTATTCTCTGGACATCTAACTGACACAATATATGAACTACAAAGTATCATTTAAATGTAGAGTTCTGTTCTATGGATATATTTTATCAGATAGACGAGAATAAGGTTTCACGTTCATCATTAAAAAGAAAACCCTATTTATTGATTATAAACATAAGTGATGCTAAACTTCTTTACAAAACAGATTCAATCATTTCCGATTGATCCCCCAACTAAACTTTTATTTTATATTTTATTTTTAGTGCAAAGAATCACATGTATTGTGTAATACATGTGTTCCTAACAACAACAACAACAACAACAACAACAACAACAACAACCAAGCCTTATTCCTCAAATAACTTTGGGCCCACTTAAATCGTCATCCAGTAACCATCTTGTGTATGTATGCCATAAAATTTCAAAAATGTTGTGAACCTTTTAGAAATATTGAAACACTTTCAAAACGAGTTTTAGAAAGTCCTAAAAATAAATAAAAAGTTTGTAAATTAGTGAAAAACTTTGAAAAACGTATGAACTTTGAACACATAGTAAGGAAAGGTTTTGGGAAAAAAAAGTTTGGAAAACCAAACAAAGAAACCAAAAAGGGTAAAATCAAGCCCTCCGCATGTACGAGGTCTCTCCACACCGCCCTACCCAACATCATACTATCTTCAACCTAAGCCCTACGAAGCTCATATCACTTCTAATCACCCCCATCCAAGTCATCTTGGGTCTTCCCCGACCCCTAATAATATCTTCACTTCCGCACCCTTCTACTCTTCTAACCGGTGCGTCCCTAGGCCTCCTTCTCACATGGTGATACCACCTCAGTCGGTTCTCCATAATCATGTCCTCAATGGGTGCAACCCCTACTTTCTCCCTAATAACTTCATTTCTTAACCGATCACGTCTTGTATGTCCACACATCCAGCGCAGAATGTGCATCTCCGTCACACTCATCTATTTTTATTATTATTTAGGAACGCATATATGAATAAAAAAACTATAGGGTAAACATCAACCTCAGAGGTGATATCAATGTTAAGAAGATATAATATTGTATACTTGTAGGTGTGTCATTTGGATATCGCCGACTTCCAAAATGATTGGAGACTCATATTGAAAAAATTGTAGGAAGTAGACCTTTCTTAGGTAGTGTTTTTAATTCGCGTACAAAACGGCTATATATATAAAATTCTCATGCAAAAATACTATTTTATGTTAAAATGTATAACTTTCAAGATAAAATATAGGGTGATGCGATATAAGACGTTGAACCAAACTCCTGAGTATTCTTTTTTTTTTTTTAGATAAAAACTCCTGAGTATTCTATCAATTCATTAATTGAACTTTTTAATTTTTCTATTATTTTTGAAAACCGTAACTTTTTTTTTCTTTCCTAAAATCAGATACTCAATGGTATACTTCTTTTCTTACTAATAATCGTCATTGATTACAGAATTCATCCTACGTTTAAATGATTTTCTAGAGATTTGATTACAAATGTGAAAGGAAATAATTAATAATATTGATGTGGTGGGAAATATTTGTGGTGTTAAGGTCATGACTGTAACACCCCCAAATTTCGGCTAATTTAAAACTCATTTTATTATACACAACTGTGCCAAAATTCGGAGATATTACAAGCTAATATGCAAAGCCGGAGATACAGCTGTACAAAAATCTCTTAAATAATAAAATTACAAATGCGGAAGCGAATTTTAACTAGACTTGACTCTTCAGCTGTACTCCTGACTCAAACCTGCAAGCAAAACTCAGAACAAAGGACCTACCCCCATGACAAGGTAGCCCGAAGGAAACACGTCAGCATTTCGCTGAGCAACACTACTCTACCGAAAATATAAACTGAATAATAATACTAGTCATGATTTTATATATCTGGATAATACGGGGACACATAATAAAACACATAAAAAGTGTAAAACGCTCCCCGAAGACTAGCCTCATCGCACTCCACTCTAATCCTCCATAAAGAAATAACAACCTTATATAATTATAACCTGAACCTCATAGTAATTCTCGTAATCATCTGACCTTCTCAAAACTCATAATAATCTCTTCTCAGTACCACACTATCATCGTCGGTCCTATGTCTAGGTAATGGGGCAAGTGAACTGGCGGTAAAACCGCGAGACAATACTTCTATCTCAATTCTCAGTATCAAACTTAATCTCTTTCTTTCTTTTCTTGCCACTCTGGGCTCTTTCTTAGTAATTTAGCTCCAACTGATATCTCAATATAATACTGTCAAAGGTTCAAAGAACCGTGCTCAACATTTAGAGTATAGGCTCTAAACTTCTTGGCCCCATACCAAGTACAAAGGACGACAAATTAAGTGTAATACAAAACCAAATCTTGAACTCGTAACTTATTCTCGAGCTTATGATATTCTTAAAGATCAGGCCCTTGGCCGAAATATACGAAACAAAATCTCTAGCTTAACACCATTGATGTCTAACCACTCGTAGTGTGTATTCTCAATTCTCAAAACCCAATGACAAATCTAACCAACCTCATAAATTAACACCATAATCTCGTAAATCCTGACCCTTAGCACCAAATTCAACTAGCCAATACTCATAATTATGATCTAGCTATTCAATTATCTAGCCCATCCAACAGTACTCACAAACTGCCCTCATCAACATCACAACCCACCTTAATAACGAAAAGAACGAACATATACATCAAGTACGTACTTGTTCAATTAACATAGCAGAGACAATAAATTCTTGCACGTCGACACATAATGAAACGAGAACACTTATATCCATAACAAAAGTAAAGGTAGTAGAAATAGTGTTACCCTAAATTCGTGCAAACAATGTGTAAATTAGTCATAAAACGTCCTTAGATCAACCCACAAACTGATTGTATAAAACGAAATTAAAAATCAATTATAAAACTGAATTTGGAGTACGAAGTCGAATTAAAGAAGCTCAAATGAAAATCAACTTACCGTGATGGATGTGAAGAAGGTGAAACTTAGATGACAAATTGATAAAGGGTGATGAAATTTTGTATGATCGTGGCTAAATGAAAGAAAAAGGTTGAGATGTTTGCTTAGATAATCGAATGGCCGCACAAAGTTGATGGGAGGTAAAATGATGATAACAATGGAAAAGTATGTAAAAGGTTAAACGATACATAATTAAGAGGCCGACATAAAATTGTTAGGGTTTGTTTTTTTTTCTCTTTTTTTTTCCAAAACAAATCAATAAATGAAAATAAAGTGTAAATTACTAATTAAAATCCAAAGTAACCAATAACAACATTTATAAAATTACTTTAAAATCTGATGTGTTACAATGACGGTCGGGGATAAAGGAGAGAAAAAGGGAGATGGGAGTGCAAAAACAAAATAAAAATAAACAACAAAGAAAAGATAAAATGTCTTATAATCACCTCAAGACAACGGAATAGATGGAATTGAATGAAATACCCTTAAACACAAATGGCTTATTTCACGTGGTACCCTCAAACTTTGTTGGATTGCGGTGGTTCCATCAGTTATAAGTTTATGCAAATGGTGCTCCTGAGATTTTGAGTTCTTGCACATGTTAGTCTTATTCACAAACTTAAAGGTGATAACTTGTAATAAATAAATAAAACATTCAACAACTAGAATGCATCTTATCCAGTAATCTAAGCTAACTAAAATGTTGCATTTGTTTGGCACGCCATTTAAAGGTGCATAATTAACCATATCAGAGTAGTCAAAAATTCTTCAATTAGTGGAAAAGTAGAAGACATTAATATCATGCAAATATGTTTCCCACAAAATTATAAAATTCTTGCTATATCTATCATATTGAAATCAGCCTAGTAATGTACGTAAAAGTGACATGAAGGTTGGTCTAGAACCATTGCCGGCTCGGAGATTTTGCGGGCTCTGTGGGAAGTTTTAAGATTGGGCTTTGAAGATCCGAACAATACATATGAAGCAAACCAAAGTAGAATTGAAATTTTCGAAAACCAATAACCTATTGACAGGTTTAAAAACTAAAAATTTCGAACAATTTTGAAACAGACTAATGTAAAGTACTACTCTTACAAATTTGAACAAGAGCAAAATTTGGAAATAAATAAAATATAACAAAGGTCGAAATATTGTTACCTATGAATCTGATGACCGATGATTAAATGTAATTAAGAAAGGTAAATGTAGATAGGTGCCGACTAATTTTTCTAAGGAAAGAGTTGATTAAATTGAGTAATTAAGTAAAATTTGGTAAAAAGAGATACATATGAGCAAAGAGAGACATTTGTGGAATCAATTGGGGAAATAAATTCTGCATATGTCAATGGACTTAGTAATCGTCCATTTACTTTTATTGTCGACATTTTTTTCTTTTGTTTTAAACTTTAAATAACTTGGGTTGGGTTTTGGGGCCCCAATATTCTAGGGGCCTTGTGCCGCCGGACGGCCTACACATGGTAATATCATGCCCTGTCTATAATGGAGTGAGTGCGCCAATAGAGACACTTTGAATCGCGGGCAACTTGTAAGAATGATATCATTGGTTCCATCATATTTGAGATGATAACATTAACATTGATTAAATAAATGGTGTAGATAAATCCAGAGGCACCATTTACAGGAGCATTTAAGGGCGAAAAGAGTTGGAGGTGGGTATCGAACGTGATAGGTGGTGGGGCCAGTTTCGGAATATTGACGTCTCTTATAGTAGCGATGCTTGGGCAAGCCCGCTACATGTGTGTCATCGGGCGCTCAAATGTTATCCCTGTCTGGTTCGCTAGGGTTCACCCTAAAACGTCTACACCAGTCAATGCCTCTATTTTTCTCGGTAACCTCTTTTTTTCTTTACTTTCTTGTGTTATTTAATCATCCGTTATTGAGTTTCAGTTCTATTATAAGTCTTTTCCTGTTTATTATTTATGGATATGATTTAAGTCATTCAAATCGGTTTTTTTTTTTTTTTTTTTTTTTTTTTTTTTTTTTTTTTTGTAATTGAACATGATATTAGAACATTCATTAAATTATTTATTCTATCATTCAGATCTAAAGTTGTACATAAGGTTTGTTACATGATCTTGTTTATGAAACTTGTAGTGAAATATTTGCAACATCTCTATGTATGTGGAGTTAATAGGTTGTACCTAGAGTTTGCTTTTAAAACTAGTCAAGTAGTCATTATACATGTTTTATTGCTTAATATTATTATATTCTTAAAACTAAAAACTTCATCCATTTTACTTGATTATGTACGTAGTAATTATGAACAAATAATTTATTTTTTATTGAAATAGGCATTCATTAGTTAATCTTATTACTCTAATCACTTAGATGGTTGAAAACTGAAAAAATTGATGAGCAAAATCATCTACATTAAATCCTCTACAAAATGCGTGGTTTCGGTTATATAGTATACAAGTGGGTGTTGGGTGACACCCTGAATAAACGAGTGACCTAACTTGGGTACGTTTGTACACTTCTTACCAAAAAAAAAAAAAAGGAATTGTGGGTATTGAAACGATACATTTGCTTTCCACCAACTAAATTCCTTAAATATATATCTTCTCCATGCTTGTTTCCAAAAGTAAGATCTTCACTGGAAGTTCTTATCCGACTAAAATGAGTGCGCATGATATGTTAGGTTAATTATGAAAGATCTTGTTGTTCATTAATTGATGATCACATGCATATGTCTCTTCTAATTGTTGTGTAAATTACAATGTGTAACAAGTTATTTAATATTTTTATTGTAGGACTTTTGACAGCGGTCATTGCTTTGTTCACTGATCTTGAAATTCTCCTCAACCTTGTATCAATCGGTACACTTTTCGTCTTCTACATGGTCGCTAATGCTGTAATTTATCGGCGATATGTAAGTAAGGGGACCACTAACCCCCGGCTTACACTCTTATTCCTAATCATGTTTTCACTAATTTCAACCATGTTCACCTTAATCTGGCATTTTATGGCAATTGGTAAATTAAAAGATGTCTTACTTGGGGTATGTACCTTAGCTGTCATTGCGCTCTTATCGTTATTCCAGCACCGTGTTCCTCAAGCACACAAACCAGAGCACTGGGGTGTTCCTTTGATGCCATGGATACCATCTCTATCAATATTCTTGAACATTTTCTTGCTTGGCTCTCTTGATGGACCGTCCTACATTCGGTTTGGATTATTCTCAGTCTTTGCCATCGTGGTATATGTATTTTATAGTGTCCATGCTAGCTATGATGCAGAAGAAAAAGGGTCTTTAAGCCACCCCAACCATGCAACGTTGTTGAAGGACCAAGAAGTAGGTGAATGACAATAATTGTCATAGAGACTTGTAATATCAAGTTAAACTTTCTTTGCTATTATTATGGATGTCACTGGTAGTCTCATATTTCATATTCACTTGGGGCATTACTTATTGCGGATCCTCTTGTATCTTTTCACATATGTTGAAGAAATAATGTGTAATGCTGAGAGGTGTAAAGTCAAAATATACATTCATGAAATTATATGTATAGGAAATGAAATGTAAAGAGGAAAATATGAACCTTAATTAACTTTTCATTATCTTGTCCTAAAATTTTCTTGATTAATCTGATATTATTTGAGCGTGAACCAAACTTAAAGAAGACAATGTCTGTAACACCCCAAGATTATTATGGAAAGTGGTTTGTCCCACATTGAGAAATCAAATGCCTTACAAGAACCCTAGCAAAAGCAGGTTTCTCTTTTAAAGTAGTCCTCATATCAGCAAAAAGAGGCTTCCCAATTGAGCTTGCTATTTTGCTAAGTGCCTCTTGAGACCAGAAATGTGGCTCCAGTTCAGGGAAAAGCACCCACACTGGAACTTTTGCAATTGATTCCATCTCCTTGATGAAGGTAGGCGACCATGCTTTAAGTATTATTGCACTGTCCCCATAATACCACAGACCACCTCTTAATACCTGCTCCATATCCTCCTTACTATAGAATTTCAGGAAAAACCAGCCCTTTTTGAAGTATTGAACCAATGGGGGCTGAACAAAACTCCAATTTTTAGCAGCATATTCCTTCATGTTTTTCTCAGTTGGCCTTGCTCCAATTGTATGACATCCTAATGTGTTTTCCCAGTATGCCAATTGATCCTTTGTATCCTCTAACTCAATTTTGACATCAAACCCCTAATTTGGAATGAATTTCAATTGCATCCCTTATTTCTTTTCCCAAATCTTATTGTTGCCACCAGCTTTCCCCAAGTTAGCAGCAACACCACTATCTGTACCAGAGCCAGTAATGTGTCCAGTATTACGTAAAAAAAATTCATGTTTGACTGCGACCTGAAAAAATTTGGTTCACCTTTAGTGCACGAACTTCTTAGGAACAGGTCCTCCATTGGTGCATAGATTTGTTATTAACATGTCCGTGTTTTGGGCAACAACTTATGAGAGTCAGGTTCCGCTTGTGAGCATAGACCAATAAATTTGAGGTCCAAATTTTGAGCATCGACCTCCAATCAACGAGTCTATGGTCGCTACACGAATTTGAGTTTTACAGGTCCAATATTTTGCTTCTATGTTTGTCAAAGCTTCACATTTTGGCATTGTACTTTTTGCTGAAGTTCCACTTTTAGCATGATTATTGGCTTGCTAATTTGCCATCTATACCTCATAATCCTTTATCTATTTGATACATCCTTTTCAAAGTTGATTAAAATTGATTTGGTTTATTTTTGCTTTGATTTGTCAGATCCGAAAGTAATATAGTTTGGTAGTTCTTGCCTTCTTGGAAAGAGAGAGGGATAAAATGAATATGAAAAACTAACAAAGAGAGAAAATAACCATTGTATTGCATACTAAAACCAAACCAAATCAATAAAAAAAAGTACCCTAAAAACACACACTAATTAACTACTCCAACATTTTCAAAAATTACTCCAAAACTACCTAAACAAACATTAATCAGCAGTTTATCATCAACTCCATTTGATTCCACGACAAATGGATCTTCCATTTAGTCTACATGTAGTCCATAACATGATAACTTACAACTGTAAAAAGAAAGAGGAAAATCTCTTTGAATCGGAGGGAGTATTAAAAATAAAAATTAAATATGTAAATATTATAATTGATTGATTTTTTTTTAGTCAACCCCGACATCCTGTGGGACTACGAATGTTTTGTGAATGATCTTACCAAGGTCACAAATGATTTTGAGATACAAGTCTACCAGTCTAAGTGTGACTTATACCAAGGCTGAAGTTAGAACAAACGATGCTGAAGTTTCAACTTACCTATTTAAAATTAAGACAAGCACCCAAGAGAAGCATGACCTTCGGGGATACAAGGCATCCTGCTCAGACAATCCAGATCTACAGATTCTTTCGATCAGATTTCAATCTCCATCATTGATTTATGTCATGAACAACACAGAAATGCATCTACAAAGACATGGTCAAATGAGGCACCACGTGGTGTTTCACCGAACGTATGAGGAATATGGTGAGTCGCACGTACGTCCTCCAGTTGAAAAACGATCGAGAACGTGTAACTGTGTAAGCAAACAAGCATTGTTGCATTTTCCCAACTGGCTTATTTAATTGAGCCAACATTTGTTTAGCAATCTGTCTTTCTGTTAGAAAGCTAGAGTTTTTAAGTGCACTAGACTTTAATTGAAGTTCTATTTTATTTGGAGTATATAATTTCAGCCTTTGTTGGTTTTTTATTTTTTTGTATGCAATGGTATGAATTTTTAATATTGATATAAAAAAATTTAGTTGTTCAAACTGTGTAATTAGATGATGTATGTGCTCATAGTGTTTATTCAGGAGTGATGCTCATCGAAATGTTATGTTACAGCTGCATCTTACAGATGAGTTTTTTCCCTTAATTTTTTGCATCGTGTGTATTGTATAGATGTGTCGACCACCATGATTGTTCAGCCAGGTCCTGTGGTTGACTTTCTCATTGCAAACCAGAATGTCAATGATCGATTCTCTCTTAATTGGCTAAGGTGACTCCACTGATCATTTGGTTTATTTAAACTCAACCAGTTTTTGTATGGCGTGAATTGTGACTTACTCAGCTATTTGTTTGCCTCTTAATAGGCTGAAAGAACTCTGAAGAATCTAAGAATCACTTAACTATCATCTAACATGGAGTTCAAGATAACATGCCTCAGCGACAAAACTTGTAAAGAACAAACGTATGTTTAACTTTCATCCATTTTGATTGCTTAAGGTGCTGTTATTTCGATGCTCAAGGGACCTTGGTGTAATTGTTGAAGGTTTGAACAGAAAAATAGTGATGGAGAAGTCCGGAGTTTTAAGGTCACTGTCTATGACTACTCTGTCAATCAGCGCAACATTCCTCTTTGTTTCTCTGCTGATCTTCCCTGTATTAATGTAGGCAAACCAAAAAGGCCTATATACATTCATGTTGAGGTCAGTAATGAGCTTAGTATTGTATGTTGTAATACAGACTTGATTGGTAAAATTTGAGACAGTTTTTCCCTTCGCTGACAATAGCTTGAGATGACAAGTTCTTTTTTTTTTTCAATTCCTAGCTGTGTTACTTATTGCCGCTGGAAAGATATACCATGTCCTTATCTGAGTTACAGAGGGCATCGCTAGCAGAGAAATCCCGTCAGAAGCCTCGTGAAAGGATGTCAGCCTAGTTGGTGGATTAACACATAAAAAAATAGATCTAGCGTCACAATTTCATTAGATTGATTCAAGGTCCCTCCCTAATTACCAATTTGTCCAAGCGCTTTGCGCTCTGTGCGTTAACTTGATAAAACAAAACTTTGATTCTAGTCTTAATTAGAACGTAATTAAAATCTAGTCATAAAGCAATAAATATTACACATAAAGAAGGAGTAGAAGAAGAGAGTGATTAAAAGAAGAGTTTAAAACACTCAGGACTTACTGTGACGCAGAAGGCTTACGGCGCGCTCTTGTAGGCTTCGATATAGGCGGATCTTGAACTCGAGGTGTAGACTTGGCCGTGTTAGAGGAAAGGTGTCCCTAAAGCTTGATGGTGCCTTAGGAACTTTGTAGTGTGTTAGGGTTTTTTGTGTGGTAGATCTACGTATTTTGCAAGAGAAAATGACAGAGATTCGGGTGGTGAAAAGTGTGTCAAATGGGGTGGAGAAACCATGTATTTATAGTAGAGGAAGACCTAGGGTTAGCCGGCCATTCGGGCGTAGTGCATCAGACGCGTGCAATGGTGCGTCAGGCGCGGCTGAGGTGCGCATGGCGCTGGTGATGGTTTGTCAGCCGCGTTAGGCGCGCTTTGTATGTGCGCCAGTGTCCGAGACACATGCTACCAAATTGCATTTTTGGCATAAATGTGGTGAAATAGGTTGTTATATGTTGTAATATTGTTTTAAGGTAGTATTTGGATGGAGTATTGACTTGTTATACACTCAGGGGACGTGTCATAGTTCAGACAACTACTCGAGTTCAATTCGTAATCGCTTTATCTACTCGAGCGCGCTTTGAGAGCCACAATAATGAGTCATTTCATCATCGGGCATTTGGGTAGGGACAAATACAGGTGTCTACAAAAGCCCCCACTTTGACTGAGCCTTGGAAAAGGCGAAAGTCAAAGTATGAAAATCGTGCAAACGGGATGCGAATGCACGTGAAGGGTCGTTTAAGGTCCATTAGACCGCTGATGCGTTTTTAGAGTTCGCCAACCAATTAGAGGACATACATGTGGTTTATAGTCAGTGCGACTGCGGTAGACGTTTATTGTCGGTGCGACCGTTGGATAGCATGATGGAATTTCTTGTTGTACTTATTGTTGCTTGTGATTGTCAGAAGTGGGTCCGATGTTACTTGGTGATGACGTCAATGTTTAAGGTCAGCGCGACTGCTGATTGTTAGCTGTGTTTATTTTTGCTTTTATCGGAGGTGGGCTTGATGTTCCTTGATCACGGTGAAGTTAGGTCCACTGCTGTTGATGGTATTTTGTTTGAGATGTCGAAAGTGGGTTCGACGCTGCTTAGTCATGGTGGTGTTAGGTTCACTGTTGTTGATGGTGTTTTGCTTGAGATGTCGAAAGTGGGTCCGACGTTGCTTGATCGTAACGGAGTTAGGTCCGCTGGTGTTGAATACAGAGTTTTGCTAGATGCTTTAGTTTAAAGTTGGTGCGACTGTTACATGACTTGCATGTGTGTGATCTCAGTTGGTCTTTGCTAGATTGACAGCTTCGAGGGGAGCCCCCATTCTTGCATGAAAGAGGAGATTATGGAGCAATTGGATGCCGCTTGTACCTCTTGTTTTCCAGTTGATTATGCATGTTGAAAATTCTTATTATACTTTGTCTCACTCTTGTGCGAGCAAGCAGATCGTGGCGCAGAGGTGTGGTCTTTTGACCTCGTCTTGCCAATGCGTGTAGAGTAGTGACTTGTTACACTTTGTCTCACTCTTGTGCGAGCAAGGAAGTCGTGGTGCCGTGATTTGTGCTTTTGACCTCGCGGTTGCAATGTTTGGAGATTTGTGGTGCCGTACGATTGCATCTTGTCGTGGGGGTGGGCGAGTGCTGCCTAATGCTCATGTAAAGGTTCATGCGTGCAAGTAGTGTGCAAATGTACGTAATGCGATGAAAAGCCAGTGATGCCTAATGCTTGTGTAAAGGGTTGTGCAGATGGTGTGCAAGTGTAATTGACGCGATATAATGCAATGTTATGAAATGCAATGCGATGATGTTATGCACCTTATACTCGAGATACATGCAGATGTAAAATGCGAAAAAATGTTGGGGGATACCCCGAGCTCCCCCAAAAGGAAAAAATGATAAAAGAGATGGTAAGTTTCATGGAATAAACCTAAGAGTGCCAAATAGAAAATGGTGAGGAGAACAGAAATGTGTAGGAGTGAGTTTGAGGTTTCCCCGAAAAGAAAAAAAAAGGATGAAAATGGTAAAGTTTTGTAGAAAAAATTTCAGGTTTCCCCCAAAAGAAAAAAAAAATTGAAAATGTGAGTAAAAGTTGTGATTGTCCAACTTATGGTGGCGGCGTATAGTGACATTCCTATTACTTGAGGATAATCTTCGTGCTTGCAGCGGAGCAAGACTTTGTACTTGTGGTGGCACAAATGTATGCATGTAGAGACACATGGCTTGATACTTGAGGTGGCTCAAGGCTTAGTACTTGCGGTGGCGCAAATGTTTGATGCTTCATAATGGACGAGACGTGCTGCTCGTGATGACGATCGTTCTTATCTTGAGTCGACAAAAGATTCCATGCGTGGGCAAGGGAAAAGAAGAGTCCAATGATTTGGAATGTGGAGTTCGGTAATGTGGCTGGCTCAACTGCGCCTTGATCCTTGATGTTGGATCAAGTGGGATATAAATTCTGAAAGCAAGTTTGGTGCGGCTGACCAAAGGTTATGGCTTGTAATCTGGGTGGAAAAGGGGAATTTAGACCTATGCGTCGGCCTAAATTTGCAAAGGGGTAGGTTAATAACGTGGGTTCAGATTTCCATGTCATTTAGCACTACGGGAAAAGAATCAGAGAATGCATGCATTGCGAGCTTGATGAGCGATCCTCAAAATTTCTAGTGTCTTACCTTCGCGATTATTATCCGTCGTGCGGAAGAACTCTCGCGGTAAATCAACGAACGCCAAGTTCTTGAATAGCACAGCGACAAATTGCGGTGGCGTGATTTGCACGATCTCAAGGAGGACTTTTTCGGTGCTTTTGTAGCTGGCTTGGGTGACAAATGACGAATGTGCATAGAGGCTTTGACCCATTATTTTACCCCCAATTATGCTGACTTGACCATGTTTGCAGTTAGAAGACACATTTTGCTTGATATTTTCAATTCTGTCCCAATTGAGGGATGCTTTCATTTGTTCGTGGAACTTGTTACATATTTCAGTTAGAGTCTGTCTCTAGTTTCAGAAGTTTGCCCTTTTTTGTTAGCCATTTTTCATTTCGGCTTTACAACTTTAGGTCTTGCCATTTGTTAGTTTGAAATTTGCAGTTAGTGGCTCCACTTCTTAAGTCTTGCCATTTCGGTCAAGTCAACACCTTTTACCCAAGTTAGGAAGTTGTAGGATGAAAATGAAAAGGCTATTGCCATGGAGGCTCTATGAGCTATCAAAGAAAGTGGATTCTATCGTTAGGGATCGAAGTCATTTATATAGTTACAAATTTTTACCTCCAATCATTAATCCTGCATCGTGAGACAGACTAGGATTCGCCGTTGGATGCTCATGAGAAATATGGTAAACCAAAAGCTCATTTATTCCATCAGCGAAAAGAGAAATTTTATTCGGTTGGAGGTATCTATGCTAGACATGGAAATGAGGTAAAGAAAACATGCATGGAATCTTTTGTCGTGTGGTTGTGTCTCGAAAGACTGCGTACGTATCCACTAGCGCGTGGAATCAGACCAAGCGTAGTTCAGAAAGAATATTCATTGTTGATGTCGTTGGAGGTTGCATCGTTGTATTGGTGCTTGTTCTTGTCGTCTTGAGTTTCCGTGCAATGTAAGCTTTAGAGGTCACGACATTGTGCATGAAGTTTGCTATCCCTTTGATTTTCTGGATGGTCATGTCGAGAACTGGTGGAGAAAACTTAACATTGACGAGAGGAACATGCGACCAATTTCGACGTGGATTGTGGATCCATAGAGAAGTAGTAGTCGTCCCTCAAACCATTGGCGCTTCAATTAAGTTGCTTGAAAACGTGGGCCGGGGTCACCGAGTTGGACAAGGTGTTGACGATCTTATGTATGTAGAGATCGAACGGTCGTGAAGAGTTGACTTCAACGACCAAAAGGGAGGAGGTGAGGAGTGGGTCTCGATGATCCTAGGTGGCTAAGATCGAAACAAGTGCAATGTGTGTGATGTGTACGCATACGGATAGACATATGGACGAGATGCAAAAATTCAATGATGATGTGAGTGAGGAGTGGGCCTTGGTGATCCTAGGTGGCTAAGATCAAGTTATATGGTTCGGATTTCCATAAGTTGTACGGAAATGTTGAAAAATGGGTGAGGTGTGAGCCTCAAAAATCGTAGGTGGCTCGGATTGAATGATACGGATTGACGTGTCGTTAAGTTGTCAAGTTTTGGTCAAAAAATAGCGCCACTGTAGATTCCACGGATGGTCTCTATAGCGGCGGACGCGCGAGTCGTGCGATGATTGCACTAGGATAGGAGTCGCCACCAAACAATTGTGGGGTGTTTGGAAACCATGCAATGCGATCTTGTTCCTTGTTACCGAGGGACTACGTAAACGCTAGGTGAGTCTGTACCCATTAAGCATAAACGCTTGGAGAAGCGAGTCATGCCAAGTACAAAACACTTTCGCGAGTCGTTTACCGAAAGGGACAAAACCGAGGGACGTAAGGAACAAGATGCGCTTTGTGCCCTACGCCAATATGCAGCCTACGAACTGCAAGACTGGGTTCGGGGGTGACGGTACGTGTTGGGAAGTCATAAGACACCCAATCCCGCCCACGTATAGCGGCCTCTACTAGTTGAATTATCGTTTACAAGTCGTTGAGAAGTTAGCCATGCAAGTTTACAGTCATTTACATGTTATATACAGCCTAATAAAATTTAGCTAAGTCGGTAGTTTTAGCACATAAAACTAGATCTTAGGTCACAAAATTATTAAGGTTGATTTAAGGTCCCTAGCTACCAATTGTCCAAGCGCTTTGCGCTATGTGTGTTAGGCGTGATTCACGTAATTCGTTTTAGATCTAATTTTGGTTAGGCAAAATGTAAATCTATGTCGTAAAAGCAATAAAAATGCGCACGTAAAGAAGGTGTAGAAGATCAGAATAAAGTAAAAGATGAGTTTAGAAAAGAGGGGGTGCCCTCAAGACTTACGTGTGTCCGCGATACCACTACTTGCTCTACTATGCTTCGAGATCGTTGCGTTGATCCTTAGTATGCGTCGTAGGGGCTAGATGTGTTCTTGGAGCGATGCGTTGCTCTTCGAACGTGGTGTTTGAGAGGGGCTTTGTTTGTATTGTGTTTGCAGTGTTGTGTTTTGGGGGTGCCCTAGAGGTGTAAGGATGCCCTAGGGTTTTGGTGTTGTAGTGACTAGGGTTTGTATTGTGGTTAGGGTTTTGTGTAGGAGAAATGAGGTGAGAGTGTTGCAGAGATTCAGGGTGGAAATGGTGTGTGAAGGTTGTGTGAAAGTGTGTTGAAAGGTGTTGTATTTATAGTGGGGGGAGTAGGCTAGGGTTTTGTGGTAGAAAACTAGGTTAGCCGTCGTTTAGGGTTGCGTGCGTCGGGCGCGGAGGGTCGCGCATGGCGCAGGGGGGTCGCGCATGGCGCAGCCTTGGTCGCGCAAGACGCAGGCCGGGTTGCGCATGGCGCAGCTTTGGTCGCGCAAGGCGCAGGCTGGGTTGCGCATGGCGCAGCCGAGGTCGCGCATGGCGCTGGTAGTGCCGCGCATGGCGCACGCGCGGGTGCGCCAAGGCGTCTATGCGCGCGCAGAGGTGCGCCTGGACCCTTTGACGCACCATACAAAATTGCATTTCTGGCCTTCTTATGACATGAGTATTGTACATGTGAATTTGGGTGGGCAAATGACGTACAAAAACATGTTTTGTTGATGATATTTGACGGTTTAGGCACGCGGTTCAAACCTGAGTTAGGTCAGGTGCAAAAAGGGAGGAAAATGGTTGTTGTTGGTCTTATTTTGGGTGAAGACGCATTTGCTAACAGATTCACGACCACGGTGGTTCACATAGTAGAGCAAGTAGACGCAGCTCACTGTAAAATGTCCTTTCATCATCGGGCATTTGGGTAGGGACAAATGCAGGTGTCTACAGAGGAGTAGGCCTTGAAAATCATAAGTAGGTAGGGTCGTTGATACGGATTGACGTACCACTAACGTGCGGAGTTTTGGGTAAAAAAGAGCGAGGAGTGGGCCTCAGAAATCCTAAGTGGCTAGGGTTGATGATACAGATTGGTGTATAAGATAGACATGATGTGTTTGACATGATGTATGACGTAACTCTTTTTTTGTAGGTTCGATGCATGGGTTGTGATGCATGTATGCATGGATGCATGTGATCATACAAGTCGTAGTGCAAAAATGCGTGCAATGGTTCGGATTCCTAGGATGTATAAGTTCGTAGTTAGGTACGAACTTGACCCTACATGAGACAGAGTTTGTTCTTGGATGGTTTGGATTAGGATGATGAGTGATGCATGATTTAGGGTACGGCCTAGATGACATGCATGATGCAAGATGTGACTCGATGGATTCTATGTATGTGTGTATGTACATACGTATGTATGTATGTATGTATGTATGTATGTATATATGCGTGATCAATGTAGCATGCTATGGTTGTGTATGCATGACACGGCAATGAGATATTCAATACTACAATACGAAGTGCAATGAGGTTAACTCGATTTTGTGAGTGCAACATGTGTGTGCGAGGTGTATATGTGCATGGTAGTCTGTGTAAGTGTTGTAAAAGATTCAAACAAAGGAAAACATGCAATGGGGCATGACTTGAAATGGGAATTGCACCGAGGTAGAAAGACATGGATGTACCGAAAGGTCAAGGGTTCCTATGGGACGTGGGTCGCGTCCATGCAAATAAAGGTGCTAAACTTCTCAACAAATATAACGTGAGAACGAATCTTCGAGTCTCACCCACTTTGAACAATAAGTTCCCGCCGGAGTCGCCACTGTAGATTCCAAGGATGGTCTCTATAGCGACGGACGCGCGAGTCGTGCGATCATTGCACTAGGATAGGAGTCGCCACTAAACAATTGTGGGGTGTTTGGAAACCATTCGATGCAGCTTCGTTCCTTGTTATCGAGGGACTACGTAAACGCTAGGTAAGTCTGTACCCATTGAGCATAAACGCTTTGGGAAGCGAGTCATGCCAAGTACCGAAAGGGACAAAACGAGGGACGGGAAGGAACGAAAACTGCATTGTGCCCTCACGCCAATATGCAATCCAAGGACCGCAAGACTGGGTTCGGGGGTGATGGTACGTGTTGGGAAGCCGAAGGCACCCAACCCCGCCCACATATAGCGGCCTCTACTAGTTGAATTACCACTTACAAAGTTACAAGTCATCGAGAAGTCTTAGCCATGAAACGATATCAATCATTTATGTTTTAATATACAACTTAATAAAAAATTGTCTAAGTTGGTGGATTAACACATAAAAAACTAGATCTAGTGTCACAATTTCATTAGATTGATTCAAGGTCCGTAACTACCAATTTGTCCAAGCGCAAGAGATAATGAAAGAGATTCGGGTGGTGAAAAGTGTGTCAAATGGGGTGGAGAAACCATGTATTTATAGTAGAGGAAGACTTAGGGTTAGCCGGCCATTCAGGCGACGTGCGTCAGACGCGGGCAATGGTACGTCAGGTGCGGCTGTGGTGCGTCAGGTGCGGCTATTGGTGCGTTAGGCGCGGCTGAAGTGCGCATGGCGCAGGTGATGGTGCGGCAGCCGCGTTAGGCGCGCTTTGTATGTGCGCCAATGTCCGACACACATGTTTCGAAATTGCATTTTTGGCTTAAATGTGGTGAAATAGGTTGTTATATGTTGCAATATATATTGTTTTAAGGTAGTATTTGGATGGAGTATTGACTTGTTATACACTCAGGGGACGTGTCATAGTTCAGACAACTACTTGACTTCAATTCGTAATCGCTTTATCTACTCGAGTGCGTTTTGAGAGCCACAGTAATGAGTCCTTTCATCATCGGGCATTTGGGTAGGGACAAATGCAGGTGTTTACAGGTATGTATAACACTTATCAAGAGCAAACGGTAGACAACCTTTTTCGTGACTGCCCTTTAGCGCACCGTGTCTGGCTAAGTGGTGATTTAAGGATTGATGTGGCTCATGATGCTACCATCCCTTTTCCTTTGTGGGTAGGTAACCGGCTTACCTTAGTAGTGAAAGGGGAGAATAATCTATTTAGGCTCGGGTGGTTTATAGGGTATTTAGTGCCAGCATAATTGTATGATTTTAGAGGTTGTCGCGTGGAGGTGAAGAAGGCGATGGGGTAAATTCGTGCAACGATTGAAGTTATGTGCCTCAGCTCCAATTTTGAACCTGAGAAGGGGGGCGGGGGGTGGGAGTGGGGGAGGTAGGTCGAGCCAAAAGTATCAGGTCGAGGCAAGTGGAATTCTCGCCGAGAAGGGGGGAAACGTGTATGCATGTTCTTCGATTTTGGCAGAAGGAAAGGCTATCATGGCTGCGCTTCAATGATGCAACTAGGAGAACGACTCCGACCAGGGGAAAAAATACTTCAGTGATCATTTTTACTATTCGTAGTCTGATATTTTTTTTTCATTGTTTTTTTTATTGCATTTTATTTCGAGAAGGTTGAATGGTCGAACACATAGGCCATGTTTGGTAAAACTAGCTGAAATAGTAGTTGAACGTTGAAATAGTAGGTGAATGCTGAAATAATAGCTGAAAGATGAATTCATAGCTGATAGTAATATGAGTATTTCGCAGAATTAGCTGATATAGAAGCGGATATGTATAAAATTACATAAAATGCATTAAATATTTTACGGAAAATTCACGTGATACCCTCGAACTTTGACGGATTGCACATGGTACCCAACTTGGCAAGTTTGTGCACATGGTACCCCCGAAGTTACCACTTTGTGCACATGGTACCCAAATAGTAACTTCCGTTAGATTTTCCGTTAAATGATGATGTGTTAGTTAGTTGTTATATGAATTAGTTTATATTAATGATGATTTTCCATTTTAAGAAAATCAAAAATTAAAAATAAAAATAATTTTTTTTTTACTTTTTAAAACAAATCCAAAAAATATTTTCATAAACAAAAAAAAAAAAATCCAAAAAATAAGTTTTTTTCATAAAAAATATTATTCTCTTTAAAAAAATCATAATTTGTGCACATAATACCCTTCAAGTTACCATTTTGTGCACACGGTACCCTTGAGATCACAATATTTTGCACATGGTACCCCTAGAAAATTAGTTTTTTAATAAAAAAACGGAAAATTCACGTGGTACCCTCGAACTTTGGGCGATTGCACATGGTACCCAACTTCGCAAGTTTGTGCACATGGTACCCTTGAACTTACTACTTTGTGCACATGGTACCCAAATAGTAACTTCCGTTAGATTTTTCCGTTAAGTGATAATGTGTCGGTTAGTTGTTAGGTAATTAGTTAATTAAATTATAAATTTAATATTTCAATTAAAAAAAATTCAATTAAAATCTTAGAAAAATAAATATATTTTTTCACATAATTTTTTCAAAATTTTTTTATTAAAAAACTAATTTTCTAGGGGTACCATGTGCAAAATATTGTGATCTCAAGGGTACCGTGTGCACAAAATGGTAACTTGAAGGGTACCATGTGCACAAATTATGATTTTTTTAAAGAGAATAATATTTTTTATGAAAAAAACTTATTTTTTGGATTTTTTTTTTTGTTTATGAAAATATTTTTTGGATTTGTTTTAAAAAGTAAAAAAAAAATTATTTTTATTTTTAATTTTTGATTTTCTTAAAATGGAAAATCATCATTAATATAAACTAATTCATATAACAACTAACTAACACATCATCACTTAACGGAAAATCTAACGGAAGTTACTATTTGGGTACCATGTGCACAAAGTGGTAACTTCGGGGGTACCATGTGCACAAACTTGCCAAGTTGGGTACCATGTGCAATCCGTCAAAGTTCGAGGGTACCACGTGAATTTTCCGAATATTTTAAATCTCATTTTATTTTAGTAAATAAATGAAGGTAAAATAGGAATAAAATTATGATAAACTAGCTTATTTTTAAATATGTTACATGGGGTAACATCTTAAATAAGCAGCTTATTATTTAAGCTAGTGATGTTACCAAACAAACTTAACCTAGTTTGGCCAAATAAACTAGCTTATTGTGCATACCAAACATAGTTACTCACTTACTCCGTATAAGATTGTCAATCATGCCAAGATTTGGTAGTTGTCAAAAAAAAAAAAAAAGAAAAAAAAAAACAAACGGAGAAAGAAGATGTTTAGCGCGGGAGACACACTGAGCTAACAAAACGCACATGAACACTTACACAACAAGTGCCGATTGACACAGACAGACAGAAGACACAAGAACAAGAGAGAGTGAGTAAGGATATGGTTTCTCTACCTTCAACCACACACTACTCTCCTTCCCCAACCACCTTCCTCACCGCCAAATCCAACTCCCGCTTTTCAATCTCCTCCACCTCTTCCGACACTCCCCAACCTCCTTCCCATCTCCGCCGACCCAAAATCGTCAAATCACCTCCTTCCACTTCCAAACCCCCCTTACCCTCTCCTCCTTCTAAACCCCCCTTTAACCCTCTCAAATCCCTCAAGTTTTCCCATACTACCCCTGACCCTCTCACCCCCAAACTCCGCCTCACCAGAACTCTCTCCCCTCCTCCTCCTCCACCACCACCGCCACCACCACCGCCTACTCCTCCTCCGCCGCCCAAAGATGACACCGTTTCGGAAAATGAGGAGGGTAGTAGTAGGCAGGTGGAGTTCCGGCAAGAGGGGAAGATATTCTTGGGGAATTTACCCTTGTGGGTGAAGAAACCGGAGGTGGCTGATTTTTTCCGGCAATTCGGGCCGATTAAGAGTGTGATATTAATCAAAGGGCATGATGATTTAGAGAGGAATTTGGGGTTTGGGTTTGTGATATATGACGGGCCGATGGCTGATAAGGCGGCAATGAAGGCGGTGGAGTTTGACGGGGTTGAGTTCCATGGGAGGGTATTGACGGTGAAATTGGACGACGGGAGGCGGTTAAAATCGCGGTCAGAGGAGAGAGTGAGGTGGGTTGAGGAAGGAGGGGATGCGCGGGAGTATAGGTCTAAGTGGCATGAAGATAGGGAGGATGGTAGGAAGGAGTTTCGGCGGGTTTTGGAGTCAATGCCGGAGAATTGGCAGGCGGTTATTCGTGCTTTCGAGAGGATTAAGAAGGTATAAATCGACTTAATTCTGTGTATTTGTTTTGTTTGTGAACTGTGGTGACCATGTTTGTGTAGTAGATAAGTAGTTGTTGATGAGAATGTAAGTATGTTGAGGACTTAGGATTAAAGATGTTGCTTTTAGCTAGTTGAATTTTCTTAATTTAGCTTCAGTTGATTTAAGCTGTTGTTTAGTGCATTCGAGAGGGTTATGAAACGTGATACTGGTGATTTGATTTTGCGAAGGTTGTATCTTTAGCTGTCACAATACTGGTTGTTTATGGTTGTGTCATGCCACTGCATTCATATGTGCCATTGTCACCCTGCAGCTGAGGGTTGCTGAAAGTTTGTTACTGGTTGAGACTTGAGAGTCCCTGGTGGGATATTAGCCTATTACTTATCATCCGTCACTTTTGTTCTTCGAAGGTTTTAAAGGGCTTCCTTAGATTTGTACATGTCTCTGTTCTCATTTTGTACCTAAACCTTGAAGATAGCTTCCACAAAACTTTTTTGTTACGGAACACTGATGAAAAGAAACTATACATCTACTCCCATGCTGCAAATGCCCATGTCATCTTTCTGTTTTTCAAATCGCGTTCTTCTCCCATTCTCTGCATAAACCTCCCTAAAATTCTAGTGATCCCTTTCTTACTTCATTTCTTCAATGATTTTTCCGATTTTTTCACCAATTGTAAAATGTTCCGTAGCAGAAACAGTTGTGTTTGTACAGATGAAAATGCTCTATTCTCACCTTAATGTGAATAACTTATTACTAATGGAAAAAATCTCAGAAGAGAACTCATGCTCTGAAGAAAGAAATGAATGCGACAACAACAAAGGACTTACCGCAGTGTCTCAAAAGAAAGGAATCAATTCAATCAAATATGTCTTGGAACTGTTCCTTATGACTTACCTGCTGTTTCTCCGTGAATTTACATCTCTCATGAAGAAGTGTATATCCCTTTGTGGTACTTGATGATAAGTATAGTGAGCTTTAGCGCTTAGTACTTTAACCTCATCAAGAAACAGCAAATTTGCCTGGAAAGGTCATTACTTATAAAGAGGAGTCCAACTTTAAGAACCATAATCGACACAGCAAGTTATCTGTTGTATAGTTTGCCTAGATTATAGTAGTAATCGAACAGGGCATTAAGCAGTTTGTGAGATATTATAAAATGTTAAACCTCCACCAAGAGTGATTTAGTTTACTGAATAGAGCTGTTATCTTCTTCTTTGTTCTTCCTTTTTTCTTTGTTCCCATTATTTTGATGGTCGACAGAGTGAGAAAGACTCAAGAAGCTATGGAAGAAAAGAGGATAGACTGGGCATAAGGGAAGGGTTGGGGGGTAGGGTAGTCTTGGACCTAATGAGCAGTGTTTGTAATTAGGTATGCGACAAATAGTTCTTCACTTAGTTAGAAGGGTAATTACTCCTTTGAGTAGATCTGTCTGTAAATTTTATTTTTCTTTCTGTATTTACCTCTTACATAAATTTTTCTGCATGCTTTGTCTACTTTTTCATTTTCATTTATATTTTATCTGAATATTACTCTACCTTGGGTTTGCTTCAATCGTCATGTATAAATTTTAGCCATCCAGGAGAGAGTATGGGCTGATGGTGAGTTATTATGCAAGACGTGGAGACATGCATCGAGCACGTGAAATGTTTGAAAGCATGCGAGCAAGAGGAATTGAGCCATCGTCTCACGTTTTTACCAGGTATACTGATGCAAATTTTAATTTTTTTTTTTTATTTTTTTCGTTTTTAGATATTTTTCAGTCGTCGCAATTTTATCTGTGTTAGTTGGCACTGGCTGAAGCTGAATGTAAGCATTAGAATACTCATTGTTTTTGTTTTATAAATTTCTCTTACCAATTAGCATAAAACTTGGATACTTTACCCTTCAAAAGTAGAGCAGAGACTACACGTATAATGTTGTGAAAAAACAAATGTCTCTGGCTCTCGGCAATGAAGCTGGGTGAATGACCAATCTTTGCTAGACAATGATTCGATGTTACATTCAACACTCTAACATACGGATCTTAATAATGCAAAATTTATCATCTATGCAGCCTTATTCATGCTTATTCAGTTGGAAGAGACATGGAAGAAGCATTGTCCTGTGTGAGGAAGATGAAAGAAGAAGGGATTCCAATGAGTTTGGTAACCTACAGCATTCTTGTTGGAGGGTTCGCTAGAGTTGGCAATGTGAAGTGAGTAAAGTCGCCTTTTATATCTACTTCATTTCTTGAACTTCTGAATTCTACTTCATTTATATCTACTTCATTTCTTGAACTTCTGAATTCTACTTCATTTATATCTACTTCATTTCTTGAACTTCTGAATTCTTTTTGCTGTGGGCCGTCATATCTACTTCATTTCTTGGTTCAAACTCAACCTTTCACTGGGCTAGTCTATTGGACTCAACCTTTCAGTAGGTTAGTCTATTGGTTGTTTCTAAGTGTGCACTGAGCATCAGATAGATCTCTTATACAGGAAGCTGCATGGTGTATTAGTTAGAAAAGTTTAGTGTACGAAGTACTTACTCTGTTCACCTCTAAATTTCCTACTTTCCTTTATCGGGTGTTCATATTTAAACTTCCTACTTTGAATCGTTCCTTATTTATAAACATTTAGACAAGATTGCCTCCACTTTAATACTTTTTTTGATTGAATGCAAGTAGACAAGGCCCCATAATTGTACTTTTACACCAAGTGGGTCTTATAAGCGCATTGTTTATTTTATTTTCTTAAAAATTGGGATTTGGCCCTGCGTAGTTTAAATCCGAGCAGAGGGAGTACTTGTTAGTAGCATAACAAAGTGAGAATCAATTTCTACTGCTTAAGATAAAACATGTAAAAGAATTCTTGCTTTCGTTTTGGTGAGAATGTAAGTTGGATGACTCACAAAACAAGATACTCCCTCTATTTCATTAGGTTCTTTGCATTGTGTTTGAATTCCTCTCACAGATTCAAACACAATGCAAAGAACCTAATAAAATGGAGGGAGTACAAATATTGTCGGGGCCATGCAGTCCTCAACAATTGGACAAATTAAAAGTTTTTTGATTTTCAGTTTTGGGTTTAGGGTTTATTGAAATAAAAAATTGGGATTCTTAAAACAGTATCATTATCTAAGTTATCCTGACTCGGATCCGAGGATCGGACTCGGACACGGATCCCCTTGTCCGACCTTCCATTTTCCAAATTTGAGGACACCGAGACAATGTCCTAATTTTGGACACTGGTGCGGGGACATGTTTAAGAACATCAAATATTATTATATAATATTTAAATTCCAATACAAAATACTGTATTTTTTTTGGTATACGTTTTGTCACAGCTTTTAATCAACTAAGAGTGTAGCATTGAATGAGTCAGAACCCATAATAAGCTTATTTAAATGCTTTCAAACTTGAAAATATAAAAAAAATATTTAATGGCCTTGGGAAAAAAACACAATAACTACTACTGTCAAAGGTCAATCATCCCATATATTGTGTTTATTCCTCCCATACAACCATTCTCATTTATTGTGTTTTCATCCCACCCTTCCTTCAGTTTTTCTACCTCTAATTTTTTCCGACGACTGAGCGGCTGACCTTGCCGTGTCCGTCTGCCAACTGACGCTCCGACCCGGATTTTATACCGGGATCCGAGTCGTGTCGTGTCGACACTGGTAGAGGGGCATAAGTGCCGTGTCCGGGTAACAGAGATCATTATAGGTTTCACCTAATTGCTAATTTCGAATACTGCATTCAGCAAAATATTGATTGCGTATTTGGGGTGGACATTGGACCATAAAGACAATACGATTTGCATATAATTATTAAAACGCTTTATCCACGAGACCATGACTACTACAATATTGTTGTGAATTTCTGACCAACCAAACAACCCCCCAACCACTACTACCTGCATCCACACATTAGTACTGCACACAAACACTACATGTGTAACAAATGACGAAATGTCCAGCAGTTGTGTACGTCTTTTACTTGTCGAGGCCAGAAACTTGTAGTGATATTGGTTTCCGTTACGGATATTGATTGAAGAAAAGTTAGAAAATGAAAGCTTAACAAATATGGACTGACAGCTTACTTGATAGCTGTAGTGAGAGGGGCTACAAACCTAGGGTCAGAAGGAGTTGGAGGGGGCTTGCAAAGAATGTGATTGAGGACTATGAGAGGAAACTATGATATATCAAAGAGGGGGTCTTGTGGAGCTGGATTGGATGTAAAAAGAGCATGTGGTATGGCACAAGGGGACACAACGTGGTGGCGACGTTTATGGGATTTTCCCTTGGATTGCATAAGGTTAATGATATGAACTTGGACGAGAGTGATTAGAAGTGATATGAGCTTCCTAGGGCTTGAAGAGAGTATGGTGTTTGATAGGGCGGTGTGGAGAGACTATCCATGTGGAGGACTTAATCTGACTCCTTGATTTCTTTGTCAAGTTTTCCCTTTTTTTTTTTTTTTTTTTCTCTCTCTCTCTCAAAACTTGTTGATCTTGTGTTCTAAAGTTCATATGTTTTTTTCAATATTTTTTTAAACCTTTTTATTTATTTTGACGACTTTCTAAACTTCCTTTGAAAGTGTTTAAATACTTCTAAAAGGTTTACAACGTTTTTGAAATTTCTTGACGTACACAAGACGGTTACTAGATGACGATTCATGTTAGCCGACCCCAAATCATTTTGGGAATAAGGCTTGTTTGTTGTTGTGCATAAGGTTAATGACCAGATATATTCAGGACGAGCGGTGATAATTTGGCATCAAATCGTTCACACTTCAGTTTGAAGCATTTTGGTGGCGTGGCCTAAGAAAATATGACTGAGATACTTTGCTGACATGCAGTTGGGCTCTCTTATCTTTAGAATTCGATAGACAATTGGGTATCTACTTTTGCTTTACCAATTACGAGAACTAGGAAGCTAGGAACAGACAATCTTCATTTTAAATAACAGTTCAAAAGCTTAAGGTGTATTCAAGGATTTCTCTTTTTGGACCACATCCCTTCTATGCATATCTGCTTCAAGGCCTCTTGCGCTTCGTCCTTCTGAAAGCCTCAGTTTAGCATTAACGATAGTTTCTCACTGTCTTATTGGCCTCCTCCTGTCCGTTTTGGTCTATTGCACATGCCTCACTTTCAACATTCCAAGAAGTTCATGTACTGTGACAGCAGCCTCCTTGTTCCACAAGGTTGAAAGTCTTGAAACAGCAAGCCAATCTAGAATCTTAACCCTGCCTTTAAATTCGATACCAACTCGGTGAACTCCTCATAATAAATGTATTTTATTCTCATCAGTGGTAGAAATGTCATTGTTTAAGCAACTGAAACTCAGTTTCTTACAATGATAAACATAATTCAGATGATAGAGCACAATTCTATATTCATTGAAGATTTGGGGTTCCTGAAGGTCCACCAATTGCAGTTCTGGCACATGAGAGAGTCTAAGCTGCTGCAACAGTGAGGCCCCATCTTCCTCACACAAAGTTTATCAGTTATAATGGGAGTTGGTAATATCTGCCATCGTTGTATAAAAAAATTTGTTTGAGATTAAGCTGTCTCTTGACCTCGGTGATAGGACTTACTTCTTCTCCAGCCAGGATAAAGGAACCTCCTGTGTCCTGCTTGGAGAAGAATGTCAACTGATTTGATGGCCCCGTGAATGAGACACCAAGTTCCTCTTGGCTTGGACCGTTTCACCCTGTTCATCACCCAGAAATCAGGGCTGGCACTTTGAGTCATGACCTTGGCTGGATCGACCTTTTTACTGGTATTTCCTTCTCTGTGGACAAAATACCGTGACTCACATCCTCACCACTACCCTGTTCATGCAAAGCCTGAGACTTATGCCACTTCATCAGAGTTATGATCATATCAAAGATCGATGTCCATTGTAAACTTATGAAATTTCAGTCTCTTATTGCTCTCTAGATATTCTTCACCATTTTACATGCTGCTTTACATGTCTTATCATAATGTTTGATGTTAACTGGGTGAGTCAATTGTTTTTTCTTCGGTCAGTTGAATGCCCGTGTAGCTAAACTAATGTTTGACCTCTGATTCTTTCTTAATCATTTTGGAAGGGCTGCAGATCAGTGGTTTAATGAGGCGAAAGAACAGCATATAACCCTGAATTCAATTATATATGGCAATATAATATATGCATATTGGTGAGTCATCCTTTTGAACGTCACTTCTGATTCTCTATATTTGTTTTGAAATGATTAGTTTCCCGAACTATCTTCCTTTGTTCACTGGAAATTACTTAGCTGATCCAAATAATTTTGGGCTAAGGCGTTGCTGTTGTTTTTTTTGGTGGTTGTTGGTGGTGGTGGTAATGGTGATTGAGCTAATGCTATATATTTCGTGTCATTACACTTTTTTAATTCATTTTGGGAATAAAGCTTGGTTGTTGTTTTTGTTGTTGTTACACTTTTTCTAATTCATTTTAATATACGCAGCCAAACTTGTAATATGGATCGTGCAGAAGCTTATGTTAGGGAAATGGAAGAACAAGGTATTGATGCTCCAATTGATATATACCACACTATGATGGACGGTTATACAATGGTTGGCGAGGAAGATAAATGCATGATTGTGTTTGAGAGATTGAAGGTATAGTCACTTCACTCACTTGGATACACAAAATTTACCTTTCATATAGCTAAGCACTTGTATAAATAAGTTGTTGCTGGGACCAAGTTGTCGAGTCTTTTCAATCATTCCTCATCAAATGTAAACCTTTTTGGACAGTTATGTTTAAATATTCTCAAAAGATGATTTTGGTGAAACATTGTGGCATGCAGTCTCATACTTTATTGTAATGGGCGACTTAAATTGTGTCTAAATTCATAAATGCTTTGCCTTCTTATCGCTCTCATATTTTAGGGCCATGACGTAGCAATATGAATGTACTTGATCTACTATGGTGTCTTGCAGGCACTTCAATTAGGTACTCCTGGTGTTTTTTTTGGTTGGACTACAATTTATTGCTAAAATGCCTACAACTTGAAGAGGGGGGGGGGGGGGGGTTATAGTTGTTAGTTGGTTCTTGGTTGGTCTCCACACAAGGTTATGGTTTATTGGCTTCTGAAGTGAGTGCGACTCTTAACTTAAGAGGCAGGGAGGATGGTGATTTGACTGGCATACTAAATGAAAGAAGACTTAGTGAGATGTAATGGGCTGGATATAATTACAAAAATGGTTAAAGAATTCTTAAAAGCACCAATAATTATATAAGTGGGAAAAGATAGTGTATCTGTTATACAATATTGATAATTTGGCAGTTAGGTGAAGTTCGCAAAAGGAATTACCTCTACAGCTAACCACTAATTGCCACCTACAACTAACAGGTTCTTAGAGCATTAACAAATATGAAACAACTTGTTGTGTCCAACGTACCTGTATCATGGTGTGCAAGCCTAAGTTTGGCCAGATTGAAACGTCGTCCTGTCTGAGTTCTGATAACAGAATAATTCTGATTACATTTTCATCTGTTTTTACACAGAGAAGGGTAAAAGCACACAAACTAGTTGATCAGAATGTAAAAGCGCTCAAAATAGTTGAGCCGAAGAGATCGCTGTTAAGTTTGTTAGAACTTATTTCGATCACAATGTGCATGTGATCAATTACATACATAGAGATTGCTGTACTTTTAAAAGTTAGGATTTAGCATGTACATTTCGCTGTGCAAAATCATTTTTTACTACTTGAAAGAACTTCCAAGCTTAAAGTTTGTTCTTCTAGTCAGTTCTTATTTGACTACTGTTATCTTATACACTGATTCATTCCTATTACGCATTATCAGGAATGTGGCTTCGTACCTTCAGTAATCACTTATGGATGTCTAATAAATCTCTACACCAAGGTATCCTTCTTTGTCTCTTTGGGTTATAAGTGTTTTGAGGTGTGCTTTGATTTGTTATTGTGAACGATGTTTTGCTTGATGGATGAACTGAAAGTCTGAAATAGTAAATGTTAAAGTCTATTTTTTCACCTGAAAGTTTTAGTTGAGTTTCGGCTTTATATTAGTTCATTGACTTAACTCCTAATTTCAGTCAGGAAAAGTTTCCAAGGCTTTGGAGGTGAGCAAAGTGATGAAATCGGTTGGCATCAGACACAACATGAAGACCTATTCCATGTTGATTAATGGATTCCTGAGGTTAAAAGACTGGGCAAATGCTTTTGCTATTTTTGAAGATGTTATGAGAGATGGTCTAAAACCAGATGTTGTACTTTACAATAATATGATTAGAGGGTTTTCTGGAATGGGTAACATGGATCGCGCCCTTCGCATGGTTGATCAAATGAAAAAAGAACGACATAGGCCCACCACAAGGACATTTATGCCTATAATTCATGGTTTTGCAAGAGCAGGGGATATGAGAAGAGCACTTGAAGTTTTCGATATGATGCGAAGGAATGGCTGCATCCCAACTGTCCATACTTTCAATTCTTTGGTTCTCGGCCTTGTTGAGAAGCGCCAGGTAACTAACATCCTTTGACAGATGGCTTATATTGGCATGTTTATGAAAGTTTCCTGTAGTCTCTTTTATCTTGGGTAGTTTTACTTTCTTATTTAGAAGATTATTCTGACATGACATATAATGAGTTTCGTTTGATGTTTAGATCTAAGTTTCCGATATGGAGTTCCAACCTATGAGTGTAGCGAGGCCTTCTGTATAGGATGCTAAATTGCAATGTGAAATAGGGGTGTCTTTTATACAAATTTACCAGTACTGATTTTCTTTGCCTGTCCTACAAATTCACCATTACCAGTGATTGCTGTATTTATGAGTAAATCCTGGGTAATGATAATTGAAGAATTCTTAATTTTGTTTCTTTACCCTCGAAAAAATAAAAACTTTGCTTCTTTGATCTGCAAACAAACAAACCAAAATAAAATTGCTTCTTTGATTTCTATATCTTGTGAAGATCTGCCTTTGCTTGGAGTGCTTCTTGCCTTCTTCAGACTTCAAAGTTTTTCTCCTCAACTGTGGAATTTGTACAGTGATGTTCTTATTTCACTTAAACAACTCTTGATCTGAAACAGCTTTCCTGCACATTCTGGCGGTCTAGATTACTCCCTTTCTGCACGATGAACTAAATACCAAACTTACGATTATAGTCTCGATAATCACACTTGGGAAGAAAGAAAAGCTAGAAATTTCATGAACCACATCTCACACTATATGCTGAACTATGGTATGCCGTCAAAAGTATGTTTTGGGATTTATACTCTCTGGTGAAAGGTACAATTCTCCTACCATTCTTTTCTTTTCTTGAGAAATATATATGGCAATTCAGTTAAACTGCAAACTGACGGAGTGAATGAAGCTCTTGTCATTTTCAAAAAAACAAACATAAAAAAATAACAATACTTCAAGGGAAGATATTCGTAATAAACTAAATTGTTTTAATTTTGAAAGTCAACAACTTCAATAATTTTAGAAAAGGGAGTAATTCTTGTGACTTTTAAGATTAAAAAAAACAGATGATGTAATTGAGAATTCTTTGGTTGCTATATAAACCATTGATTTGAAAGAATCATCTTAACCATTGGTAGCTTGACCATTGTATGATGATAAATCTAAGGCTTGTTTCTCAAGAACATTCGCAGTTGCCGCCCAAAAGCTTTCCCCTGTTCTTCCCCGTTTTGTGGTTGAATAAGATGGAAACCCAAATTCTTGCAAAAAAAAAAAAAAAAAAAAAGAATCATCTTGGCCATTGGTAGCTTGACCATTGTATGATAAATAATTAAAAACTGAAATTTTGTTTTAATATTTAAGTTACCACACTAACCTTCCACCCAAAATCGATGTCATTCTCACCAAAAAAACTGATAATTGTGACCACCACTCTTTTCCCCCACCAGAACCACAACTGGTATAATCACCATTGGGCCACCATCATTTTTTTACCTGTCTACTTAATCCTGCCTGCAACTATTCAACGAAAGTAAAATCACGGCCGTTGCGAGCAAGTTTGTGCGTTTTACGTTTTATTTTAGTAGAAGGCCAAGGTTCTATCAAAAATGCATTTTAAATTACTTAGTTGTGTTAACAATTTCATTCTAAAGTTCTCACGTAGCAGTGGACATAGTTTTAGGATCTTTGTCCATTAATTTGTTATACCTAAGCATTTGCTAAAAATTTGTGGAGTCAGTGGTATTGACGGTTGAGATCAACAACTATATATCAAGGGCTAAAATTTATTAGTAATTTACAATGGCTACATAGGCTAGGTACCCATTGTAGAATCATCGTGATTTAAATGAGGATATATGATATATAGGCACATATTTTGCGCTCCATTCAGTTACCTTCTCCAAATTCGTGAGGCTGATACCTTTGTTGGGACATGTGCATCAGCTTCCAGTCTTACATGTTATTCGTCGCTGTCTTCATATAGTTAATTGCTGGAATCCTTGTTCTCAGAACGGTTAAACCCCTAAGAATATCTGAGAGGGAACTTTTGATCCTCAGTAACAGTGGATGTCGTTTTCAGCACGAAATAGAGTGTTAAGGTCGTGTGGCAATGGATCTTTTATTCAGGAACTCAGTTATGCTTTTCACCACCCCGAGCATTTTACTGTCTGTTGTTTAGCACGATTTCTTTTTTGATGACTCAACTGCTTCTATTTGAAGATATAGCTCTTCTTTGTCTGTTGCCTTTCCCTTTTGTAAATCTTTCCATTCCAAATTACTTGTCGCTTCAGCTGCTTTTAAGCCTACTTCTTAAGGTAGTTTACTTGCTTACTTCTTAGTCGATACCCGGCAATCAAAGTCAAATATCTTCGAGCTTATCTGTTAAGAAAGTGGTTGATGTTGGCTACAATTGCTGTTTTTGCAGGTACCTTCTTGATATATATTACAAAGTGTTTTTTGATGTTGCATCAAATCCTTTTTTTTTTTTTTTTTTTTTTTTTTTTTGTGGTCTTAAACTGTAGAGTGATTTTGATCATAATTTTACTTTTTAATTCACTGGATCGGATTCTTATCTAATTCATTCAGTTAGAATTGATTAGTTTGCATTTCTTCTCAGATGGAAAAGGCGCTTGAAATATTAGATGAAATGGCGTTGGCTGGGGTGAGCCCAAATGTCCATACATACACGACAATTATGCAAGGTTATGCAGCTGTGGGTGATACTGGTAAAGCTTTCCAATATTTTACTAAAGTAAAAGAGGAAGGACTTCAGCTTGATGTCTATGCATATGAGGCATTACTTAAGGCATGTTGCAAGTCCGGAAGGATGCAAAGTGCTCTTGCTGTCACGAGGGAGATGAGTGCTCAGAATATCCCAAGGAATACGTTCGTTTACAACATATTAATAGATGGGTATGAATATTGATGTCTTGTCCTCCACCCCACTCCCCTCTCCAGCCTCCCCCCCCCCCCCCCCCCAAAAAAAAAAAAAATAAGGAAAGGGCATTTCTGAGACTACTTTCTGTTTATGTTTTCTCTTCCTTCAACCATCTAATTGCTGTTAAATTATGTAGATGGGCTCGAAGAGGGGATGTTTGGGAGGCTTCTGACTTATTGCAACAGATGAGGAAAGATTGTGTGCAGCCAGATATTCATACTTACACATCCTTCATAAATGCATGTTGCAAGGCTGGCGATATGGTGGTATGTTCATCAAATTATTAGATGGCTTCAATATGGCCTTTATACCAGCTGAGATATAAACATCCCTGTGTGGCTCTTTTGGATGTTTGGTGTTGTCTTCTTTTGTGCGTGGGGTTTGTGTCCAAGAGGGAGGAGGAGGAGGTTGTCTTTGTATGACTTGAGTAACTGAACCTTGTATGCATTCTTGTCCTGTCACATTGTCAGTTAACTTTTGACATAATTACTAGCATGCTTAATTCGTGTCAAGGGACCAAAGAATAGGCTCAGTTGCGCTTTGGTCTTTGAAGTTATGGCAACCTCCCCTGACCTCTCCCGTTGTCAGTTCCAGTCAGTGAATTTTATAACAACTCTCTAGGTGAATAAGTTATGTGTGGTTTTCGAGGTTAGAAACAGAGTGCTGAATTTTGCAAGAACCCTTCTTTGTTGTGTATATCTGATTATAGTTTTAAATTTTTAATGTTCAGAAAGCCAAGAAGACGATTCATGAAATGGAAGCAGTTGGGGTGAAGCCCAATGTCAAAACTTACACAACATTGATTCATGGTTGGGCGCGGGCGTCTCTCCCGGAGAAGGCTCTGAGATGCTTTGGAGAGATGAAAGCTGCTGGCTTAGAGGCTGATAAGGCAGTGTACCATTGTTTGATGTCATCATTATTGTCAAGGGCAACTGTAGCAGAGGAGTACATATGCTCAGGAATTTTGAATATTTCGAGAGAAATGGCCGAGTCTGGCTTGACTGTCGATATGGGAACTGCAGTCCATTGGTCAAGGTGTTTGCGTAAAATTGAGAGGACTGGTGGGGAACTTACAGAAGCTTTACAGAAAACTTTCCCGCCTGATTGGAACGCGTATAACACCATTCCTTTGGATTCTCAGATAACCAGCAATGAATCAGAATCTGATACTGATGATGTCAGTACAAGTTACGGAGGTCTCACTGACAGTGATGATGACGATGATGATGACGAAGCTGACCATAGAACATGGACGCATGGTTATAGTTAGTAGTCTGCTCCAGCTGTATGTCTTTGTAACCCTTAGCTGTGAGATTTTGTGTGTAATGTACTAGTGCACTTGATCATAGAGGGCGGTGTAGGAATTTGGGGTGCATGATGTGCCGCTTATCGGCTACAAACTGCGGACAAATCTGTAAGACTGTAAGCAATCTTGTACCTGGTAAGATCATTGTACGAAGCAAGTCTGTAAATGTGTCTTGTAAAATACAGATGTAGATTTCATCAATTGAAGTTTTGATTTTACTAGTTACTGGCTTACTGCTCCTTGTCGTTTCAAATCTCTTCTATAGTCAAATCAAATGTGAATAATTCGAACATCGGAACACATATAGTAGAGAAAAGAGAAGCTCAGCGAGTGGCAATGCTTATACCATGGTCCCGGTACCATGACAAGCATGATGGCGTTCATTGCTTGACGAGGACACCGTGCTTCTTATGGTCCCTAGACCATGATGTAATATATTGTCGAGCGGTTTGAGGTCATCATCGGCACAAATCTGTTGGGGCTCAAATTCAAGCTCAAACTTAATCCAAACCAAGTTTTGACCGAAGCAATTTCGAGGACCTGAGAAGCAAGTCCGGATCATTAACAAGTTAAGCCCAAGATGCAATAAAGGATATCTCAATCCAAATTCCAAAACTATAGAAGAAATACAAATAAAAATCAACCTCAAAAAAACCCTAGCAAAGATAGTTAGATAGCACATCGGCACACACTATAATAAGTCGACAATAACAATGTCCTGACCTCTAAAAGTGACGAACAATGTTCAATTGTCTAAATAAGCCTCTTCCTGTGATATAAGCAAATCTATGAAATTAAGTACCAAATTATGAATTTTCTGAAATCATGTTTGGGCGTGACTTTCATTTCTCATCAATATATATCATCTTCATTTCCAATTTCATATTGCCGCGCGGAATGAAAGAAACGACGCTGCTGAGCTCCGATTTAGAGGCGGAAGAGAGAAATGACGATATGGATCTCCGATTTAGCGGCGGAAGGGAGAGAAACAGCCACTCATCGGTGAGGTCGCCGAAATCTTCACTGGTGGCTTTCCATCGTGTTTCTGGTATTCCTCCTTTCCAACTTTCCAATAATTCATTTCATTCTACTGCGTATCTTTTCGGTCCATCTTTCAAGTGTGTCAGAGAAGCTTCCGATTTTTCCCGTTCCTTCTTTCATCATCTGTCCTCCCTCCGCCCCACATCTATTAGGCTATTACTCATTTCCATATACGTTTTCTGCTTGAGCTCTCCGATCTCTGCCCCGATAGGCATTTACCAGGCATGCTCAGCCGCGTTGACTTTGCATACTCTCACCTTGGGCAAACGAATCAAGCCCTTAATTAATGGCTTTATTCATACTGAATGGTTACCTAGAATTGTGACTTACCTTTGTCCTACGGTACTATGTTCAAAGGGAATTACAACCAACCTTTGTCCTACGGTACTATGTTCAAAGGAGGTCCGGTAACAATGTCCATGCTGTCAATGCATTTTGCAATGTGTGACGCCATGCGGCTTGTAAGCCTAATGTCGTCATATATAACACCATCATTGACAGCCATGGTAAATATCGGTTGTTGTTTCAACCCCTCTTCTTTTTCGTTTAGAAGAAGAAAAAGTGCATTTCACCCAATGTCGTGACCTATAGTACGAGAGTGTTGCGGTTTAGGACGATGGGATGATGCTAGGGTTTTGTTGAGATCAGATGAGGAACAGTAGTGGACGAATAGAAAACTATAATTGTTTACTCGATTATTCGGATTGTGGATCCCAATTATGTACGGATAAAGTTTAGATATGTTTTGCTTGATGGCCTATGTAAAGAGACTATTTCTATGGTTATTGTGTAATGAAATGTTTGATTTGCTTCTTGTGTAATGAAATGTTTGATTTGCTTCTTGTGGAATGAAATGTTCAAGTAATGAAATGTTCCGTCTGCTTCATGTGTTAGCTTCCATGTCTTTAAATTGGTAACATATGGTTTGAATTTCTCGATCTCCACATGTTCAAACCATACCATGTGTATATGTTAACAATACAAATCGTACTCCATTTGTTCGAGTTTAAACAATATGAATATATGATCTGTATTCATCGCTTAAGATATCAATCAATTAATTTTAGCGGAAACATTAAAATAAAAACTTGTTTTTGTGTTTTATGTATTTAAAAATGAATAAACATTTACTAAAGATATGAATGGCGCCTTGTGGTTACCAACTAAACACTCAAATTATAATTGTAAAGCTTGACCCTAAGCTACTAGTTTATATGAATCTCGCCTCTTAATTGGTCGTTAAACAACTAAACAATCTTTAGCCTCGCAAGACACAAGATTAAAGAAAACTCGACTCTTATATGTATTTTTCTCCTATTGTTGACGTTGGAATACAAATGAGCAAGACCCTTATATTGGACTCCAGAAGATGTACACTTTTTCTTTTTTTTGGCTGGGTAAATGTACAAACAACAAAGAGACCACTACAGAAAAAACGAGGAAGGAAAGTCTTCAAAAACTAAGTCAGAAGTTCGATGAAGAGAAGCATCCCAACAAGCCAAATTCTGAGTTAGAACATTGGCCATCTACGAACCCAAGCAAAAGTACTGGAAGGAAGACCCTGACTCAAGAGCAAAGAGTCAGCAATAGGGACCCAAATCTCCCAACAAGGACTAACCTTACATTGAAGGGCATCGATAACACTGAGATTGTCCCCTTCAAAAATTATATGATGAAAATGCTTGCGGGAGGCTGCCAAAACTGCATGACGAGCTGACAAAGCTTCCCCGAGAAGCGAGGAACAATGATGGAGAAAATGAGCTCTTGCATCCACCACCTTACCAAAACAATCACGCTCCACCCACGAAACAATCATTCCTAAGATAATTTACTGCATTTCATTAAAAATTTACTCTACTCTGACATGGCACTAGTGTAGACAATTTTTATATTGTCTACCTATAGTCTAGTAGGATTACCCCTCTACTTTATTGGTTTGAGATGTTCTAAATGTGATATGAATCTATGTCGATCATGAAGACGATGGATCACAGTGGAGGCCGCCAGATGATATGTGTGATTCTGCCTTTCGCTCTTAATTATACTCACATGAAGTGGAGGCCATTCTTTTATCATCAACTCATCATCAATTCATCATCATATATGGTTTCGCATAACGTACGCTTTCTTCCCAAAAAATCCCATCGTTTTTCCATGATTCGTCATTAAGTCAAATACCAAGTGGAGAGTGACAATAAAGAGTAGGTAGATTTGAGAGCTTAGCTTGAAGGTTTGTTGTTGGCTACGATGGAAACAATAGACTTAATTTAATCGGGGTATGACCGGTTTATTGTGTTTAGGTGAAAGAATTTCTAGACGAAATTAATTTGCCGTTTTATTCGTAAACTTGGAACTGCCATTTTCTAAAACAAGTTTAACTTTTAAAATTTGTATAAACAGAAATATATATTGAGAAACCACTACCACTTACAATCCTCTAGAGTTCTCATGGTAAATCAGCTTAAGACCAACGAATTGGAGAGGCCAAATTCATGCAGCATGCATGTATATATGAATATGATCACATTAATTAATCAAAATGTAGAGGAGAAAGTCTATTATATCACTCATGTAGCATGCATGTTCTGTGGTTATGCCTACATCACAATAGAAGAATCACAGAAGATTTGTACACTACCAAACTTAATAATTACGTTAGATCATCAATTAAATATTCATTAAGATAAGTTGACAACCCTCTTGTTCAAGAAACTGTTACATATTTTAGTTAGTGCAAACTGCAAATAAGCACTTATTTCAAAAAAAAACTGCAAATAAGCACATAGGACATTTACTTGCAATATTAAATCCCTCCAAATTAAACTTCTATAGTATTCAATACACTCACCTTACTTCTTGTGGACCCTGCTACTACTGCTCAACCAATATAATCCGTGCATTTTCTTTCCACCTTCCCTATTCTCATTCTTAGGTGCATGATTTTCTGATTATTGGATACGATCGCTCTAAAAGTCATCACATTTTCACATAGCTAGCAATTTATGTATAATTGGCTAGTCTGTATAAACCAAAATCCCAGTTCATAGCACAACAAAAGTCTTTACGTACCTATAAGAAACCCATACATATACTGATATACAAACAAGAGGCATAATTGATGATGTCGGAATTGCAGCAATAACAACAACAACAACAATAAAGTCGTAGTCCAGACTTGAAGTTAAACCGTACGTCCATAACTCCATATATATATCAAGCTTGAACAACCAAAAAAGGAGTATTAATGGGAGTGAAAATGAAGCTTCTTCCATCCCTATGCAAAGTTCCATCATGCACGCAGAAACCACAAACGACATCGTTCAGGATCTCATCTGCAACAAAGGACGACATTTTCAAGACAATCAACTCGGTCTACGTCGACCAAGAGTCCGACATGGTCGAGACACCCGACTCGTGGTTTACCAAATCGCCCGAATCAGGCAGCGTTTCCGTCAGTGAAGACTACGACGGATCATCATCCACGTCCATCTCCGGTGATACTCATCTCGAGGCCCTTGTGCGTGGGGCCCAGCAATCGTCATCAGCCGATCATCGCCTGTTGTTCGATCCAACAGGTGATGACTCCTCTCCAAAGCTGAGCCCTTGTAGTAATAATACGACTTCAGATGTACGCAACCTTATTCCTAAACATAATAACACGCCATTCAAAGAGAGCGTGGCGATGTCATTGGATAGTGAGGATCCGTATGAGGATTTCAAGAGGTCAATGGAGGAAATGGTAGAGAGTCTTGGAGAAGATTGGGAAGGTTTGGAGGAGTTGCTTGCTTGGTACTTGAAGGTGAACGGAAGAAAGTATCATGCGTATATTATACGTGCATTCATCGATTTGCTTGCTGAGATTTTTGGTAATAATAATGTTGAAGAAGTTACTACTTCGTTTTCTTCAGCAGCTGCTTCTTCTCTGTCTTCTTCTGCTTCTTGTTCAGAAGATCTTATTTGTTCTTGAATAAGCCTTGTATTATATTTCTATTTTTGCTTAGATTTAGGGACATTTTTTGGCCCATTTTGAGCTGGGAGGTACAGTTTAATTTGTAAATATTCTGCATAATATGACATTTTGTTTTTTTTTTTTTCACTAAAAATGGTTTTTTTATTTTATTTGTTGCACAAAATAGGATAACTTTTCGTTACTCTCAATTTCTCAAAAAACAAATTGTTATTACTTGACAAGTTTATCTAAACAGACAAATAATAATCTCATTTTATTTCTTTATATATGCCAAATGTGGTGGAATTGGTAATTAGTCCTTTAATTTTGTCTAACAATAATCGCCTTGTATGAGTAGTGTACTCATAATCAAACAGCAACTCTTCCTTTAGAATTTACCTAAGCTACAAGGCAAATTACTATCCACTTCTGAGCTCGGACCGAATTTCGTGTGATTCTTTGAAATCAATAAACTGATCATTTCTCCTTTTAGAGGGTCATCTAATTTTGGCATAGCATGGAGAACCTCACCACATGTATGTTAAAGGTATCGAAACCTTCATTCAGGCATCTGAAGTTTATCAACCTCAGAGTTACATCCATGAATTGAAAACTAAAGAGTCAAACTAACATGGAGAAGAAATTTACAAACTATATATTAACATAAGTGATTACATGCATGAAAGTTTATGATAAAACTCTAATAATTTACCCTACATCAACTTACTACTTAACTTTTGTATACCACCCATAACTAAAATTCCAACATATTCCAAAAAAGAAAAACAAAAGGCAAGTGAGAATGTCGATCAGCCTTAGCTTGTTCATTTACTACTAAACTGGTCTTTGTTTATAACACCTGAATCTTGAAGAACACTTGTTTATCCACTGATTCAAGGATCCTGATCTCACCAACTGATTGCTCAATTCCATTGTCATAATCAGCAGCAATGTTCAAATCCAACGGTCCAGAGGAGCTACTCTCTCCAATATGATCATCTGATTCATCCTCATTCTCCTGCATTACCTTCTGTTTAACAGGAGGAGAACAAGCTCTGGACCCAGAACTAAAACTATCACAGCTGAAGATAACAATGGCATCATCAAGAGGGACAATTTCGCCATCTGAAAGCGTAATCTGTCCTGTCTCAATTGCTCTCTTGATACCCTTCTGAGAGCAGTGATCAACCTGCTCAACATCTTCCACATACAACACTCTATGAGGGTTTTCCCTCACTGCATCTGCAAATCTCTCTAAATAACCGCGGCTTGATTCATCTCTTACTCTCTTGTTCCGAAGATCCTCAGTAGAATCTGCCCTGGTTGATGAAAAGCTGCTCAAACCGATGGATTTGAAGCTGCTGTACGAGCCGAAAATGAGCTTCGCTAGCTCCCTTGCAACCCTTAGCTTTCCCTCATCATCCGTTCCTAGGAAAAACAGCCAAGTTTCCTGCTTCTGCAGCTGTTGTTCTCTGCTTTTGGAACCGCATTTCCTGTTCATCATCCCTGACCTTATTCGCAGTATAGTCATCGCGATTTCAGGGATAACATCCCTCTGCCAGGGTACTTTCTTCTCCAATGCACAGCACATTGCTTCCAAGTTCTCAGGATTGTTTTCTTTGAAGCTGGGTTTCGGCCTCTCGAATACTGTCTCAGTCGCTTCACTTGACGAGGTTGAATTTGGAGTGGAGTTAGGATTTGATAGAAGTTCGGGTTTTGGCTCGTTCTCGAAAAAGTCTTTTGTAGTGTTGGATATCAGGAATTGGTGCTCTTTTGAGGTCCATTTGGGTTCAAACATAACTGGCCAACTTTGTTTTGTTTCGTGTAATTGAAGGTTGTTGTTATTATCATAGGAAGAAGCAGATGTTGAAGAGGAAGGAGAACAAGATGAAAAATTTATTGTTTTATCAGGAAAGTTTCTTGCTTTGTGAACTGAACTACAAATTGAGTTCCATTTCTTGCAAAGCTCTTTGATTTGCACAGTTTCTTCCTGCATAAGAAAACATTCCAAAATAAAAATATTAGTGTTTTGTCTCCATTCATTTGTGTCTATTCTTGTTTTATTTTATTTTTTGTACTGTTTATGCAAAAATACGTGAATGTTTATACTGTAAGACCGTCTCACCATATATTTGTAAAACACTCAAATGTATGCAAGGTAATAAATTAATTACCTGATCAACGGGGCTTGATTCTCTGCTCTCTTCCTTGCACTTCTGAAGCCATGAAGGTAGGCTAGAGCTAGTGGAAGTGGTCGTGGTTGTGGTCGTAGATTCGTTATTGCGAAAACTACCAGCTAAGCTTCTCGTTTCTTGACGACAGTTTGCCGAACAATCTGGGCAACAAGTGAGCTGCGTATCAACTTTATTCTCATGTGGTGGCCAGCTGATTCCATCTCCTGATACAACACTTTTGCTTTGATCCTGCAAAGAACTGAATACAAGGAGAAAGAACACTAATTAGACTTGACAATACCCTTAATTAGTGAAAATTAACTTTGTGTAATAGCATAATGCTATGCTGATGATGCAATATGCTCCAAAGTCATCTAATGATGCATTTCCATTCCATATATGTTTATTATATACATGTCTAGCACACATGAGACACAATGCAAATCATTGTTTTTCCTTAAAAAATAATGTCATGTTAAATTGTTAATGATGCAACGACTCTAATGACAAAGCCTTATTTGATTAGCTTGAGAACTATCAAGGATTGACTAACATGAACCGACATACATATAGTAAAAATGCGAGTTTACCTGTCGAGGTTGAGACTGAGGTCCAAGCTTCCAGCTGGAATGGTGAGAGGGTGAAGATCCAAAAGGGTTTCCAAAGAAGGATTGCCAGATTTACACTTAATATAAGTATTAAAAGTTGCAACACCCATGAGCCATAACCTTCCAAACTCAACATTTCCAAACACTAATCTCCTAAGACCCATAACCAAGTGCTCCACAGGGCAATAATAATGCCTTCTTTGTTCACCATAATAAGCCCAATACTCAGCAACCCACCTTAAATCACCCAAGTACAAAACTACCCCTCTCCCTACACACCCTTTTACAAAGCACCTTATCTCTCCAAGCTTCAAATCTATCTCATCCCTTGACAAATTTTTCATGGACAACAAAGGGCAATTTAGGAATTGCACATATTTCAACTCAAGTGGAACATCTCCTCTCTCAACTCTCTCCTTAACACCCCTTACAACACATTCACAACTAGTTAAATCTTCTCCTACAAGAACAACACTACTCTTCTCCCTCCTCTTCATCCATGAGTCTACCACACTCGACACATCTTCGCGTTGAGGCGGGTTGTACGGCTTATTGAAGGCTAGATCAAACTGGTTTAGTGATGATAGAACTTGATGAGTTTGATAATTTGGTGTTGAACGGATTAATAAGGGACTAACAATCTCAGTTTTAATATTAATGTTATTATTGCTAATGTTGTTGTTATTATTACTACATGTTGTAGTAGTTGTTTGAGAGCAAACTTCTAATGAAGAAACTGCATGCTCAACATTAGACTTTACGTGAGGGCTAGAAAACCCGGCCTCCCTCATAACCCGACTAACACTCGGGTCATCAAGTATGGATATAACAAGTTGTTCGGTTTCGATTTTAAGGGCTAAGATAGGCTGTTGTTGGCTCTCAATGGACCCTCGGCGTTGGTGGGCCTGGGCCCGCTTAAACGCCGCCATTAGGGCGTTGGCGAGGGCCGGGTAGTGTGAGTGTGGGCCCAAGATAGGGGCGGGTGAGGTTGTAGGAAGGCGGTTTAAGGCCACGTTGAAGCAAAGCTCTAAGGCCTTGCATTGTAAGGGGTGGGAATGGGACTTGAGGCATGCGGCTCTTAGAAGACCCGCAGGTGACGCTAGCATAACGCTCGCCACGTGGATCGGGGTGACTTGTGCATGGCCTCGCCTTCTAGCTAGGGTTATTGCTTGCTTCACTATTGTGGCCGCCTCCGGTGTTAGTGATTGTTGGATGCTGCAACCTCCGGTCCGCATTTTCGCAACCTTTTTAGTAGTAGTAGTAGTGCTAGACTACGTACTATACGTTCAGGTGTTGGTCCAAACTCTGTTGTATTTGAGTATGAGAGAAAGAAAGGGATGTAATGAGATTATGTTGTGTAAGAGTAAGGTTGGTAGAGTGATGCAATGTGTATATATTGGGGTTGTTTGTGCCTTCCTTGTGAGGAGAGCAAAAATGCATAGATTTTGTGTCTGTTGGAAAGTGGAAGGCATGTGAAGCAAAGGTAAGCTGCTTCTAAACTCTCTTTTAATTTTGGGGCTCTACTTATTATTTGGTAAAGGTGAATGGATGATTGGGAGCTGGTGTCTTTAGACTTTATAGCTCGGCAAAATATATGTTTTGATTAATAATGCACTACTAATTAACAACACTAAAAATCAAATTTGGCCTACTCTGATTTTTTATATTGTACTTATCTAAAGCAAATATTTGAATTTTACTGGCCTTATAAGTGGGAGAGAATAACTTTATGATGTGGGGTTTGTGTTAATAGTACTTACTAGTTTGTGAATAGTGATTAATGTTAAACCATGCATGTTTGCTACAATTTGATGGAATTTTAATGAATATATAACCAATTTGATTATCCTAACTTCATCCAATTTACAATTATCTAACTAAGGTTGTTAGGACCCTTAATCTTGTCTTTCAAGCCTTGTCAGATTACAAAGATACTCTCATACACTCTTAATGAATTGAAGAAACAATCGATCATCATATGCCAATCTTATTGGCTCATTATGTTAGGCTCGCGTATGGCTCGAACCGAGTCTATCAGGTTTTGGTAGACTTATAATTTCGTGAAAATTTTCATTTAAGAAATTTTTTTAGAGAAAGGCAAGAAATGTATTACTCATCAAAGGATGACTTGACTCAACAGTCTTCTAATTTTTTTTTCACTCATCTCTAATACTCCCTCCGTTTTTTTTTTTTTGTTTCTTTACGTTTCGTTTGAATTCCTCTCACATATTCAAATGGTTCATGTACCATTTCAATATACCACCAGCTCGACACATTTGTTTATAAAACTCATTGTTCGCCCTACACCATACTAGACTAAATTTGAGGCATTTCAACATATAATATAAATTCTATTGTGAGATGGTCGTTTAATCATAGCTTATTTTTAATTGTGTTAATATTAAAGATGAATTGTATAAAAATTACCGTACAATATATGATGGACACAAGCAAAGTCTTTAAAACATTCTCTCAATTTAAAAACCTTTATATATGTACTCAAAGAATTAAAGTAATTAAAGTGGTGTATGTCGCAGTAATAAGCCAAAAACCAAAGATAAAAAAGAGGGAAAGAAAAATGAGGGTAAAATTATGAAGTGGGGAATTCAAAAGAGGGAAATGGAAGTGATGTGATAATGATGAAGACGATCAAAACTGAGATAAGAAAGAAAAGTGGAAAGGAAAAGGAGAAAAAGCCGATTAGGGGAAAGAGAAAGAAAGAAAGAAAGGGAAAGGGAAAGGGGAAAGGGAAAGAGAAGTGGGGGATTCCGCCAATTACGAGGTCCTGTAAAGGAGATTGGACTGTCTGTCTGTTTGAAGGGTATGGGGAACTGTGTTGTGTGCGATTAATTTTAATTAAAATAAACATGTTATTAGTAACTAAAGTTTGTATTCATTCTCTAAAAAGAGATCGGAAGGAATAAAGTGATCTTGTGATTTTTATGGATCATAAAACAAGAAATTTTGAATGCAGCTTTGTACTTGATCAAGAAACATTCCTTCGTTGGATTTAGGACTAAGATTTCGTCTTTGTTTGCGATCTTTGTTGGTACCAGGATTATCTTTGTGAGTAGTAGAAACTTGAGCTATAAGTTGCTTTATCTCCCTCTTTTTACTACCTCCATAAATGTACTACTCTCCAGCGGCTACCTCTATGTCCAAAATTAATTCGAGTCATATGTTCTAAAATGGTATCTCATTTCATGTCTCATTTAACCAAAAATTGGCACGTTGTATTTTCAAAATAAAAATATGGGACATGAAATGGGACAACATGTTGGACAGAAGGTTTTAATCGATCCCCAAGTATTGAAGATGATGCGTACACAAATTGGTTAATCAAAGTCCGAAACTTGCATGGCGAGTTAGCTAAGATTCATATCAAACTCGTCATGCAATTTGGAGATTTTAAGTAATCGATTAGTGTATATATAGTGTATACGTTACTCAATAAGATTAAGTTTTTTATACGACGTGTTTAAAGAAAGATGGAGGGAGTATCTTCTTTATTTGCTTGTACAAATATTAAGTAACATAATCGTTTCGGAATATGAAAAACTCATATACAATGAATCTTATAGAGGGAGTACAGCTTCTTTTTTCAGTAAATTTTCCCTCTACCCCTCCAATTCATATACGTACTCTATCGTGGTATATGCGCAGTAAGCCATTGTTAAGTGGATGTGTTCCTATAGACGCATATTTATCGAGCTTCGATCCCCATTTAGTCCCATATGACTTAGTGGAGTACATAAGTTTGCGTTAATGATGACTTGGTAATTAAAATAGACCATTTATGCAATTATATATGACTTTATGATTTTGCCTAACATATGGACGACGTAAATTTTATAAAGTCAGCTCATTCGAAAGTCTACACCGATAGTTGAGACTCAATAATTATTTTTATATCTTAACACTCATCCTTACGTGAATGCACAACAGATGTTTGTGGACTTCGGCGGTGATCAATGATTCCAACAATGGTTGACAGCGGATTTCGGCGGTGGTCGTCCCACAACAGAGTACATTGGTAGTTGGCGGCGACGGATGGTGGTCGCCAGGGGTGATCATCAAAGTTAGGTGGAGTAATGTAGAACTCTGTGAAGTTAAGTGGAGAACTGAGTTAGCTACTTTAATTGGTTGAGTTAGCAACTTAGCATTAAATCTTGGTCGTTGATCACGTCTGAAAAATGGTTCAGATTACTTCTAATCATTGTTCACCACTTTACCACTTTTAAAAGTTTTAAGGCCATGTATGATAGAACTTAATAAACTGTATATCCGAATCAAATCATATTTATTCAATTCAGATCAGAATTATTCAAATCAAATTTGGTTAGATCCAAGTCTTTTACTCCCTCCATTTTTTTTTGTTCTTTACGCCTGTTTGAAATGCTCTCACAGATTCAAACCAAACGTAAAGAACCAAAAAAATGGAGGGAGTAAATCAGATCAGAGACATTCAAATCAGATTAGATGTAAGAAATTTGATCATATCATAATCAACACTAATCCCGAATTTTATTCAAATCTGATCAGATCATAGTCATTCAAATTAGATTTAATCAGATTAGAGTCAATAAAATCAGATGAGTTTCATTCAAATCAAACTAGAAAGATACAATACTATCATACTGTACACGGCCTAACTAGATATGCCTTGATTACTGTAATTCTCATTACATACCATGCTCTAATAATTTGTATAGGTGGCTGATATTGAGTTAGTGCTATGGATGAGGTTCTTGTCTTCTTTTTTTATTGTCTTTTTTTATGTGTCGTTTGGATACACCCAATTAGTTCAATAGCATTTAGAAACTCCTCGAATTGCAAAAGTGACGGCATTTTTTAATTCGGGGATTTTATTTTTGTTTTTTCTTAGAATGGTAAGCGGGGTACAACGTAAGGATCATGACTCTCCTAGCCAATCAGAGTTATGGATAAAAACCAAACAAGGATTACATAGCCAAGAAGGGGGACTCATCCTGCTGATTAAGGATCGAATTCCCTAAGTTGGCCAACCAATCGGCTGATTTATTACCCTCTATAGAGATATGATGGATTTGAAATGGTGTAATTGTAGTGTGTTAATCCGCAAATTGCCGGTGAACCACGTTAAATTCGGTGTCTTTTCTTTACGTTCATATTGTTGTGTTATTGTTTAATATCACGTTGCTCATCTTCTCGCACCTATCGAACAAGCATTGTTTGGACTGGACGCCTCTGTTCCAACAGACCGCTTTGCTTTTGGCTGGTGTGTTGGAAGGAGGTGTTTCACGTCTACATAAAAACTTTGTTGCGTCCGGTTCTTCTCCAATAGCAGTGTTGTGGCACTACCACTCTGATTGCGGGGGAATATTTTTGGAGGATATGAAGTCGTGAGATATCAGAAATATCATGAGATTAACATAGTAAAAATTGTTGTATAAGTAAATGATATTTTAAACCTGGTATGTTCACATTAAAATGTACTCCCTCCGACCCAAGTCAAACGCCCCATCCCAAAATACCCCTGTGTTGAGAAGGGTGTACACAATAATCGGTTTATCAAAGAGTCAAAAAATCATATAGTTAATTAGATTAGAGTTTTCTCTAAGGTCATGCAATTTTTTTGGAACTTTGAGTAACCGAGTAGAGTGTGGACCCATCCCAATATGGGATCATTTTTTATAAGGGGCGTTTGAGTTGGGACAGAGGGAGTAATCTATAAGAGAGGACTTCCCCCTAAATTATTATTAATGAAGTCAATATTATATGAGTCAAACCCCTTTCTCTAAATTCATTCGTGGAGGCAGAAATATATAAGATAGAATCGGACAAAGTATAAAGGATATGGTTTGAATCCTAACTATTAGGGGCTGTTTGTTTAGAAGGAATAAAGAAAGGGAAAGGGAGTCAGGGTCTCTGATTCCCTTTAATGATGTTTGGTTCACCTTTTTTTTCATTCCCTTTCCCCATTTTCCCTTATCAAAATACCCCAAACTCCTCTATGGCCATTCCCTCATCCCCCAGGGAATCACCGATTACCCGTTTTAAGGTTTCAGCAAGTGGACCCCACCATCACCAAAAACACCACGACCATCACGGCACCACCCATAATCAACTGCCATAGTCGGCTACCTCCCCAATACCCACTGTCACAACCTTGCCCCCACTACAACCGTCACGGAATGCACCACCGGCGCACCCATCACCACCGCCTCACCACACTTTCTGTCTTCTTCACCATTCGCAGCCAGATCTACTTTTCTAAACTTGGAGAGGGGATGTTGGAGGGGAGGTGGTAATGGGTGGGACACAAAGGCGGTGGTAATGAGACAAATAGGCAGCAACACACATCTTGGGTGGCGACGTCGGGATAGCCGGTCGGCAACAATGGAGAGTGATGGGCTGATGGCACATGTAAACCATGGGGGACGTGCTTGGTAAAGAGGAAGGAGAAGACACGAAGAGTGAGAAGAATTGCAGAAGGATTATTGATTCCTGTCCCTAACCAAACACACAAGGGTAATTGGGAGGTTTTGTTTCCATTCCCCACTTTTCCCTTTGTGTTTCCCTTTCCCTTACCCTTGTCTAAACCAAACGGCCCCTTAGAGTTTTACCGGTTCACACTATCACATTACAGTCATCATTTGTTTTGCCTTATGCGACCGTAAATTATATTGTTTTACGACCCATCACCAAGCTTGAGCAACCACCTTGGCTCCGCTGCACCATCGACCGTGACTCAACCCCACCATCGCGACCCCCGCATCATTACTCCGCCTAAGTCTCCATCACCCGTATCCCAACCACAAACACAACCCTTTAGAAAATAATCCCCTCCGGAATCCGGAGACACCTAATAAACAAGCCAAGGCAACCCTAAACCCTTTTAGGGTGATAAGGGGTTTGGTGTTGAGCTCAGATCGTCACCACTCACCATAGGGACCCTTGGTGGCGGTACGACATTTGGGTGCTGGGGTTAGTGCCTGGGACCAATATTGGTTGTAAAACCCCAAAATTTTGAGAAAATTTAAACAGATATAAGGAGCTTATATGCATGTTTAAAAGGATTGATAGTGTTGTTTATACCAACAAAGTTAACTTTCCTTTTAGTAAACCCGTGTGTTAAGAATTCCAAAGTTAAGTGTGTTTGCTTGGGAGTGGTCATAGGAAAGGGTGATCTTATGGGACGTTTACGGGGGTGTGCACGAGTGATGTCAAAGTGCGTCAGTGATTTATGTAATTGATTTGTCCCACATTGGTAAACTAAGGGTCATATGATCAGTTTATAATAGGTTTCTACCATCATACTTCCAACAAAGCCTTTTATTTTAAAGCCCAAGCCAAGGATATACGGGTTTAAGGGGTGATCACCTATCTTATTGGGTTGTGTTGCGACGTATGGTGGTCGGGTTATTATAGGTAGGATTTGCGTTGGTCTGTCGGATCAGTATAAAGTCTGTCAAGCGGACATAGGTGTGATGAGACGCAGTGTTACATTGGTAGTGAAAGAATGTGTGAGTCTGTGAACGGGAAGTTGAGAGAAAAGTAAAGGGGGAAGTGACAGTTTAAAGTGGTTGTTTGAATTGGTTGCCAATCAAAATCATAGGAATTCTAAATGTACATGAATTAAAATTGTAGAGTTGTTTGGTTGACCAAAATCATGGGAATTCATAATTCATGAGAATTTCCAAATCTTACAAAATGGAGGAATTGGCTTACCTACCCCCTCATGTTAATTGGAAATTCCTGTGGTAATTCATTTTACATGTAACCAAACAATTCTGAGATTTTCCCATGGATTTATATTTACTTGGAAGTGGCATCTCATGGGAATTACGATTTACTGCATGCAACCAAACAACCACTAATGGTGGAGGGGATCCGTTACTGCCTGATCTTTTTATTTTTTATTTTGTTAAGATGAATATTTGTAGCCATTGATTCAGTGGAATGGTGGAGACTGAAAGAACTTTGTGCAATAGTGTTGTTGAAAAACTCTATTGGATCCATTTCCATAGACATTTGGGTGATTTAGCATAGGAAGTCAAATGATAGATGAACCAAAACACAAGGGAACATTTTAAGGAAATGCAAACCCGTAGACTCTTAGATGACATCCAAACGGTTTTAACCGATTTCTTAGAATGGATATTTTTTTTTTTTTTTGATGATAAGATTTGTCATGGAAATTAGTTTCCAAGAAAGTTGATTTAGAGCATCTCCAATGGCAAACTACAACTATTGTAGTTTGTAGTTGCCACATAGGAGTGAGAAAAATTTTCAGCAAAAATTGCAAACTATATCAAATGCAATGCAATGGTAAATCACATATGGTGTAGTTATGAGTTGTTGCTTAATCTCCAAATATTTTTTTTTTATTTTAATTGTCAAGCTACATGGTTTGGGGGAGCTACATTGCCCGGCAAACTACACACGTAAGCACAAATATAATGGTATGGCAGATGACGTAAGCGGCTTGGCCAAACAAAACTACATCATTTCTTTACCATTGGAGATGTTCTTACCCGTATGAATTTAATTTTGGTGTTATTCAAACGAGCATTATTTTGTTTTCATTCTTTTGTAAGATAATATATCGCGTGGGATATCTGAACAAAATCAGTGCCCGTTAACCACATTAATACGTTTACCGTACGACTTTTGACTGTACATGCATACACAAGTGGTCTACAAGTAATGTCGACTGTTGTGGACTGCCAAACCACCGGCTCCACAGTTAGTATGATATTGTCCGCTATGCGTCGAGTGACAAGCCCGCACGATTTTGAACATGGGTTGTCTTAGGTCTCATACTATTTAGTGTGGAGGCAAAACTTATATACAAGGATTTTGGCCCATATTTTATTATGTGAGACTTGGGTTGGCACCCCAACAATCCTCCCCTCAAAACAAGGCTCAATTTATGGCCAGCCCTCCTTCCGTTCATTATACAAAGACACAGAGTCGCGAGGGGTTACCGAGGGGTCTCCGCTTTAGGCAAAACTTACCCGGCAATACCCGATCCGACCCGACCCAAAATTCAAAAAATACATGTTGACCCGACGAGACCCAAACCCGGTTTTGATCCGACCGCTCGATTGTTAGCTCTATTAAGATTAATGCATAGTAGCTCTGCACAAATGAGACCATCAGAGTATGATCACGTATTACGATAGCTTTTTCTACCGTTCTACGTATCTACGAAAGTCGATTCTATTCAAAGAAAGGGATTCAATAAAACTATACTTTCCTTGTAAAATGCGTTACCCAGCTAGAACATGTGATAGAAGTACGTAACCCCAAAATAAATGGCCAAAAAAAGCACTTTAGTAAAAGGGAGGGAAAAGGTAGCAGTGGGTTCACTTAATCACTTCAGAGTACGAGCTTTGAACATAATCTTGATCGAAATTAATAGTTGCTCATTTTTCACCAAGCAAAAGCAGCGCCAAACGAAATGAAACAGAAGCAAGCAAAGGCAAAAACCAAGAAAAAGGATATATTCCCATAATTACATTACCAATATGTCTTCTTTTTAGGAGCATATTTCCATTTTCGTTTAACTTGTAAATGACTCTTTTGTTTTGTAAATTTAACTCCATTAACAATAATGTACTTTGGCTTTTGAATTTGAAATTATTTTTTTAGCCTAATACTCCCAAGGTTTTTACCGAGAAGTTAGCAATAGCATTTCCGTTGTTTTGTGACCTTAATTTTAATATTAATATTAACAACAAGTCTCATATGAGACGGTCTCACGGTAACTTATTGTGAGACGGATTTAATTGTTTAAAAAGTGAACTGTTTAACATTTATCGTGACCATTATGTTGTTTTTAGTGATCTTATTAGTTTACGATTTAGCCACATAGGTTTTGATTTAAAAGGGTCACAAAATATAAAATTAGGCATAATTTATGAAATAACTCATTTACTCATTTTATATAGGGCATTTTAATCTTACATTAAGCTAAAACAATCACTAAAAGAAGTATAATGGTTACTAAGAATGTAAAAGAGGTCACTATTTATATAAAGTAAGATGGTCTCACAATAAGTTAGTGTGAGACCGTCTCACACAAGACCTACTGATATCACTAATTTTTTATTGGTCCAATTTTATGTTTTTTTTTTTTTTTCCTTCATATAACAAGGATATAAATCGATAGAATCCAGACTTTAAAGGAAATTGACTTAAAAAAATATTCATGACATTATAATGCCGGTCTCTTCATAATATATAATTTTATTTTTATCATGTATACTTCGTTTTATAAGGTAATTTAGTCACGTATCCGGTCATTGATCCATTGAATTAAGACGTTTTTATTTCCCTCCTCACGTGATCACATGACTAACCACTGAAAGGATCTCCATCACCATTGTCCCAAATGGATATTACCCCTGCTAGAGTGCTAAGCTATTAGCCTATCACCGTAAACGACACATTATTTTCTAGCCAATCATTTTTTCTTATATGTCTACACATATGCGGATCTCGTGTCTCACTCCAATCCACACATATATGGCATCTCCACTACAGCTTCTTACAAACATGCATATACGCGGCATAATAACACTCCCTTAGCTTGTAAACCCATTAAACAAGTGAAATAATTCTAAGTGTATGTAAAACTTGATTAACTTTAAATTTGATAGAATTCAAACATGTTAATCTCCTTCAAACAATAAACAAAAGACACACTTTTAAAAAGACACTACATCTTTACGCTTTCATTGCTAATACAAAAATTGTCCCACTACACAGGACAAGCTTCCACACCACCCAACCCTTAATCCTTTACTACATAGAGAAAAGAAAGTGGAAATAAATATGCAAATCATTTTGAAAAGATTAGGAGTAATATTAGACAAAGTTTCCACAGCTTATAAACTTTTGCAGTCTTTAGATAAAAGAGAGGGAAACGGCTAGTCTTTTATTCATTATTGGGGTCTCATACAAACTTTATTCATTCTTTTTGCACATTTTTCCGTCTTTCTATTGTAATAAAGCCATTTAAGCGATATTATTTGATCCTTTTTTCCTGCATGAAAAAGCAATGTGGCCCTTTAGTATAATTTCTTGGATCTTGTACCCAATTTTGATCGATCATCCATTGATTGACCACCAGTTGATCACCACTACCCACTGATCATCAAATGATTAATACATAGTATCTGTTAATTTCCTTTTTTTTTTCTTGGCATGTTATTACTAATCTCATACTTAGGGTAAGACAGTCGATCTCATCACCGTAAATTACTGTTAAAAAGTTACATGTTTAATATTATTTGTGTCTACTTTATTGCTTTTAGTAATCATTTTAGTTTATAATTATTCACATTTGTTATGGTTTACAAAAATCGTAGAATAGGTCACTATAGAAACGAATAATGTCTCACAATAAAACCGTCTCACTCTAGACTTAATGCATGCTTATATATTTAAGTGAGGCAAACTCTCAAGGGTCTGTTTGGACGAACTTTATTCAACTTTAATTTTTTAGAAGCATTCCTAAGAGATGAGCACCAAATTGGAGTTCCTCTCCTACTTCACTTCTAAAGAATATTTCTACACTAGAAGCGTTTATCTGTTTTTATATTAGACTACCTAGTTTTCAACGACTTCTAGAACTCCAAGCTAGTCCACGAGCTCTAAAGACGATTGCAGCTTGATTAAGGTAGCATGACCCCATGTATTAATCTTAAGAAACATTGATTTTATTTTTAGAATTTACAAACGAAATACTCCGTAATTGATTTTATTTTTACTTTTTCTTAGGGGAAGTTGAATTTTATAACTAAGTGCACCTCAAACAAAAAGCTTTGAAAAGAAAAGAAAAATAGAACTCGTGATCGACCAAGTATATGGGTAAAATTATAACCCTTGACCATTCTTATATTTATATTTCGCCTCTTTTGCTAAATTTATGGTTTTGTACAATATTATTGAGTTTTCTCTCATTAACCATAGTGTCAATCACGTGAGTTGCTACTGTCACCATTTGGTTATTATCCAATATAATGTGACTGATGAGTTACATAATAGGGGATCAAGGTTGACCTCATAGTACGAAAAAGTTGTCACGAATTGAAATGTTATATCGCGACTCTCACTACATTGACTGCTCCTCTGTACCAAAAATAATAAGTTACAATAGTAAAAACAAGCATACAACAATTACATGACAATACGACAGAAGATGAGCACTATATAGGCTAAAAACTTAATTTTGAGAGATCCAAGGCCAATATGTTTGGTTCTCATTGCTTTTATAGACGTAATGGTGCGAACCTAATCATCGGCATGCAGAGCAGATAGGAAAGAGAGAGAAATGGATCTGTCTTGGGATGATGAGCCAGTCAAAAAAGTGACTGATGAAGAGGCAACAACAAGACATGAAAGTTGACGAGAATGTTTTTATTCCTATTTGGCATGTTTTTAGTTTTTTCTTTTATTGTTTATTGGCTACGTATTTCTTATACGGAATTTACCAGATGATGATGTTTGCTTTCAATCATTGAGAGGTCATTTTCGTAGAGCATTATCAAGAGAGGCTTTTAGCACATGAATCACAACTCACACTAATGAGTGACAAAATGAGTGCGAAAATTTTGATCCGATCGATCACCATGATTGTTTAAAAAGATACAGCACATTCATTCTGATAATCATAGTTATTCTAGCAAAGCATTGTCGTCGCACATAGTATTTGCATTGTATAAGTATGATCGACTCTCATGCCATTGTCAGTTTGTCACGATCCGTCATACGGATCGTGATGTGCACACTTATCTAATTTTGACCATAAAACATTTTTGTATGCAATTGGCAATGCAACTTACTCCGAAATTAGAATGTAAGCAACCATCAAGTCCTGTATAAAGTTTGAAAGAAAGACTTGAGAATTCTTACTATCCAAATTGGTTTTTTCCCCATCTTTTGATTTAGACGTATCCGCGCTGTGTTAAAGTATAAAGTCATTGTTTGGGCCCTAACCATCAGTCTACACTTTTAGTTGAGTCGGTTTCTAACATGGTATCAGAGACTCAGCGATCCTGAGGTCTCAAGTTCAAATCCTCGTAGTCCCCTCCTCAATCAAGTGCACGTCAAGCACAAAAGTCGTCGTCTTTTTGGATTGGTATAATCCACGTTTTATGCCCAAAGGGCATCCACGTGAGGGAGCGTGTTAAAGTATAAAGTCATTGTTTGGGCCCTAACTATCAGTCTAGACTTTTAGTTGAGTCGGTTTCTAACACTCTGGGCCTAAAAGACTCATCCCTAGGACGTGTAGTGATACGATAACAATAAAGCTTGCCCCGATCTAAGGACTTGAAAGCTTCGACAATGGAAATGCTGACAGAGAATCTAGCTGTAGGGTGTTTGAGTCTTTCCTTCCGTTACCCTGTTGGGTCAACCAATTGCATGCATTACTCTTCTTATGTGTGATTCTTTCGGAAAAAAGTATTCCGGTGAGGGATTGCATATCCAGTAGTACAAACCACGGTCGTAACAGGAAGCGGGTTGAGCGACTCTCGCATGTTAAATTATACATTAGATCCGGAATAAAACCGAGAACCGTATTCATGTCAAATTATTGAGATGGGAAACTTTAGCGGAAGCGTACCTTGATTCATAGCGAAAGTAGCGGTGGTGGGTATGGATCTTCTGACTCTTTAACCTTCTCTTGGGGGCACCAACTGATGATGGGATGTCAGAGAGTGGGAGAAAGATATGAGTCAGGGACCATGACCCTAAAACCCTACATATATATATAGGGTGTCTTATTCCGTAATCGGCCCATCATTGAATAAGGAATAACCGATTGGTCTCTACACATATTGAGTCCATACTCTTATTAGATGTCATAAGCCCAATAACTTAATAATATAACAGATCACTTTTATGGGTTAACGTTAACATGGCCTAACACACACATATTATATAAAATATGTAGGCCCACACGATTGTAATTCCAACAATCTCCCACTTGGGCCACATGTTGTTTCTGTATATCATGTGTAAAACTTTATGAGCTCAAAATTGTTGCCATCATAAAAGACATCTCCGAACAATCTCGTCCATTGATTACGCCAACATAGGACCAAAGCGACTTTTGTCATCCAATGAGTAAATCCTCAATGATCACATACATCAAACATAACCAAATGACATAGACCAAGTATGGATGTGTAGCATGGAAAATTACATGAAATGTGATCTCAACATGTCTATTTCCAACTAGTCCAACTTTATTATTTAGTGAGATCTTACTAAAGAATAGAGGGTAAATCTGAAACTTTATTCTGAAAACCTTAAACCAAAACCAAAGTCAAAACTTAAGTGTGTTTAGAAAATAGAACAACATAATACAAACTCCCACTAGTCCTTCATAACCTTAACCTTAACCTTAACCGAAATGACACCCATCCATATGAGTCGTATACTCATTATATACCTTGGGTGACAACCTTTAATAAACCATAGTAAACGGATCCGTATAATGGAGTTTGTACAAATATGTTCTATAAACACATCCCCCTTCTACATTCTTTCTTTTACAGAACTTGAACCTAATGTTTTGGACTTTGTTGCGTTAATGTTGTTATTTGAATACAACATAGCCACTCTATTGTCACAAAACAACTTTAGTGATCTTTCGACCATATTCACAATAGAGAATCCTGAAACCAAGTTCCGTAGCCATAATGCATTATTGGATGCCACAAAACATAATTCGAAGTAGAGTGACTACTGTCGGAGCATCCACTTAAGTCGGAGTCAGAATACCAAATGATCTCTAGTTAGCTGATCTGACTTCTTAAATGTGAGCATGATGTTTGACCTTAGAGGTATTAGCCAAATGAGTACTTTCATTTAAGTCTTTTCTTACTTCAATCTCTCTCCCCCTTGCATGCAATGCAAGAGATCCCAAAACCAAATGCACGAGCAAATCATCCGATAGCTCTAACTTTAATGCCTTAAATTTTGAAGTAAAATTAGACATATTCACCGTGTACTCCCTTAGTTGCCTTTGCCCTAAACTTTATAGAAATCAAGTTCAACATAACTGTACAGATTTCCGCCTTATTACATTTGCAAAGACTATCACTTTTGGCATTAACCTTATTGGAGTCAGCGTCCATAAATCCTCCCTTCCTGGTCATAAGACACATGCATTCTGAACATCCATCCCACTTCTCAAAGTACCAATTTTCCTTTAGAGTACTTACATCCGTAAGAGTAGTGATCTTTCAGTTCTTATTGCAAGATCTTATCCACACAACCAAGAAAAAATTGCTCACATAAATTCAATATCAGACCATGGCAGGGCCCATCACAAAGTACCAACACAACATTAATATCTCGTCTTTGGACAGAAGTATTAACTTGTAATTTGGCACTTCCCTTAGTCATAGTAAAATAAATACTGACAATAAGATCCTGTCAAATAATAAACAACCTTTGGGTTGCTTTATTATTCACATGGAAACCGAATAATCGTCACATATTTATTACTATACATGTATATATAATTCGGCCAAATATTAACCTTCCTTTGGGCCGGGTAATATCCGCATGAATTATATACACATCATCTTATATCCAAATAAAAATAATCTCCACAAGAGAGGTCACTTTGGCGACATGTTGTTTCGATTAGATTTACTCTAAGAAATAAGATATCTTTATTTGATATGTACCAAAAGTCCGATTGAACAACCTTAAATTATTAACAACCTTATGACCATGAAACGAATGTCTAAATAGACAAACTTTGGCTACAACCGAATGCCAAAATAACGTACATGGTCAACCCATAAAACCGTAATTTTTTTTTTTTTTTTTTTTTTTTTTTTTTTTTTTTTTTTTTGTACTTGGTTTAACAAAAAATTGTACTGCACAAAACCGTAGCATGCAATACAAGATCATCATGTGCCAAACTTAAAACATGATTAAAACATGATAAAACTTAATCACCAATAAGCACGTAAGGACCAAGCATTAAGACCACACAAGATCTATCATGTGAAACCAAAACCTTAATCTTATAGCAAATCCTAATTGTATCAACTGACCAAACAATTCTTTTACAATCAGGCAGCAAAAGAATTCTAACAAGGCTGATAAACATGTGGGAACATGTTCCTTTAGACGAATTTTGACTCAAAACTGCATGCCAAAAATTACATGGTCCGACCTTAACGTGTGTCAGCATGCTTGTCACAATAACAGAAAATAACCAAAGCATACCGTAGTAACAAATTGATCAAACTGGAAACCAAATTGTAAGATCAACTGTAAGCAAAAGACGATCATGCATGACACACGTTGTTCATGAATTATGGATAAAGATTAACGTGAGAGAACCTTAATCCACCTACCTTATCAACAAAATCTTTCTAACTTTAACATGAACAAAAAAGTCATACATGCGTCAATTGATCACTAAAAACAAACCAGGAGATCAATTAAGGGAAAAACCATGAAATTTTTCCTAAACTAACGAAACACATGCCTTTACTTAATTCACGTGCCTTAGCCCTTAGTCAACCGAAAACGTGCAACTTAATCATGAACAAACAAACACAGCAAACATATGCTTTATGCTCATACAACAATCGTAAGATTGTACACCTTAATAGAAAATCAGCGGCTTGATACATGATTATCAAAACATAAAACTTAATGGAAAACAAAAGCAAACCTTACGATGAAAATTAGGAAATTCCACCCCTTAAATAATCAAGTATCAAAAAATACAAACGTACAAGCACAGTTAGCACACAATATAAATATGCTTAATCGAATTGCAATAGAATAAAACCGACAAAGCAATTCGCACCCAAACTTTAATCATGAACATGTGTGCAGAAGAAATTGCGATATAACCACTGCCATATGGAGTAACTTCGATCAAATTTTTGCAAAGTAACTCACAAACACACCAATGTACATGCCACAACCAACTCTTTATCATGGACAGAGAATCGTGCAGCAAGACCTTATTAACAACAAACCTTAAAACTTGAACCAAAAAATAAAAAATATGATTCATGCCGACGCTTATAATATAGCTTAACCAAAGAATAAGAGTTGGCAATCTTAAATCATAAAAGGCCAAAAAACCCACCGCCAAATTAGGCAAGAAACTTTGAAGATGCTTAAGCGATCGAATTGCAGTAAAAATCAACCGAATAGCTTCCCATCAAATTAAACATAATCGGGACACATAAACATGCAGTACCGAATTGAATTGTAATAATACTTTAGCCGAAGAGCAACTCGATAAAACATGTAATTATGTCTGAAAATTAAAACCTTATTCCCAATAATTTGACATGAATTGGCTCTGATACCAATTGTTAAATTATACTTTAGATCCGGAATAAAACCGAGAACCGTATTCATGTCAAATTATTGAGATGGGAAACTTTTGCGGAAGCGTACCTTGATTCATAGCGAAAGTAGCGGTGGTGGGTATGGATCTTCTGACTCTTTAACCTTCTCTTGGGGGCACCAACTGATGATGGGATGTCAGAGAGTGGGAGAAAGATATGAGTCAGGGACCATGACCCTAAAACCCTACATATATATAGGGTGTCTTATTCCGTAATCGGCACATCATTGAATAAGGAATAACCGATTGGTCTCTACACATATTGAGTCCATACTCTTATTAGATGTCATAAGCCCAATAACTTAATAATATAACAGATCACTTTTATGGGTTAACCTTAACATGGCCTAACACACACATATTATATAAAACATGTAGGCTCACACGATTGTAATTCCAACATCGCAGTCTATTATCTAGAACCGAGCACATTTAATATTGAAAGAGGTCATTATGAACACTTTCAATACTGAGCATCAATAATATAAAAGTTGGTGGGAGTAAGAGAATGTTGATTCCATTGACTAAATGACTAGCTTCCCCTAAGAGGATTATGCTTCTACATAATTTTTGACAGAGTATTATGTGCGCACCAAATCGCTAGTGTTTATTTCGGACAGCATAACACTGCGAAAAGACATATTACAAGACATCTAAGAACATGATAAAACTACTAAACAAACAACTGTGGTAAGAGAACCACAAATTCACTGCCATGATACCATGAATTTTTAGGATATAAAACATGTTGAAGATTTTGGTAAGCAAGTGAGCAACTAAAGCAAAGAAAATGATTTAAGAAAACGGATCTTTTCCAAAGCCCATCATTGCATGAGTGGCAAGCATTGAACCTCTGCGGCTCATCTCTAGTAGTCTGCCGAACACAGGCAGGTTCTCCCTGTTCCGAAGTGGCTTCTTATCCCACCTGCACAACAGCATTTTGTCAATTCATTATCGTTACAATCACTATCATTACCCTAATGCCTCTAAAGTAGTCCTAGTTACGGGGTTGGACCATGAACAATTGAACATATACCTACAAAATGTATTTCATAGATACGTATACATGAACATCGATGTTTATAATGTAATCACGTAAGTGTAGTCATTATTTCCAACAAATAAATGAATGTGACAACACAACGTCACAACAACATAACTTGCAAAAACATCAATTTGTTGTTTTCGATCAAAATTGACAAGTAATATCAGAAACACGTACAGAAGTAGAGAATACAAATAACTCACCTATCCTCATGGCGAACAACTTTACCCTCTTCAACCGAAAGCACGATAAGTGATATCATATCGATATTTCTTCCCCAAAACTTGTAATACTGCTTGTTGTCGATCAATATCTGATGATTGCATCGAATAAAGTAGTAAGTTTCAAGAGGAACTACAGCTTACAGTTACTCATGTACTAAATTAATAGTCTATATATAGTTACTCTAAAAGTATGTCATCATGCAGAAATCCAAAAATAGCAACCAGAGAAATAATTATATTTGGATGATTCTACTGACCTCATGCTTTCCTGGTGAAATTATCTCTTCTTTGAAGGTGTACTCGACAATACGGGATTCACTGAATATCTGAAAATTTATCGAATCTATGCCTGTTAGTAAACACATTGTGTGCAGGGCATAAAAAATGGAAGACTACAAATCGTGAGGGCGAGTATTGAACCTTAGAAATGGAATAGAATGCAGATTTGATCTGCTTTACCCTGTGAATACATGCAACCAGACACAAACATTAATACGACATGATAGAACATAGAAATGAATCACTATGCTACAAAGAGATACTACACCGAAATGAACTAAAGTTTAACTCTATACAAATGCAACACCGATAATTCTAATTATCGACATGAAATTGCAAATATATGAAATCTATCTAGTTACATACCCATGAGCACACATGAGGGGATCTTCAAAGGTTGCATCATCTGCATAAATCTCATAATCACGTGCTTTGGGGCGCTCACCATACCTATTACAGATCAATGAGTGCTGATCAAAATTTCGTAAAGACAATGCAGCTTTGAAACAATAATTTAGGTGAGACAATGTGGTTGCAATGCAGGGTATTTTATAATGGTTTCTGGATGAATTTGTAAACTGAGAGGACAGCCTCATCCAGAAAACTTTTCGGAAAGCCACATAATCTCACTTCCAAAATATCTCATCCAAAGTCTGCCTAAACGCTAATCTGTAATAAATATGTAATCTGTAACAAAGTACTGATTAAATTTGAGTTTGATACTGATTATGAGAACCAATTGCAATACTGGAAATGCGCTATAGCAGGAACAACATAATATACAAATACGGTGCAAATGATGTACACATTCAGACATTTAGTATGTCATACAAAGGCCGAATATAGTAACCGCTTGAGTCCTGGTCACTTTGTCAGTCTAAGATATAGGAGCTTAATGGTGAAGCTCACACGGAAATGCCATGAAATTAGAGGTTACAATTTCTGGTTGTTTAGGATCGTTTACCCTATACTTACTCTTTCTTATTTAGGGATAAGTCTGGCTCATCAAATATTATTACGTAAAACTAAAAGTTGCTCTTACAGTCTACTAAAGATGAAGGGGACAGTTAAACAAAGAGGACGACATTATTTCATAATCACACTCCGAAACAAAAGTTAACAACCTTTTGTAAGACATAATCCTGACATTTTCAAAGAGGTTTGTGATATACTGATACGTCTTTCCCTTGACTGGAATAAGCACACCACATTTGACTACAAGTTATTTCCGAGTTGAAGAACAAATTGAAAAAAGATGTAGCATAATAACCCCAGCATGTTACAAATAAAAGAAGTAATCAAAACATGATATGATACATACAGACTATACATATATGATATACAACCATTAGGCATTGGTTGACATCCCTAAGCAGCCTCTCTATTATTTCAACATAAGGGTAAGACTTGCGTACATTCGAAACTGCGGTAATTGACGAATTGTAGGCAGTGGTTGGCATCACCATTATATTATGTTTTGAACTTTGGTTGTAATGGTTCATCTCAATACAATACAAGGTATGCCTTGGCGATTGCGTTACCATCCATGCTTGAAACCTAAAGCTAAGGATATCCGTGTGAGGGGCATGCTAAAGTTGTATAAGCGTTGATCAACTCTAATTAATTATGAGTAATCTTTTGGTTTTGCGTAAGATTTCATATGACACCAGACAAAGAATGAATGATCACATTCACGCTTTAAACCCAAAAGGCATTCGCCGCATGATGGGGTGGTATTTTTAGTGGATGATTGAGCATCATCCATTAGCTTAAAGTTATGGTCCGAACTTAGGGATTGTTTGATCAAGCTCCAAACTTCTCGAGTCATGCTTCTCAAAAACAAGCTCCAAATTGGAGCTTCTATTTCAAATGAACAAATTTACACGAGAATTGCTTTTGAAAACAAGGAATTGTGCCCTAGTTCTGTGTTTTTTGGCCAATTTTCGACTTTTAGCTAGACCCAGAGCATTCGAGGAAATTGGCCAAAAACACCCTTAGGCTTGGTGGATCACAGCTCCAACCCCTTTCTCTCCCCGCGGCCGCCCTTAAGAATAGATTTACTACTCCATTCCAAATTAAACTTTCCATGACCTTTGAAGTTGTGAGATCAACTTCCATAGGAAGTTTAAATTGGGACAAAGTTGTACTAGTTTAGCACATTGATGTGCAACAATAACCAAAAATCCAAAATACGCTTAACCTATCCTTCACAAAATTGAATTAAGCAATAATGGCATATGAAGGTGTCTAATAAGAATCGAGGGGAAACACAATGATCCGAAGCCCTTCTCTAAGACGAGTGGTCACAAGTTCGATTCTTACTTTCAAACCCCTGAGTAATTTATGATAAGGAAACTATGGTTTCCTGACTCTCCAAGCAACCTATCTTTCATCGTATGGTATATTATCTAGGTTCATTTGTATTATTCTAAAATCTTAGGTAAATTCCTTCTTGTAATTATCTTCTTTCCAACTCTCTAGATTCATGTATTAGGGTTTTATTCATCTTGTATCTATGTATTTAAACCCCTGTATTCCTCTGTTTTTCAATACAACACAATATTCAACCTAAACACATCTAGCCTTTACAATTTAATGCAGAAGACCACAAGTACCTAGTAGCAAGAAACATAGGTAAACTGTAAAATGAATGGTAAAAGTGGGAATACGACTCACAGATTGAGAATATGGGGAATGATATGATCAGAGTAACGTTTCGACTCCGCCTTCGGATCATTCGAGTTAGTGGTTTGCTCCATTTTTACACCTGAGAATGGAACAGAAGCTGCAGAAACAAAGGACTGATTTCTTGTCACTGAAGAAACTATGAATTTGTTTAGTGGGGTGAACAAAGTCGGAATACGTAAAGCTTTCATCAAAGTGCGTATATGAAGAACTTCAGAGAGAGTGCACTAGTTTTAGTTGGCAATTTTGGCATTTAAGTACGTAAAAAACAGGGGTCATTTCTGCGGCAAAGACATGAACAGCGTGGCATAATTATCTCCCATCCTTTTGTACTTTTCAGTTCAAAGACTGGAATTTTCCGTTCCTGAAAACCAGAGACTTGAATTTTCAAATTGCGGCTAATCTACAAGTTTCAGATTCTCTCCTCCCGTATGCAATGTCAAAACTACGGAATTCTTGCTACATAGTCGCATTTAGATTTGGCAAAACTTTTGTAGACTTGAATATTCATATGAACATCGGTTTTTGATCCGTCATAAGCAAAATTGGTAGCCAAAAACATCCAGACCCAATCGAAGAATGACTCGAACCAATTTGGACCACAAAATCGACTAGACCTAAGTAAAATTAACTACAGCTAAGGTAACTGGATAGTAATAAGACAATTCAAACATGTCCCAAAATTGATCAAACAAGAACTAAAGAATAAGCGTTGACTAGTACCGAACGTTAAACTGAGCATCAATGATCAGTAGTCAAAATGACTCGGTTCGAATCCCATACAGGTATCACCCGTTTACTCGCATTGCCGTACCCATAGGGTCTCTTTTATTTTTATTTTTTCCTGTCCCCTGTCTAACAGAGTGGATAAAGCATTGGCACACACAATGAACTTCTTTGTCCACGACTCATGCGCATGTGTGCCGGTCACCAGAAGCGAGAAAGGAAACAAGCGGATAATTTGCTAATCAGGCTGTTAAAGAGAAGACAGTATAAGTGACAGGCTCCAAGCTTTGCTCCCGCAACTACCCTTAAACTAAGATACATTAGAATTTATATATACATGACAGATCTCGCTAATCGCTTTACAAAATGGCACTAATCGTCTCAAGGAATAACAGGAAGGGAGAGATCAGCGTACCAATGAAATCCCCTTCTGTATAAACGTGAGACCAACTTTGACGTGGGCATGTTTAGTAAGTGGCCTCAAATTTTTCATTCCTGTCATCAACACTCTTCTAAGCTAAGTGTTCTGCCCTGATTACCTCATCCGAGAACAAGCAGCTTGGACAAATATGGCTGCATGGTGCAACTCAGGAATTTGCCCGAAAGCACAATCAGTCCCCGAACCTCAAAACTGCCAGCTGCGAAGATTTTCAAGCCAGGCCACCGCTGTCAAGGGCACACCAAGATTCAACTCAAGTCTAGCATCGTAAGACCTTGGCTCCCATCTTTACCCAAAATCAGTGAAATCAAGCAAAGAACAGTCCTCAAGACCAGAAGTGATGCTGGGATTATAGCAGTGAGGGACGATTTCAGGAGAGCCTGGATCGAGAGAGGGCCCATCATCTGGGCCATAAGGAATATCACTTAAGAAGTTTTCGGAAGACTCATCCAAAGTTTGTGTAATGTATGAACCCGGAGTAGGAGTTGAGTTGTACTCAGAAATCAAAGGCAGAAACTGGTGTGTTGGTTCAGCTAATAAAGAATGGGGATCAGTTGGATCTCCCATGATTTTTCTGACCTTTGATTTTGATGGTTTGCTAGATTCACCCACACCCAGCTTGTGCTTTCCTAGAGGAGACTTAAGTGACAAACGCAGCCGAGGCTCGATTACTGGGAAGGTAGATGATGCCCAACCACGAACACCATGAAGACAAGCACTTGAGGAAGCCCTGCGATGAAAACAAGAACTCACACTTCAGCTCTAGAAGTACAGAAACACAACTAAATGATACTACAAATGATCTGTTTTTGAAATTTTGATAACTAGCCTGTATGTATCATAAGAAACAATTGCACAAAAGGATAGAAAGATGAAATCAGAAAAGCAAAGGTAAAAGCTGCCACAGAATTTCACAAGTAGCTGTTTCTCCACTGGAATTGCACGTCTAAGTTAAACTATGCCTTCCTCCAAAAAAAAAATTATTATAAAATGAGAGAACCTAAAATCCTGTCAGACCTTAGTTTAAGGAGGCGCGAGGCGCGCCAAGGCGCTGGGGGGCTGTTGCAATGAGTTGCGAGGCGAAGGCGCAAGCCTCATGCAGATAGCAAACAAATTTCTAATTTAAAAACAAAATTTTGCAAAAAATTACCCCTCTTTTGTTATTTAAAGAGGGGCATTGAGTAAAGAAGTATAAACAAGGATTAAGGGGTATAGGGAAGGGTACAAATAAGGCTACAATAGAAAGAAAATTGGAAATTGCAGAGTCATGCGCCTCAGGGCCTGTGCCTTGGTGCGCCTCATGCACATTTGTGCGCCTCAGTCTTCTGAGGCGATGTCAGCTACGCCTCATGGCGCCTTACGCCTAGGCACGCCTCAGGCGCGCTTTTTTAAACCAAGTGTCCGACTACCATAATGACAAATAAAAGCCTACACTATGCCCACCCAAGAATCTTTTATTTTCTTTATTTTACTCAATGATGTGTTCCTTGTCTTGCAGTGAGATATTACCATTTCTAAAATTGGGAACACGAGACAAGCCTACAAAATAACGCCATAACATTTAGTACATACCGGAAACTGCTCTCAGCCAGATGCTGGGAGGACTTAAGATTATCTTCTTCTGATGATATCTTCAAAGCTGCCCGTGAATCAACGTCTGGTATTGACAGGGACACCATGGAAGGAAAATCCAAAGTGGAGTCGCCTGCCTCGTTTCTCTCCTTTCTAAATTCTACTACCACCTCCAACTTCTCAATAGTAGGTGGATCCTCTTCCATCAGGTTGGAGGCCGGATCATCCGGATCCAGATTTTGAACATCATGTAATGCCGCAGTAATAAGTTTGACGTGACCCAAATTGAAGTTCATAGCCTGCCCTATGGCTTGAGTTTGGGAATTTGGGTTAACAGATTTACCGAATAGCCTTATACTTGGATAAAGGTGGTCAGGGGGAATCGAACGGCTTCTCTTCCGATCAAGGGAGGATGTCATCCTCCAAACAGAAGTCAACAGGGCAGTGAAGTGTCTCTGAAGAAGTAACTCACGATCTGGTTGTTCCATAGCAGCATCCAGCAGTACTCGAATATTATCCTGCCACGTGAAACAAATTTATTGGCAGATTCAAATACGAAATTTGCGCACATATGAAAAATCAGAACAGCAAAAACTGCACAAGACTCACTATGCAGCCGGGAGCATAATTGCATCAAACACCAGCAAATGCAAAAGAAAAAAAAAAGGTGCAGACTTGAGATGTGTAATGGAGAATATATATGAGACCATAAGATCAGCTGTTATGAAGATCATGAGATTAATAAGAGAAATAATCGTTAAACTATATTTCCCAAGATGATAATCTAGGATTGTTTCCATTATTAACTAACTAAATTTAATCTCAGAATCTTCATCATATCCCATTACATGAACTCATATCCTCCAATAATAAGGATAATAAATCGGTTGTTAGAAATTTAACATGTGGCCAATGGGTCAGTAGAAAACCGCAATAACATTACATATATTTTACCAAGAAGATCAATTTTTTAAATTATGAAGATATATGGTCCTATTAAACGAAATATGACTAGTAGACTAACATCTGCCCAATAGTTCTTTTGTTCCCCTAAAAAAAATTCTTCTTTAGTGGTGGGATGCTTCCCCGGACCCTCGCCTTGCGAGGGCGCCAATGTGCGACCGGGCTGCCCTTTAATAAAAAAGAAATTAAAAAACAACTACTAATTTGAAGTATGGCGGGACAATCCCTCTTAGCTTCAACCATAGAAACATGCAAATTCAAAATCTACTCCAGAAAACTGAAAGTTCTAAAGCACTGCCAGTGTCTAGCCACAGAAAGATGAGAGCTTTGAAACAGTATGCAGGGTGAAGTGGTGAACATATACCAAAGTCCCAATAGGACCCCTTCTTCCAATATAGTAACACTATGCATTCCAATGTGAGTGCTTGTTATAAGGAAGAGAGACTCAGGTCCATTTAATGACCCAAATGAATTTCTACTCTGATCTAAGTAGTTTCTAAGAATACAAAATCTTACCTCAGTGACTCTCAGAGGCCCTTTTGAAGGAGCAATCGTGCCTGCCTTTTCATTATTCAGAGCATCTGCCACAGCATGAACATATTTTTGAACAAGTTCTCTGAATCTTTCACAACAAAGGACAGGATGGCGAAATCTTCCCCTGTAAAGCCCACCAGCGGTCATCCCATAAAGAGTGTCGCTCACGAAGCTCCAATTTGGGCCATACTCATGAACAAGAGCACACAATACAGCATCCTCCTGTGGCAACCAAGAATCAGGTGATGGGAAACAGTCACTTGACCACATGTTCCCTTTTTTCTTTAGCTTCTCAGGCTTTATAGTATAGATCCTCTTCATTGGCAATGCAGTAATTGAGATTTTTCCACCCATCCTGCCCCTGTTCGCTGACTTTAGCTCTAGATCTGCTCCTCCATCCTCTACAATCCTTGCATGTTTAGACTCCTCATGAGAAATGGTCAACACTTTTGGCTCCATAGGAGCCAGCTTTATAACAAGAGCAGTCTTCTTTGCTTTTTTGGATTTGGTTTTGGTGATTCTTTCTTCTTCAACAGTCACGGAAGTCTCATCCTTTTTTCGTTTTCTTTGTAACATGTAGCTAGTGGGGACATCATCTGAACAATGATCTGTTTCATGAAAACTATCTTCATTATCTGAGGACAAATATTCCACCCAATCTTCCTCTTGGAAAGCTTTGGTTGCTGAAGACAGAGATTCCTTCTTGAGCGATTTGAACTTCGCTTTCTTAGTCTTCTTTTTCTTGGTCTTTCGTTTAGAACAGCTGTTTGCTTGAGTCCTGCATCCCAAAATTGAAAGAAAGACAGAACCAAAGAATGGATCAGCATAAAAAGAGTACACATGAAACAAACAATGTAACAACAAATGATTTTGGAACTCCTGCTATCTTGGAGAGACATAAACTTACTTCAAAGGATAAGCATCAATGTCCTCGTTTTCGATTTCCTTCGCCTTATTTTCCATTTCTTCCATCAACTACAACAGATATATAATGTTAAGCCAGCAAGAGGGTGAGATAAAACTACAGCTCAGATTTTGAGTTGCTTAATTGATCACCAACCTGATGCTGAGCTAAAGCCTCAACTTGCTGGTGGTAAGCTTGGGTAGCAAACTCCGCATCCCATTCTGGACAAAGTAACAAAAAAAAAACCAGTTAAGGAATACAGTGGATGATAGAGAAATATGGTGCACCAGTTATACAAAGACTACAATCGAAAATCATTTTACGGAGATTCAAGCGCCCCTGAGGTACTGTGATTTCCAGCTACAGCAAAGTTCAATTTGGGAGTCCTCATAAATTAAAATATTAATCAGTAGAGCTTAAAGCTAACTACTGTTAAAAGAAGTTAATCTGGTCCCCTACAATAACCCTCCTCGTAATTGCCCTCTCTCAGCTGGCCAATAACACTACCAGGAGCACCCCAGCTAAGCAACCACCAGCCCACCAAGCAACTCCCTACCCCTACCGGTTTCACCATCAGCACTACACTTGATTATATTGAGCAGCTCACTTTAATGGGTCCAAGGGTTGCGCCTTAGAACCACCTGTTTTTTTATGAAATTTCCATGTGTCCAATGACAAAGATCGGTATTGAAGTGCACAGACATGCTGCCTCATTGCTTCACCCTAAGGATTTAAGGAGGGCATTGCTAAATCCATGTAGGGAACAGTCTGACTCACGTCGATTTTGTGGAGATTTGATGCTCAGTAGGGGGGTGGTAGGGCTGCTCAGATGGTAGACGTCGGATGGCTAAGTGAGGGAGGGGTTGGTCAGGAAAAATGGTAAGAGAGCAGTTCAGAAGGATAAGATTTGTTAGGAAATACAAAAAAAAAAAAAAAAAAAAAAAAAATGGATTCTACTACAAAATCCAGAAAATAAACCCATTACTTTAACGGACGGAAATAGAGCATATACATATTCTCTACAAAAGAAACTCAACAATACATGTTAAGTACATCTCCATGCCTCCACGGCTCCACCTACTAGACAAATTATGAGCATAAGTCCGCTTCCTAGTGTTTTAAGAACACTATTCCAGTTAACATAAGCCTGCGGGCTTGTTTACTTAACACTACGAAACCACCTTTTTCAGAGTATAAAAACTCAAAATTATTTGGCTGAGGTGAAACTGGAAACTAAAAACAATACCAAAGGGCCCTTTTTCAACGGATGAAAAATGACGAAAGATATAAAGAAAGAACCCCAAAGAAAGCATAGCTCCATGCCATTATATCAGTAGCTCCCCCGCATCTCAGAAATGTTAAAAACACACTTTAAACTTAGATGACACACACCATGCACACCCGTTTTTATTTTTTCAGCACTTGAGAAGCTATAATTTATCTACACGTATTCCACAGGATAACCTAATTAGTCATCAAGGTTAGTAATCAAACAAGTTAGTCACCTGGTGAGCTCTAATTTATCTACATATTCCAGATATTAAAATAAAGGTTCATTAGGGATAGTTTCAATCAAGTTGAACAGAGTACTTACATCACAAGACATATCTTATTGACTCAGAATTATTACTTTTTCCTTCTGTAGTTTGGGGGAAGATTGTTTTTCTTGCTGCTTTTTTGACTAAAGTAGTTGGGGTTTTTAAACCAACAATTTTTGAGCAATGAGGACACTTGTCCACATTTGCTTCGCTATATCTATTAGTGACTTTTACCTTATATAATGAAGTAAAAATTAATAAATGACTCCACCACAGATAACAAGTACGACCCTATAACATATTAGAGGGGTCAACAGCCTTCAGTCACCTATTAACTTCCTATTAAGAAAGATTAGTGAGATCAGCTCAGTCCACACATTCTACAACTTCACAGAGAGATAAGGGACTATAATTAATATAATAATATTGGACCTGTGTAGGAATAGCAATTTATAGTAGAAGACTTACTTTCATACACAAGAGGCTCATCTTCATCGTCAAGCTCCGCCTCCATGTCCTCCTTTAACTTCTCGATACGCTCTAGCTCCCATTCTCTCTCTTCAACCAGAACCTGATGTTCTATTGCATTTCTATCAATAATTGGGTCCCAAACCTCCAAGAAGTGCATTGCATACCTATCTATTGGACGTAACTGATTCTCAAAGGATAAAACTTCTTGCCCAGCAGCCGCAGCTGCTTCAGCCATTTGTTTGATGTCTGCTATCATGTCAACATCATCTTCATTGCAAGCTAAAGTAAGAGCCTTCTCTCCATCTAGATCATTCCCAGTTGCGCAAGTGATATTGTCTGCACTTGAAGCCACAATCAAAGCATCCTGATCAGCAGGTGTGTCAGCTTTTAAGACATCTTCATTTGCCAAGTCCTCATCTTCTAATTTCCCAATGGCTTCTTCTGTAAATTCCTGATTGTCAACAGCCTCTTCCTCCTCAACTTTCTTTAGAGCCATATAATCTGCTTCATCTTCAGCATTTCTCAGAGCAGCCTCTATGTCCGCATTAGAAACATGAACCTCAGCTTCATCACATTCTTTCTCTTTCTGTATATCTACGGCTGGAGCTATTCTGTGACCAGAGAACAGCTCCATTGGATCAAGCTTCTTGAAAAATTCAGTGTTGTACCCACCACTTTGAATTACTAGGTCATCAAGAGCTCGTTTCTGATTTGCCTTCTTTAAGATATTTTCCTCAATGGTGCTCTCACTGATTAAACGGTATATATGGACTTCCCGTGTCTGTCCTATCCGATGACAACGGTCCTGAGCTTGCATATCCATAGCAGGATTCCAATCACTGTCATAAAATATTACTGTGTCTGCCCCAACTAGGTTAATACCAACACCTCCGCTACGTGTAGACAAAATGAACAAAAATATCTTAGGGTTAGTATTAAATCTCTGCATCAGAGTTTGCCTCTCCTCTGGTGGTGTCGACCCATCCAAGCGCATGTATGTATACCCGTACAAATTTATAAAAGCTTCCAATATGTCAAGCATCTTTGTCATCTGAGTGAATATCAATGCTCTATGTCCTTCTGATTTCAATCTCCTTAGCAAACTAGAGAGTTGCTGGAGCTTCCCACAGTCAAATTGTATCAAGCGCCTATCTGGAAAATACAACTGCCTTCGAACAATGGCGGGTCGTATGGGAGTCAAAAGAGGCGATAGGGCCTTAGAGCATTTTTCCTTATAGAGAGGGTCAATCAATATTGAAGTTCCAGATTTACTGCACCAGCAAGAAGGTGGAGGAGCTCGAGCTGCAGGTATAGCAAACATGAAGGCCTCGACCTGATCTATCATCTTCTGAAATCGTTCCACAGGTGACAAAACAATGTCAGCAAGCTTTGACGAGGAATCATAGGACGTAGGATTCTCCTTATGGAGCTGTACACGATCCTTAATAGTTAGAAGTTTACGTAAGGTTGTTGAGTAAACAGGTTTCTTTTTACATCTCAGTGTATTCCACCAGGCAATCGCAGCTGCACGTTGTTTTGCTTCATTCAATCTCTCCTCAGAAATTGCCTTCTGTATCTCCATAAAGATGTTTGTTCCAAGACATTTCTTCCCATATACATAACCCGGCCTCACAAACTCTAACTCACCAGAGTTAACACCACACTCAATCAATCTAGAGGGTGTAGCAAGAGACTGAATTTCATCACTCTCCCAAGATGTCATAGTGAAATCAAGATGTGTGAACACAAACCCCAAACCAAAAAGATCTGGAGAAGAAAATGGGTGAGTCGAAAGTAGTGAACAAACATTAGAGCTCAACTGCATCTCAAGCCCTACCATGTCAAAAGAACTTACAATAGGACGACCCTCAAACAAATCAGGATGATTGCAGACTTTGCGAAGCTGCATGATAACACTCAACATACCGATAAAGTTGGCACTAGCAAGAGTAGCTTGTGTTTCTGAGCTAGCAATGAAATCTTCATACAAATTCCTTTGCCGCTTAGAGAGTCTGCAGCATATAACATGCTCTTTTTTCATAGGAAGTTGTGTCTCCACGTCCCGTTTCAATCGACGAAGAATAAATGGACGCAAAACATTATGCAGGCGATCAACTACTTCTTTGTTCACTTTTTCTTGTCCTTCTACCATGCCTGATATTGGATTACAGAACCAGTCCTTAAATTCCTGGTGAGACTGGAAAATATGGGGCATCAAGAAATGCATTAGAGACCACAACTCCATCAAATCATTCTGTAATGGTGTACCAGTCAACAAGATGCGACGCTTAGAATTAAAGTTTAAAAGTGTCTGCCACCGCTGTGATTTCCAGTTCTTTATCAGATGAGCCTCATCTAATATCAAATATTTCCATTTCTTGCGTTTGAAAATTTTTGCATCTTGGATAACAAGCCTGTAAGTAGTTATGCACACATGGAAAGAGTTGGGCTTCATCCAACCTTGCCTCTTAAATTTGCGTTCCTTCGCAGTCCCAAAGTAAGTTAAGATCTTAAAGGCAGGACACCATTTCAGAAACTCAGTTTCCCAGTTCAGCATGACACTGGTTGGTACGACAATTAGATGAGGCCCCCATATTCCCTTCTCACATGCCAGGTGGGCTAGCAATGCAATCGTCATGATTGTCTTTCCAAGACCCATTTCATCAGCAAGAATCCCATTGAGTCTTTTCTCATACATAGTCACAAGCCAATCAAGCCCAATATGCTGATACTCACGCAAAGAGTGCTTCATAAGAAAGGGATACTTCGTCCACACATTAGTTGTGGAGAAAGTATTTCCCGTTGGCTGCGCAGACCTAGCAGCTGCCGCAGCATCAGCAATTCTAGCATCTCTTTGATTGTCCTCTTCAGAACTATTTACATGTCCTGAAACAGCTGCTTCTCCTGAGGATGTTGAAGTCAGTTTATCACCTTCAGCAACAACATAATGTTGATCTCCTTGTACAAGCGGTGTATCTACTGGGGAACTCTCAGCGTCAGAGTGATCAGAGAGATAATCTGATTCATCATCCGCTGAACTACGGGCGAGATCCTAGAAGAGCACGATAATAAAACCATCAAAGGCAGGCACACACACAACGAAGTAAGAAATGAAAGAGGAGCTGAAACCAACCATCTTATATCTCGCAAGCAAATCTTCTAGGGGAACTTCACTTTCCTTCTGGAGTAAAGCAATCTACATGGCACCGAATACAAATGCAAAAGGAGAAAGCGAAATTATTGTAAAAATTTCAAGTTAATTTTGAAGACTTAAATCCTTAATGCGGTAAATAATTTTATGAATAAAAACCCATAACAAGATAACAGATAATTGCCAATACCTCATCTGCAGAGTCATTTGACTCTGATTTTGCCAATTCCTCCTCTTCCTCCAAGGTCGTCTCATCATCCTAAAAATTAGGATTGAAGTGAGATAAAACCCAAAATCTCTGAGAAGTTATCTCAATTGGCAAGGGCACTCATATCAGACCACTGATCTTATCCACTCTTTCAAGACATCAATAAAAATAAAGAGTTCCCGCAAATGAAACTATCACTGCAGATTATGAGCAACTATATGTACCTTCTGAAAAGACAAACTTACTTTTTTCATAAAAAGTCGCATCTTGGGGTGCAGGATCGATATTCTCAAATACATGCCTTAAAACCACCCAAATTAACTTTTTAACTCACGAACAGTAAAAAGAGTTCCAGACAGTATATTGTTAAGGAGGTCCTTTAAATAGTTATGGTTAAACATGTAAAGGTACTAAGATTTTAGTAAAAAAGGGTGTGTTTCAAAATAAATGAATAAATACCAGCCTCATTTATGCCTAACCAAAAAGGAATATCAAATCTCATATATCGGACTCTATAACTTTATGCCATACTTCTCATTAGAGACAAACAAAGAAGAAAATGATAAATTATTAAGGTGTCGGGTATGGGTACAGATCCAAGTGTCGGACTCGGCTATTTTATGAAAAAATCGCTTGTTTGGGCCTAAATTGAAGGATCCAAGAGTCATACCCATGTCCGAGTGTCGAGTGTCGGACATGGGTACGTGAGATAAAATGAAGAGTCGGAGTAACGTAAACAGCTACCACTGAGTAGACATACAATAAAACAATCAAAAAATAGCATCATTGATTCAACACATCAAATGTAGTATAACAGGAAGAAGCAAATGAGTGAACTCTACATGTCATGGGTGCACGACCACCAATTTTAACATGAAGGGAAAAGGAAGGGAAGCAAAGTCATGTGACAATATACCTTCTCCTCCACCATCGCATCAACAAATTCATCATCTGCCTGGTAAGCACAAAGCATATCAGACAAGGTTTATGATAGGAAAATTCTTCACTAGCTCAATAGAAATTGGTTTTCAGGATATTGAAATCAAAGTTTCCTCAAATATGAGTTATAAACATTTCGAATTGCCAGACTCAATTGCTTTCGGTGGTAAAACCAAGTTAAATTGCATTTTCAAAATATATCGAGGCAATAGATAAGAGAGAGTGAAGGGGTGGGTGGGGGGGGGGGGGGGGTAATCAAATAAAAGATATTAAAAAGCTGCCACCCATTCTAATAGGAACGTACAAACAATAGAACTGAACTAAATTAAACAATGATCACTTTACCTGCTCATCACTGGAGTCATAATCTATATTTACAAAGTCAGAACCATTCATGCCATCAGATTCCCTTTTCATGCAATCAGATTCCTTGTTGAGTTGGCAGGCCCCAACTTCAGAGAAATGGCCGTCGGCCTTCAAAATACCATTGCTTTTGCCCTAGAGTAATAGATTTACATCACTTTGAGCTCTAAACACCGTACAACTGGCAATAACCCTCATAAACACATAAAACTTACAGAATGGATAGTAACTATCTCTGACGAAATAATACCCTTTGCTTTTGATACAGGATGTAAGTCAGAATCATCATCTGCACAAAGTCAACCCCTACTGTTAGCAGCAAAAAAAAACCCCCACAAGATACGACTCAGACAAGATTTACACTTACATACTCATCTCCAAATGATATGATATGATATGATATGAACTGAACAAACAAAAGAGGTCGACTCACCACTTTTAACACTAACAGGACCAACCTCGTCACAGCCATCTTCTGCAACATGTTCCTCTGGACCACTTTCATTGTCTGGAAACCAGCACAGAAATAATGAGCCACTCAACCATAGAAACCGATACAACAAACACCATCAAATTAGACAGGAACTGCATGCTATACTGCCAATCTCCACAGGGAATAACAGAAGGCAAAGCTTTACAACTTTTACGTTAGCTACCTTTATTCATAGAATAACGTTTAAGTAGCTCTTCTATAGGCAAGTCTACTTCATTCTTTAATGCGGCCAATTCTTCCTGCCTCTCTTCTTTCGTTATCAAAGCCTCATCTTCCTCAATAGTAAGCTCATCATCTTCCTGTAAATCACATTATGAGAGACATAGATATGAGCATAGGATGAGATAATAGAGATAATATACAATAATATATGAGTCTTCTTCATTATGCACGATGACAACAACTTTAAATTTTGTTAATGATTTTGGACCTAATTCAGAGTTAACTTATAGATGACAAGATGATAGAACAACGACTACACAATTTGTCTCTCTGCTAGAAGAAAATAAAGAAAGGATGGGATAACAGTATGTTTCATTTGGCACAACTTAGAGCTACACAGATTTTTTTTTTTTTTTTTTTTTTTGATAAGTAAGATAGGATATCAATATATTCAAAAAGGACACCAAGGGGGTGACTCCCATATACAAAACGACACCTAAAGGGGTGGAAGCCCATAAACAAAAGAGAGCTAATCATGAGAAATTTAACACTTGACTCCAACTATACAACGTCCTCAAAAACCTAAACATGAAACATTTATGTCATACTTCAGCAGTGGATAAAACATTTTGACAGTGACTTATAAAGATATCCCCAATCACCACCACCACTACTCTCCCAGCAACCCTTTCAACAATGACTGTACCACCTTTGCAGCTCAGCACCACACCAGCCACGTCCTTTCTGTCACCTCCCCTTCACCTTTCACTTTCATGAATCTATCCTTGTCTTCCCTTTTACTTTCACTATACGTTTCTCTCAGCTCCTGTACACCTCTCAACCCACAATCAGGCAGTCAATAAATCCACAGATTTGGTAAAAAAAAGCACTGAGTAGAGAGTTTCACAGGTGCATCAACAGGCTGGGGGTTCTGTAGGTGGGAGCGCAAGGGTGGGCCGTGGGGGACTGTGAGAGCGTTGCAGGGGTGGGAGGGTAGGGTCACAAGAGGGTCAATCGGCTGGGTTTCAAAAGGTGCAGGCGGGGGGTGCAGCTAGTTCTGAGGAAAGAGGGGACAGACGCAAGCATGGTACAGAGGCCATAGGGAGAAGTTGGTGCAGGCGATGGGGTAAAGGCAGGTGCGAGGCTAGGTTATAGACTTTAAACTAGGTTGAGTTTAGCAGGGTCTCATAGTGTACATGGGTTTGTTTGCTTAAGGGTAGTTTGGCCATTTCGCTTAGCCATGAATTTTCAAAACTGGAATGCAAATATTAATTAAGAGAAACAAGGGTGTTGCGTATACCCGTATGGTTTACCCAGAGCGCACCTAAGGTGCAGCTGCGGGTTCCCCGTTTAAAAATAAAAGGCAGAGGGAGTATAAGATTATAAAATACATGCACTATTCTGATAAACATATTAACAAACTTCTAAATAACTTCTGCACATACTTCTGCAAAGAACGTCATATGGGCCTGGCATCAATGAACATTATGATTTATTGGCAACTGGGAATAAGACAGGAGATATTTCCCAGAGTGCTGCAAATGTTCATCTTAAACTTAAGGAGAATAATTTTACACAAATGGGGGCTGTTACAGAGACTAATTGCATTTGACAGTTCTAGGCACAATACAAAGTAACAAAACAATATTATGAACATCTACTAGCATTTATTATTGTGTTTAACATCGTTTTTCGAAGAACTTTGAAGATAAGCCAACTGTTTAGAGTGGAGTATAACAGCCAAAGTTTCAAAGTTCAAACTCTATCGCTTCCACTTCTAGAACTACAAAGCACGGATTAGGAGAGCAACAGAAGTTCTAGGCTTCAACAGCTCGCTACAGTCTGCAGTGGTTGCAATAGAAAGGACCTCTTTGTTGGCGACCAGCCGGTCACACAATATCCAGGAAACCAAATTACCAATTTTCAAATCACAGTTGAATACTAATGCTGACTCTTTTCAATTATTAGCATGGCACTTTTTGAAAACAACAGAAATGAAGCAAAAGGAACGGTGGTCTCACCGATTCATCATCAGCTTGAAAAACATAATCATCATCAGCCTCCGGTGTATCTGTTTTGCACTCTGAGTTTGAAACAAACTCAGTAGAAGCTGCATCACACTGTTTGTCAAACATACACACACCTTATAGTTGATGCATTCACCTCAAAAACCTAAACAAGCACAAGATCCACTAACCAGCAAGTAATTTCAATGACTCGCCAGCTTCTAATTCATCATTCTTCTCCTGGCTAGGAAAAGTGTTTTCCTGTATAGTTGGCTCTGATGAGCAGGACTTCGAAGAGGTCAAGAGGTTCTGGATTGGGATATTTGAGTTTGCATCAGCCTCCATTCCATGGCCTTTCATCTCAGATACTGATTTTGAGTCTGAGAAAGAATGCATCCAATTACTGGTCAAACATACAAGCCATGTACTTGAAGCCTGTCTCTTACCAACTGGAATAAGAACAGCATTTGTTGTCACTTACCACCAAGTATTACCATAGATCCGTCTAACGCATTTCCATCAATCTCGTTCTGCTGATTCTTTACAGTTGAAGATGGCTGCCCTGAAGGACACGAATTTGATGCACCCAAGAGATTTTCTGCTAGCATATTCGAATACCTGCGAAATCCACCAAATTATATGCTTCATCTCGTAAATCTACGACATCACACCTGAACACAGAAAGATCATTTAAAGAGGTAAAAGCAAAGGCCATTAAAACAACCTTTCAGTCTGACCCAAGAGATACTCTAACTGTTTGTCAAGTGCTTTTTTCTTTTTATCATCAAGCTCCAGTTGATGCTTGTAAAGGACCTGCAAAATTATTCAGGGAAAACAAAATGAGTGAATCCTATGCCTGAAGGAGAATATTATAAAAGTAAGACCACGCTAATAGAATGACTTGCCAGCTTCTCTATTTTAGTCCAAAACTTTTTCACATCCTTTGAGATATTCAGAGCTATTTTCCTCATCCGCTGCTCTTCTTCCTGTTTTATTTGACAACAATAACAATAAACCAGAGAAAAATAACAAAATCAGTATAATGTGTATAAATGCAAAATGCAGTGTCTATTCAAATTTACATGAAGTACAAACTAAATGAAATCTGTCCTCTTTGATACATTACAAAGTAGAACTTAAAATAGCTATTTCACCAGACTGTTACTCATTATCAATGGAATTTCCTCTTTTTTGACCATAACATGGCATACAACATTCTGCTGCCAGTTCTAGGAATATCATATTTTCATCAACTAGAGAAAGTATGAGCGGAATAACCTTCATTCTTTTTTCTCCCCTTGTAGCCTGATCTAGCATGCCCCTGCTTGCTCGTAAAGCAACCTTCTTTGCCTGTGCCAACTTCCATTTCCTCTCTGCCTCAAAGTCCTATCATAACCAATTAAGTTATCTGAGCATGATGATCATTGCAGGATAAAAAGCATACTTTCGGGTGCAGGGAACTAGATGCTCACCTTTGACAACCAAATCATCTCTTCCAAAACATGATCCCAATGTGTTTTAGGACGACGGGGTTCTCTAGGAGCTTCAAGTGCCTGCAACATACAGTCAAGCAGTAATATTAGAAGCTGTAAAGCATATGAAGGTGAAGGAATGTGTTGCAAGTCATACAAAACCATCAATCCATAAATAATGGCATCCAATTGCCACAAGATAGATTGTAACTCCTGGCAGCAATAAAACTAAAAGTATGGATTTTAAATGGGAAAATATTACTATAATAGGGTTGGTGAAACACTTTTTCGTTTCAAATGGAGCCAAGACACACTATTCTTTGGTTTCCGGATATAATGGAATAAAGCAAAATGGCTCACAATCTGACTCTTGCATTGTGAAGTAGGAGTAGGTCGGTGCAATTCTTGATGCAATTTCATTATGGGTCATCCGTAAGCAGTCTCTCTATGTTTCCAACATAGGGGTAAGGTTGCGTACATTTGACCCCCCTACCTCGTCATAGGCGAGAGCCTGTGAGGAACTGGATAATGTTGTTGTTGTTGAAGGGTTGGTGAAACACAGTAAAGTGAGATGCCATTTGTCCTACCAATGTTCTGCAGATAGATTGACTAATGGAAGCACACTAAAATGGGACAAAACTCGAAGCAATATTGTGTGAGGCTTCTAAGAGGGCAGCCCGGTGCACATTGACGCCCCCGCAAGGTGAGGGTCCGGGAAGGGTCCCACCACAAAGGGTGTATAGGGGCAAGCCTTCCCTTGTCATTTTTGGACAAGAATCTGCTCCCAGGTTTTGAACTCGTGACCTATCGATCACAAGGCAACACCTTAACCGGTGCCAAGGCTCCCCTTCAATATTGAGTGAGGCTTCTCCAATGAAAAATATACTGAGACCTCACAGTGCACAAATTCCACAAAAAGTTAACTTGATTAGAAACAATACAAGCAGATCTGATTGTAGTTTGCCATCGATTGACTTCAGCAGAAATGGAAAACGATATACTGCCACAGGGTTTCAGTACCACCCTGATTAGAATTATAATTTCAGTTAATTAAAACTTTCGCTTCATTTTTCCAGGAACATATAAGGTTGATGTTTGAACTCTTTGAAGTATCATCTCTGTGGACATCATCTCTGCCTGATGGTGCACGTCTTCTTCCCTTAGCCCACATCACAACTGCCATTAATTTTCATGGCTTTTGTTTTATGTCGATAGATTTCCAATAATATCCTCTTGTCTTGGTGGTTATCGATTTTTCAGAATCAATGCGGATATGAATTTAATGGATTATAGCCTTAATACACTGGGTGCCACATTATCATTTTTCAGCACAAATAGATTTTACTCCTTCACCATATTTACAAGGCATTCTCGGGTGAAACTAATATAAACAATAGCTGCTGAAACTGCACCGCAAGTTTGTCCATACTTTATCATTTGCACTTTTACGGAACATCAAGTTACTCAAATGATCAAAAGATCAACTCTGCACAAATTCCCGGATCAACTTCGATATAGTACCAAATGTCAGGAGACAGTTCCATTAAAGAAGCTCTTTAGGCCATTTCATCCAAATTACTGTATGCAATTCCTACGCCCGTTTCTTCCTAAAGAGGATTGAAGTAACCAGACTTAGTCTTCCCATAATGAGGATACTTGCTACTCATTCATTTTTTCCTAAGTTCTACATGACATGGTTCTAAAATCCAAACTGCTGGATAGGTAAACCATAACCAGGTATAAACCCAACCTCTGAAGTCCGAACCCTAATGGAGCATGAATAGACAACTCCCCTCCTAGATGTTTAGAGCTTAAAAAATTCTTCACTCACGATCCCAAATCAAAGATTCAGATTCATTTGGAATTGTTCCCGTGGTTTTTATAAGCCTCGCATATAATCTGCTTCACGGAAGATTTGCAGAGTTGTTCTCTTATTTTGACTGTGAGCAAGAATGATTTGGTACTTTTTATAATCCTATACTCGCAACAACTTGACGAAATACCTCAAGTCATTGAACAGCTCCCATATAAAAGTAAAATGAAATAGAAAAGCTGGTTCTCCCTGAATCTGCTACTGTTAAGAGTTTTCCTACCTCTGCTTCTCACCAGTTCAAAATGTTTTGATTAACCTTCTTTGAAATCAGTTTCTCCATTCATTTCATAAAATTAGACTTTATGACAGATTCACCGTCAACTTCACCGCACTCTAAGACATTAATCGGTATTCAGTAGAAAATAGACAACATGATGCATGAGATTCCCTTTTATAGTTCCACTAACTAATGAAGCTTCACCAGAAACAAGGTTCAATGCCAAAGACAGGGCAACATACTCAAAGTCCACAAAAGCTTGTGCCCCCGTAAAATGCTTTTACATCGTTTAAGCTATATACTCCCTCCATTTTTTTTTTTATTCTTTACGTTGGGCCGGGTTTTGTGAGGGGAAACCAAGCCCAACGTATCAAAAGAAATGGAGGGAGTATATGTTGAGCATATAACAGCATAGTTAAATGTTCAAAAATCAACATTCAACGCGAATGAAAACCCTTTAAAACAAATGACACAACTCTGAACTTATATCACTCCAAATCTCACATAAAGTGTACCAACTAACCTTTTGACGCCTAGCTCTCGACTCATGATCAAGTTTCGACCTTGGGCCTTTGGAGGCCATGATTTCCACTTAGACCACCAACCAATTTCTAGCTGCTGCACCACCACCGTGCCATCACAACACAACCACCACCTGCACCAAAATGGCACCAAACACATTTAAACTTCAAACTACACACACATCCCAACATAGACGGCGAAAAACGAAAAACAAAAAGGGAAGTACATGTCAAATTGCAACCTCCCTCACTTTAAAATTAATTCACAGTAACATTGTCACTAACACAAGTAAATTACACATCTTTCAGAGAAAATCACTCCAAAATTATTCGAACAATTCACTCTAAAATAATTCATACCCTAACTTCCAAAATCACTCATGCCATTGATCAACAAATTAGATAATTAAGATAAACCCTAACCTCCCACAATTAAACCTAAAAAAAATTCTATCATGCAATTAATCAAGCTACTCAAAAATTAATATAAACCCTAATCTCCCACAACATAACCCATATACCAGCACAAAATCAACTCAATTAAATCAAATTTAAAAATAAAAAAAAAGCGCGGAGGATATAATTCACCTTGTGAAATTAATACTTCTGGGCAAAAACGCAGATTCGTAGCATCAACTCCCAAATTTTTAGAAGATATTTTTCAAGGAAATATCAACGAGTGGGGGCCGCAGAAGACGGCGGCGAAAACTCCGGCAGCGGGAGTCGGACGACGGCGACGGCGCAGAATAAAGTTTAATTAAATGAAGTGGTCAAAAAATGAGGAGAGAGAAAAGTGGAGAGAGATGGGACGAGGTAGAAGAAATGTCTGGTGGTAGAATGGGAGAAATCTGTAGTTTGGAGGTTTCATGAAACAGAAGAAGAAGAAGAAGCAGAGAGAAAGCAAGAAAGAAGGAGATGGTGGGGAGCTTAAACTAAAAGACTTGTCTGTTGTTTTCAGTCTCAGTTGCCCACCCAATTGGGCCACCTACTTGGGCCTGTTTAAGTATCGAGTCCGTTTGGGTTTCGGGTTTTTTCTCTTTTTTTCTTTTTTTTTTTTTTTTTTTTTTTTGAGGTTGAACTCGGAAGCGGGAACCACTTTATCTATACTTATCTATTAATTGTCTACCATTTGCGCTTACGTGGCAGACTACTAAGGAAAACGCTAATGTGTACAACAAAAAAAGCCAAGTCATCGTCGTCCCACAGATTGTCCTGAAATATTTCCTCCACGTCTTCTCCTTTGGGCTGTTAAAAAAATGTGGGAATGGTGGGAATGGCTCGGCCCATATAGTCTAAAGGAAGAAAACTCATCGGCCCACATATGAAGTACTGCCACACGCCCACACTATTAGGGAAATGAAACGAATAACGAAGTGTCGGTGTAATTAGAGCAGGCACCATCATAATTATAATCATAATTAAAAAAAAAAAGTGAGCTGCTGCCCACCCCTTCACTCCCCCTTCGGCCCTTCCCACTTCATCTTCTTCTTTCACAGTTTTAAACGGTTGTCTCCTCAGTTCTCAGTCTCATTAAACGCCTGAAAATGAAAGGCCTTATAATACGAGGCTTACGCCTTACGGCTGTTAGGCCTTGCGCTGACAGCTCTTTTCGATGCTTTGTCCCGCGTGCGTTGCAACTTCTTCGACTTCTCCGTCTTTATGCCGATGATGGGCAATAATCTGGTAGAAATAAGTCACAATTGAAGTCGAGAGCAATTTCGTGAAGCTTGCTATAGACGATTACCTCTTCCGCATCGATTTCGCATAATGCATCGGTCCGTATTTTCTCAATTTCTTCAATTCGATTAATTTGGCAATATTGTGACTGTTTATTTATGCAATCGATTAAATTGATTAAAATTGATGAATAAAATTTTGTCGGCAAATTAATAATAGGAATGGAAGAATCGAAGGCGTTTAGCAGAAAGAGGAGATTGAAGGTGGAGAAGATAAGTAAAGATGAATTATTTGAGTATTGGTCTCAGATTACCAATCAAAGTTTCGATTCTCGGCTCCAGCTGTTCTTCGACAATCGACATGTCAGTAGTCATAATAATATTAATCTCACCCAACCTTTTCTAAATTTTCCGTTTTTTTTTTCTTCCTAATTTTATAATGATTTGATTGACGTTTGTTGTTGTTGACGCTGATTCAACTATTTCTATTGCTGATCATGCTTCAATTCGTTTCATCTCTTTTCCAGAATTTTTGTCAATTTACAAGAAAAAGAATTCAAAGAATTCGTGAGCAAAATATGAAAGAAATTTCAGACATTGAGGAGGCAGGTTTGATTTAGTATAATTACTGTTATGTCCACTGTACAAACATCCATCTTATAGTGATTATCATCTAATAGATCCCTTATTTTGGTTGAAGGTCCACATCTTTAATCTTTGATATGTCCACTGTACTTAATGCTATTTGATGATTGTCAATCTTTTCATTCTTTATGTCTATTCTACGAATTCTGAGATACGCCCACTTTGAGCTACAAAGGACTATGAGACATGTTATGAATGAACATCAGGGACTCAGGGTTATATATAAATTGTTTCTCCAATTTGTCATACTTCGATTTCATCCAACTACTGCACCATTACATTTTCAACTTTTTTTGAGAAGGATTCCTTGGAGCAATTTTTTTCATTTTACACTTTGTGTTTCTTTTTGGTTTCTATATGACGAAGTCACTAATTAGTTTTTTTTACAAGCTTTCTCTATTGCATGGAAGATCATGGGTAAAAGTCAAAACTCTGCAGGAAATTGGTTCTTAAATTAAAGGATCTCATTACCATGAAGGTTTAGTTAAGATCTGTTGGAAAAAGCGAGTCCCAGATCATCAGCTGATGAGTTGTGCATAATGTGCAAGAACCAAATCAGGTATTTATATACCCCGGAGGCTGGACATGTAGATTACGATCGAGGGTCAAACCAAGTAGGTCTTTGTAGTAGACAAGGTTCAAGTGGATATATGTGCACTCCAGCAAAGTTCGTTGCCGCTAGATATTGAACCAAAGGGAGCAGAAGCATTGGTGAATGGTGGCCATGAATCATGATAGCTATCTATGAGGAGGCGAATGCCAATGCGAAGTCCGTGAAAATGTGATTAATGTGGGTATGTTTTCGGGGAACTGGAGACGTTTATTTTGCTCTCCTGAAGTGAAAAGTGGTGATTCCCTCCATGTACGTTAGCTTTTGAGTCTTATTAGTTCAGGGAGCTGTTTGATTAGCAACGCAGACAACAATTACATTGTGACTAGACCTGTCAAACGGGTCGGGCGGGCGGGTTTCGGGTTCGGGTCAGTAAAATACGGGTCGAATACGGGTCGGGTCAAATACGGGTCAAGTAAATACGGGTCGACTATACGCGGGTTAATACGGGTTCGGGTCGGGTTACGGGTTGACCAACGGGTCAAAAATATATGTTCGCGTCTTTTTTTCCGGTAATTATTATAATCAAATTATTATTTTATTACTATTTTACGAACATTTTATACATTATATTATATAATAATAATAGTTTAATTAAATTTGCATCTTATATGTCTTAAATTAATCAATTATTATTATTTAATTAATATTTATTTATTTCTTTTTTATTTTTTATTAATATAATATATATTTTGCACAATTCATTTGACCCAACGGGTTGACCCGGTCCGGGTCGGGTTATGACCCAGACATTCGGGTCGTTTTCGGGTTCGGGTCATGTTCGGTCCGGGTCGAGAAAAACGGGTTTTTTCGGGTTATTTCCGGGTCGGGTCCCGGGCGGTTTTTCGGGTCGGGTCAGTTTTTGACAGGTCTAATTGTGACAAATTGTAACAAAACCTGGCCAGAATCACACCTAGGAGATGTACGGAGTATTCATTTTTTGGACTAAATTCAACACAAGTTCTTTGAGAGAGCAGGCCCTATGTTCTGTTTTTCCGGTAGCAATGAAGAAAGATTCCTATTTCACTCTTTATTAATAATAAACTAATAATAAGAATTTTGGTCGAACTACACCCATTAAAACATTGTTATGATCACAGCACGCTTAATATACAATTTTGTCCAACAACACCTAATAAAGTCTTTCATGTTGTTGGACTACACTTAAAATCCATTTACGATCCCGCCCCTAGCCACCATCCCCAAAATTTGATTTTTTGCTCCAAAGTATATTTCCCAAATTCAATATTTTGCTCCAAAAAATTCCCTTCAAATTGTTATTGCTCCAATACTGGTGGTGATGGGTGGTTAGGGGCGGCAATGGGGTAGCTATGAGAGTCGCGCGATCGATGTGTGGTCGGTAAGGGACGGTAATGGGTGGCTAAGAGGCGGGGGTGGATGCAGGCTGTAATTCAAAACAAGGTGTAGTACAAAATAAAAAGATTTTCTTAAGTATAGTTGGACAAAATTTGTTATAATAGGTGTGGTCTGACCCAAATAATTTTTTAATAGGTGGAGGTTGACCAAAAATTAATAATAAGCTCTAGAAAAGAAGATTAGTATCATAAAATAGAGTTGAAATCTTATCTCAAAAAAAAAAAAATAGAGTTGAAATCGATCATCAACATAAACCGACTATATCTACCATGACGACGTGACCACCCAACTCCCATATTTCGGATCTTATATAGGTTCAATGCTCTTATAAAGTCATCTTAAGGCTTTCTTATTATAACCCCATAGGTGCAACTTATATATACCTTCGTCCTAATCATGTACTTTCATAATTACATAATTGAGCTTTATTAGCGTATTAGTCACATAATGAGGGGTGTATCTCCCCGTTCGTTTGATGGCCTCAAGAACTAAAAACCATATTGTTGAAGGATCATGCACGTGTTTACAGTTAAGTGTTACATGATAATGATGAACAAAGTACCAATAACGTCCCCGTGAAGTCACGGGGCCAAAAACTAGTTATAAGTGAAAGAAGGTGGACATAGATTATAGTGTGTTGTGAGATTTGTGAGGTATTGATTATAAGGTAGGAGATGAAATGCTCTTAAAGTTGTTGTATCTTTATTCCCTGACTAATCGGTACTATTTATAGTAATACAAAGGATGGGCATATACGGCATACATCCTCATCCTTTACATTTTTTCGAAAGGAAGAAAATTCATTCATAATAATTAGTCATACGGCATCTACAACAAATGCTGAAATTATCAAAATACAACGCTAACATCAAATTCAACCCAAACCTCCAAAAAACTACGATCATTATGTGAGGTGACTCGTGATCCGAAAACCCTCTATAATAATGTTGCTTCATGATACAGCTTGACGCGAGGGGGCCTATTGATCTCTTGTAGTTCGTCGAAGGATGAGTAGATCCGCTAGCCAGTAGAAGTGAATTCAGCATCCATCTAAACGCCATGGCAAAATTAATGAACATCAGATTCTTCTAAGTCTCGCAATCTCAGTACAAACCACTTATATGGTGGTAGAGAGATCCTCTCGAGGAGGCAGAAACGAGTTTTATTAATAATAACTAGTGATAGGCAATTAATTAGGGTGTAGATATTAGAGATTTGGGGCTTACCACCATCTAATTGATGGGTGGTAGCCCCTAGTTTGAGATTTAGACTCTAGGGTTTTTTTTAGAGAGAGGGAAAGGAGGAGAGGAAGAGAGAAGCAAATAGCCTCATCCTTTACATAGAAATGGGGAATGAGGAAGCTTGACATGCCAATACAATGTAACTAGTTTGCGTGCTCGTGCCGCGCACGGGCTCCCTATTTGTATCAGTTATACTTGTTTCACAATAAAAACATGTTGTTAAATAATTACATTATACACATAAGTGTCACATGTGAACATTATTAACGTATGAAAAAAATATAGTTTAGATATGAATTTATAAGTGTCAGCTATCACTTAACAGTATTGGATATATATCCCTTACAAAATGTTGATTACTACTACCTCCATAAAAATATAGATGACGTTTTGATCCAGATGAGGGTTTGAATTACAAATATAAGAATAAATATTCACAAAAAATAAATAATAAAATGCACAACGTGAGATTCGTATCGAAAAGTACGTTCACATATAATAAATTATGAAAAGTACAATTTCATGCGGACCTGACATGACACGCACTCAATACAACCCAACCTGCTCTGACCATATGTGAATTTGATTTGAGCCTCCTAATTTCGAACTCTATTTGCATTATTCATTTATTCTTATCTTTGTTGAAATTGCAAAAAAAAAAAAAAAATATATAATTCTACACATACGTTATCATCTTACCAAGAGAAATGTATTCCGCTTAGTAATTTATATCATTATCTTTATATAATTTAATAAGTATCATGTTCCCGATTCTAACTTTTAATCCAAGTTTTTGAAATATATCTCTTTCAACAAAAAATTACCACACAGAATAGTAGTAAAGGGAGAACTTTATAAAAAATAATTAAAAATAATAACTAACTTAAAGACTTATGTTTTATCCAATTTTGATGATGATGTTCAATTAAATTAATTAACTTTCCTTTTTCTATATAAATTAAAATTATTTAAATATTCAACTAATTATAATTTACAATTGTTTATTAATTTTCCTTATTACTATTTTAATATTTTATATGTATTTCCATATCCTAGTAATTAAGCAATAATATTTTTTTAATTTCATCCAATAGGATTGTGTCAAGTGTCCATCAATGAAGGGCTGTACTCGGCTTTTATAATATATATTAGATGCCTGCATATACAGAGTTTCAGCTTTATTTGCAGGTGATGAATAGTCAATTACTATTTTGCCCTTTCATAACACTCCCCCTTGAATACTCATCCATCATTATACGCCCGAATAAACTGCCTGGTTAAAAATGTTGCCAGGAAAAATCCAGTGGGATAACAACCTGAACGAAGGGAAAAAGAGCGACAAATTCCCGTGGTGCCCCCGAACTATGTCAGAATGCTCGTGGTGCCCCTATATTTGAAACTTGTACACTGTGGTGCCCCCGAACTTTACCCTAGCCAGCACATGGTGCCCTTCCTACCCTTGACCGTTAACTCCGTTAGTCACTTGACCGTTAAGTGATGACATGGCAGTGATTAGCGGTTGGCGGGAAAGTTAATTAAAGATTAACTATTATTTAATTAAAAAAAAAATTTTAAAAAAATTTTAAAAATTTTTAAATTTTTTTTTTCTCAGAAACTCGAAAAATTTTCACAAAAAAAAAATCAAATTTACAAAAATTAGTGCCCATGGTGCCCCTGAACTTTACCCCCCAAGTGCACATGGTGCCCCCTAACTTTACCTCCCAATGCACGTGGTGCCCTTCTTATAACATGAACTAGAATTCATGGAATTAATTTAATTTCAATATGTGTTTGGGGAAGGTTATGAGTGTTTTTGTGAAGGTAGTGATTGTTTTATAAGCTCATTGGGGGTATAATGTTGTTTAAATACACACAATAGTGAAGTTCACAACAGTTATTTCTCAAACTAGCCGTTACACAAGAGTCAGAAGGGCACCATGTGCACTGGGAGGTAAAGTTAGGGGGCACCATGTGCACTTGGGGGTAAAGTTCAGGGGCACCATGGACACTAATTTTTGTAAATTTGAATTTTTTTTATGAAAAATTTTCGAGTTTTTGAGAAAAAAAAAATTTAATTTTAATTTTTAATTTTTTTATTTTCTTTAATTAAATAATAGTTAATCCTTAATTAACTTTCCCGCCAACCGCTAATCACTATCATGTCATCACTTAACGGTCAAAGTACTAACGGAGTTAACGGTCAAGGGTAGGAAGGGCACCATGTGCTGGCTAGGGTAAAGTTCGGGGGCACCACAGTGTACAAGTTTCAAACATAGGGGCACCACGAGCATTCTGACATAGTTCGGGGGAACAATGGGAATTTGCCGGAAAAAGAGTGTAGTGCGTATATATATACTCCCCCTCCATTTAATGTAGGTCTCGGAGACGACGCATTCCGGCTTTGTGCACAAGTTCCTGAAGCTTCTTTGATGGAAGCGACTTTGTGAATAAATCAGCTATGTTATCACATGATTGAATCTTTTGAACGTTGATCGTCCCTTGCTTGTGGAGATCAGGTATAAAGAAGAACTTTGGTGCTATATGCTTGGTCTTGTCTCCTTTGATGTAGCCTTCCATTACTTGGTTGATACAAGCTGCATTATCTTCATAGATAGTGGTAGGTTGATCTGTAATCGTTTTCATAACACTCTCCTTTTGGATATGTTGTATCACGGATCTTAGTCATACACATTCTCGTTCGGCTTCGTATAACGATATCAATTCCGCATGGTTTGAAGAAGTTGCGGTGAGGGTCTGCTTTGTTGACTTCTACGATATAGGAGTGCCGCCGTAAGTGAATACGTAGCCGGATTGTGACTTGGCTTTGTGTGGATCAGACAAATAGCCAGCAGCGACATATCCAACAAGGGTTGCATCTCTTTGTTTAGGATAAAATAATCCGAGATCTTGCATTCCCTGGAGGTATCGCAATAGGTGTTTAATCCCATTTCAATGCCGTAATGTTGGACTCGAGCTATGTCTTGCAAGTAAATTGACTGAGAAGGCTATGGTCTTGTGTTATTTGCTAGGTATATCAATGCACCAATAACACTGAGGTAGGGTATATGTGGTTCGAGTATCTTTTCATGGTTTTCTCGAGGACGGAATTCGTCGGTTTTGACATTGGGTGAGCGTACCACCATTGGAGATTTTAATGAGTGTGATTTGCTCATGTTGAATCTCTCAAGTACCCTTTGGGTGTACGTTGGTTGGTGGATGAGTATTCCGTCTCTTAGATGCTCGATTTGTAGACCAAGACAAAATCTTGTTCTTCCAAGATCTTTCATTTCGAACTCTTTCATTCAGCAGCAATTTGGAGCTCTTTTGTAGTTCCGATAATGTTTAAGTCATCCACATATACTGCGATGATTGTAACTCCATTGTTGGATCGTTTGATGCATACGCATGGGCTTATGGAATTGTTTTTGTATCCCTCCTTGAGAAGATATTCCTTTAGACGATTATACCACATCCGCCCAGATTGTTTAAGTCTATACAAAGATTTCTGTAATTTTAGGCAGAACATGTCTCGAGATTTGGAGTTGCATTGTTCAGGAATTTTTATTCCTTTTGGAACTTTCAGTATATGTCACTGTCAAGTGAACCATATAAATATGCAGTTACAACATACATGAGGCGCATACGCAATCCCTCGGAAAATGTCAGCCTAGATAAGAACCTTAAGGTTGTAACATCTACAACTGGTGAATATGTCTCATCATAACCTTTTCCAGGCATTTGAGAAAAACCTTTTGCAACAAGTCTTGCTTTGTACCTCACAATCTCGTTTATCTCATTTCGCTTTCGCACAAAAACCCATTTATGTCCTACGGGTTTTATGTTCCTGGTAATCGGGATTACATACATGACCCAAAACTTCTCGTTTTTGGAAGGATTTTAGTTCCGCTTTCATTGCCTCTTTCCATTTTGGCCAATCATTTCTCTTTCGACATTCATCGACAGATTTTGGCTCGATGTCATCATCAAGGGCCATTATTTCGGTGGCAATTGAGTAAGCAAATATGTCATTTGGTATAACATATTTTCTATCCCACTCTACTCCAGTGTTGATATAATTTGTGGCTATCTCATGGTTATCATGATTTCCATTTTCTGGAGTTCCTTCTTGGGCAATGCCCTTATTGACATGTGAACTAGAACCTTCTGGTTCGTTTTTCTTTTTCATTTTTCTTGGTTTTAAATCCTCTGCTCCAATGGGTCGTCCACGCCTCTTACGGGCTAATGACTCATCAATAGGATTTTTGTCAGGGTTCTCAGAGGGTAACTTAACTCTCGCAAGGGGCATTCGCGGCAAGGATATATGACTTTGTCACCCTTTTATATCCGTGAATGCGTCCGGTAATTTGTTTGCAATATTATGCAAGTGTATGAGTTGACGCACTTCTTGTTCACATGTGCTAGTGCGTGGATCAAGATGGGATAGCAATGTTGCATTTCATGTGATTTCTTTTCTTCTTGAGTCCACATTTTTCTCTCTGTCTAAGACTGGTTATTTAAGTCACTAGTCAAAGGTTGAGATATTTATTAATTGATGGGGAATCAAACCCAATATAAATTCCCTGTCTTCTCTGTGGGCACATTTTTGTTCTTCGATGTGGAGGAATAATGAGTTACAAATTAAGTATCGAGTTGTTTTTCGGAAAATAAATTGACTTTAGAGGTGTTTCTATGTGTGGATTAGCTAAATTGGGTATATTTTCTTTTCGATCCATAACATTTTCTCTTCTAGCCCACTCATATCAAAAGGTCAACCCAAAATCAAATCGGAAAAAAAAAAACAAAAAGAAAAAAAGAAAAAAACCGAAATCAGATAAAAAAAAGAAAAAAAAAAAAACAAAACTGTTGATACCACTTTGTGGTTGGGCCATAGCCCTTAATGAAGTAAACCTTAGTAATGGCCCATGTCATGCCATAATCCTCCTTTAAGGACAACCCTTGGATGGAAGGGGAATAAAGGGTCAAGATGAAGTGGGGAAACCTAGGATTATTCCTAGGTCCCCCTCTATCACTATAAATACCCCCTTTATGACCCATCAAAATCAGGTTCTTACACACATACCCAAAAATTCTGACATTCTCTATTCACTGATTATTCCCTTGATTTGTGCATTAAAAGGCTTTATTTGTCTTATTTGCCACCCCTTCTCGAGCCCCCTTACTGACTTGATCGTCGGAGGGGCGACGCCTGGTGAAAACCGGGCTCCCTTCTTGCAGGTATTCGGCGAGGCTATCCGAGCAGCTGTCCTTCGAAGAACTCACATCCAACAAGTGGCGCCGTCTGTGGGGACAGTTCGCAGGAATAGTCGTTCGAGAATACCCGTAGCGAGCCGAGAAGAGATGCCACCGAGAGGCCGACCCGCACGTTCGAGAGGAGCCGTTGCGAGCGAGACACCCATCCTGGGACCCGCTGACCCGAACCCCTCGCGTCCTGGCGCCCCCGGCGAGGGCCCGTCAAGGACGCTCGATGACGAGCGGTCAGCGCCCCGAGGAGAAGCGCAACCTCTTCCCGTGGAGAACGTGGAGGTATACAACGAGGAGTATGAGGAGGAGGTGATGGAAAGCAGGGCCCGCCCCCAAGAGATAACTATGATGAGGGAGCTATTCGATGCCCGAGCCAAGCTGAAGGAGCAAGCCGAGAGGCAGAACCAAATGAGAGAGCGTATGGCTGAGCTAGTGAAGCGAATGGCCGCTCAGGTCGTGGCGCCTGCTGCCGAAGCGGTGGCCACGCCGAGCAGGCATAAGCGGGGCCCTCGGAAGACTCCTTCTCATCGAACGGCGGCGGCCGTCCAGAAGATTAAGGCCATCTACGATGACCATCACCCCCGAACAGAGTTGAGAGATACCATTAACACCCTTAAACGAAGAAGAGAGGAGGTAGAGGCGACCCAGGCCTCGCGAAGGAAGCACCAGGAGGTCGGTGCGAGAGACAAGGGCAAGGGAGTCTTGGTCGAGAAAGAGCCCACTTGAGGGCGAGCCAAGACTCAAGAGGAGCGACCCCGAGGGAGCGCTAAGAGGTCGCACCCTCCTCGCAGGAAATCCCATGCGCCCAAGCCTTCCAGAAGCGCGACCCGAGAAATCGACTCGGATAGTTCGAGCGATGAATCGGAGTCCGCTTCGGAAAGCAAGGCCAGTTCGAGGCACCACTCCCACAGGTCGCATCGAACTAAGAGGACGTTCACTGCTGATTCACCTTTTGCGAGGTGGATACTGGAAGCCGAGAGGGTGCCTGGGGTTAAGAAGCCCAAGATGACTGAGTACAACGGGGTCGAGGACCCGTTCGACCATATCTCTTCGTACATGCATAATATTGGTTATATGACTGAGGATGAGGCGACCATTTGCTGACTGTTCCCAACCACGCTGACCGGTATTGCTCAACGGTGGTTCGATAAGTTGCCACCGGGTAGCATCCGTTCGTGGTCGGGGTTGAAGAAGAAGTTTACTAGGCACTTTGTGACCAGTAAGACGAGGAAGAAGACGCCGATACACTTAACAGCGGTAAAGCAAGGGGACAAGGAGTCCCTTGACGACTATATCCAGAGGTTCCGGTCGACCGCCACGCACATTGCCAACCTGCCCGACGAGATGGGTGTAAGTGCATTGGTGCATGGCATGGCCGAGGGAAAGTGCAAATATGATCTGGTGAAGCGAGAGGCCAAGACGCTCGAGCAAGCTTACAAGCGAGCGGCCGCTCACATCAATGCGGCCCTCGTGAACCGGTCTGGATACGGCGAGCCCTCAGCCTCTCGAGTCCGACCCCAGGATCGACTCGGACCCCCAATGCACAATAAGAAGCCGTACCGGTTTAACACTTCGCTCAGGACTGTGTTCATGGCAATCAAGGAGTCGGACCAGTTAAGGCCTCCTCGACCCATGACACAGGACGATCGGAGGAATATGGGAGCATTTTGTGAGTACCATATGGAGAATGGCCATGCCACAGCGAGCTGCAAAGATCTCGAGGAGGCGCTCGACAGACTGGCTGATAATGGACTGCTCAACCGATACCTGAAGCGCCTGAGGGGCCAAAGGGATCGGTACAAGCACAACAACCAAAGAGGCGCTCGCGGTGTCGGCCAAGCAGGAAATGGAGCCAGAGCTCGGAGCCCTGTTGTAATTAATACGATCTCGGAAGGCCTTGCTAGCTTAGGACCGAGCAGACGTGGTCGAAAGACCAATTGGAGGCTCTTCGTCAACTCGGTCGCGACGGTGCTTCCCGAAATCAAAATCCCAACCATAACAATTCAACAATCAGATGTGAAGAACGTTCGGACGCCTCATGATGATCCGGTGGTAATCACCATGCTGGTGGCCAACAAGCAAGTGAGGAGGTCCTTGGTGGACACGGGCTCGTCGGTGGATATAACAACTTATGAATGTCTTCTGAAGCTGAAGTACACAGCGAAGGATGTCACACCGCTCCGCGAGCCGATAGTTGCCTTCGGAGGGCAAACCATCTACCCGATGGGGACCATTCGCCTCCCAGGAGCTATTGGCCAAGGAGCCGACATGAGGCGAGCCCACGTTGAATTTGTCATCATTGACATACCATGTGCCTACAACATTGTCATCGGGCGACCACTAATGAACGACATTGCAGGGCTAGTGTTCCCCTTGGGTCTGTTGATGCTGTATGTCACAGACGAGGGCCGAGCGGCAATTATCCGAGCGGACCAAAAGGTTGCTCGTGAGTGCTATCATGCTGGACTCAGGCCACCCATGGTGAACCCTAGTGAGGCGCTCGAAGAGGGCGAATCCCCAATGAAGAAGAGGAAGAAAGAAGAGAGCCCGGCGAAGGCCGTGGCTGAAATTTTTTGTGTTGAAACCATTGATGCGAGGCATGGCCTCGAAGGACCCACCCAACCCTTTGAAGAGACTAAAGACGTGGCACTGGAAGAGGATAGAGCCGACCGAACGGTTCGAGTGGGCAAGGCCCTCGAACCAGAGGTTAAGGCCCCTCTCGTGTCCTTGCTGAGAGAGTTCAAGGACGTGTTCGCGTTCGCCGTGGAAGAGATGCCGGGGCTCGACCCCTCAGTCATTACACACAAGCTGAACGCTGATCCGTCGAAGAAGCCCGTCCACCAGAAGCAGAGGCATTTCGGCTCGGAGCGAGCCAATGCAATTAAAGAAGAAGTCGACCGTTTTCTCGGGGCTCGATATATCGAGAAATGCACATACCCGGTTTGGCTTTCCAACGTGGTGTTGGTGAAGAAGCCGAACGGGTCGTGGAGAATGTGCGTCGACTTCACGAACTTGAATAAGGCCTGCCCAAAGGATGGTCAGCCGTTGCCTCGAATGGATCAGTTGGTGGACTCTACTTCAGGGCACGAACTCCTGAGCTTTATGATGCATATGCGGGATACCATCAGGCCCCGATGGCCGAGGAGGACCGAGCCAAGACTGCTTTTATCACACCGCTCGGGGTGTACATGTATCGAGTGATGCCGTTCGGACTAAAGAACGCCGGAGCCACGTTCCAAAGGCTGGTAAACCAATTGTTCAATGAACAAATTGGAAGGAACATGGAGGCATACGTTGATGATCTGATCGTCAAAAGCGTCCGAACCGGTGATCACCACAAGGATCTGAGAGAGACCTTCGAAACGTTACGGAAGTATGGGATGAAGCTGAACCCGAAGAAGTGTGCCTTCGGGGTGACGACAGGGAAGTGTCTCGGGTTTCTCGTGAGCCAAAGGGGCATCGATGCGAACCCTGAGAAAATTAAAGCTATCATGGATATGCCTTCTCCAAATAACGTTAAGGATGTGCAACGGTTAACAGGGTGCGTAGCAGCCCTCGGACGCTTCATTGCGAAGTCGGTCGACCGACGCCTCCCGTTCTTCGCCGCTCTCAAAAAGAAGAAGAATTTTGAGTGGGATGAGCAGGCCGAGAAGTCATTCCAGGAGCTGAAACAGTACCTCGTCAACATTCCGAAAATATCTGTGCCTCGAGAGAAGGAGGATTTGTACTGGTACTTGTCGGCGAACGAGCAAGCGGTCGGAGCCGTGTTGGTTGTGGAACGCGAGAAGGTCCAGAGCCCAGTGTACTATGTGAGTCATGCCCTCGCGGGCGGGGGCCGAGCTGCGATACCCTCCGCTCGAGAAATTCGCTCTGGCCTTGCCCATTGCGAGCCGCCGCCTCCGACCCTACTTCCAGAGTCACAAAGTTATTGTCCGAACAAATTATCCCTTGGAGAAGATATTGAACAATCTTGATGGAAATGGAAGGTTGCCTCGATGGGCATGCGAGCTGAAAAGCCATGGCATCGAATACGAGCCGAGACGCCGCCTCGCGGGGCAGGCATTGTCCGACTTCGTAGTCGAAGCAGCCTTCAACAAGCCAGAAGGGCCGATGAAAGAGCAGTGGACGCTGTATGTTGATGGCTCGTCGAATTCAGCTGGAAGCGGAGCTGGTATGATCGTCATACTCTTCGGAGGGGAGAGGTCGGAATATGCACTCCGCTTCGGCTTCGAGGCGACCAACAACGAGGCCGAATATGAAGCCCTCGTCGCAGGGATCCAGATGTGCCTGGCGGCAGGGGCCACCGATGTGAAGGCATTCTCCGACTCGGCTATAGTAGTGAACCAGATAAATGACAAGTTTGAGGCGAAGGACTACATGGCTGAGTACAGAGACAAAGTCCGAGGCCTCACCAAGAAGCTCGCACACTTTGAGATCGAGCAGATCACTCGGTCAGAGAACCAGCAGGCAGACGCCTTGGCTCGACTGGCCAGCTCCTCGCTCAACGACAGCCCAAGGGTCGTCAAGTGGGAGCTGTTGCCGTTTAGAAGCATCGATCAGACCGCTACTGTGCTGGTCCTCGATCGCAGTCCTGAGTGGATGAGGCCGTTGCTAGCCTATTTGAAGGACGGAGAGCTTGCGAGCGATCCGAAGGAGGGCAAGAAGGTAGAGAAGAGGGCCGAGTGGTTCACATTGGTCGACGGAGAGCTATACAAGAAAGGGTATGCCCACCCATACCTGAAGTGTATCGACCCAACCGAGGGGAAATACATCCTGAAGGAGATTCATTTTGGTGAGTGTAGGGGTCACATAGGGGCTCGGGTAGAGCTGGCAATCGGGCGGGTCGGGTCGGTTTCGGGTCGGGTCCTGGCGGGTCGGGTCATATCGGGTTCGGGTCTTGGCGGGTTGAGATGAACTTTCGGGTCGGGTGGTTTTGACTCGGGTCGCTTTCGGTTCGGGTCATGTCGGGTAAATTTTGTGTCGGGTCGGGTCGGTTTTGGGTCGGGTCATAATCAGGTTTAGTTACTGATGGTTATTAATCCGCGTCATTTCAAGTTTTGGTTAATATTTTTTGGTTTTTTGGCATAATTAGGGGACTTTGTTTAGTTAGTAAGTTAAAACAATCAATATGCATACTAAATTGTTCTAATTTGGATCATTATTAAGCTTAATTATTATCGGGTCATCAAACGCGCCGGGTCATTGTCGGACAACGGGTCACTACGGGTCGGGTCGGGTCATTTTCGGGTTGAACATTGTCGGGTTGTATCGGGTCATGGGTCGTTATCGGGTCGGGTCGAGTCAGGTTCGGGTGATCACAATTTCGGGTCCAATGGGGTCGGGTTTTCGGGTGAGTCGGGTCGGGTCTCTCGGGTCGGGTCAAGGTTGCCAGCTCTAGGCTCGGGCAACGGCTTCGAAAGCGTTGCGAGCCGGATTCTTCTGGCCAACCATGTAGACTGACGCGACCGAACTAATTAAGCGTTGTGACAAATGCCAACGGTTCGGGCCGATCAGCAAGAGGCCTCCCACCGAGCTCAAGCCAATTTCCACTCCATTACCGTTCGCAAGATGGGGCTTGGACATCCTCGGACCGTTCCTGAAGAGTTTCTCTCGGAAGAAATTTATCATAGTGGTTGTTGACTACTTCACCAAGTGGGTCAAAGCCGAACCATTGGAAAGGATCACCGACCGAGATGTGATCAACTTTGTTTGGAGGAATATTATCACCAAATTTGGGGTCCCTCGGATGTTCACATTTGACAATGGAACCCAATTCGACAGTGATGATTTCAAGGAGTACTGTGCAGGGTATGACATCCAAACCTGCTACACCTCGGTCGCATACCCACAGGCGAACGGACAGGCGGAATCCTCAAACAAGATAATCTTGCATGGGTTGCGAACCATGGTTGAAGGAGCAAAAGGAAAATGGGTCGAGGAGCTACCTGGTGTCCTGTGGGCGCTTCGCACCACAACGAAGCGAGCCACCGGTGAGACCCCCTTCCAGCTAGTGTATGGCTCGGATGCTGTGTTACCGACCGAATGCGAGGCCAAGTCTGTTCGCATAAGTACCTACGAGCCCGAGGAGAATGAAGTCGAGCTGCGAGCCGCGCTCGACCTTCTCCCCGAGTGCCGAGGGAATGCGCTCCTGAGACCCAAAAGGCAGAAGCAACAGATGGCCAAAGCATTCAATCGAATAATTCGCCCAAGTAAACTGGAAGTGGGGGACATGGTCCTTCGGAATGCAAAGGCGACAGGCAAGAAACTCCTTGGAGGAAAACTGAAAGACAAATGGGAAGGTCCATACCTGGTGGTCGAACAGGTTAAAGAGGGCACTTTCCGACTAAGCACCTTGGAGGGAGAGATGGTGAAGAGGCCCTGGAACCTCTACAACCTCAAAAAATACTACCCCTAGTGTCGTTTGTTGTCCCGAAATCAAAGCTTGCATGTTGCGAAGCATTTTCATGTATTTTTGTTTTTTAGTAGGCCGAGGGCCGCATTTTGTAAATTTTTAAGTATCAAGCAATGAAAGGCCGAGCGCCGCAATGTTATTCAAATATTAAGTGTCAAAAACCCCTACCACTACTTCGCGAGTCGACGAGAAGTCGACAACTCAACAGCAGAAGCGAGCCGATCGCTTCGACAGAACGCAACGATACCCGAGTGCAATCACCCGAAAGGGAAGACACTCGAAGCGCGTTAAGAACGCGAGACAAGAGCGCAATCGCTCGTATGATAATTCACTCAAAATGTGCGCATTGTAGCCCCTCGGAAGAGGCGAGCCGAGTGCAACTACCCATACGAGAAGTCGCTCGAGACATTTTTGCCGAAGACAAGAGTCTATAAATTGCCCTACCAAGGTCGAAAGCATTGATAGAAATAACAATCGCTCGGAGCGGGTTGAAGTTGCCCCACCTTGGTAGCGACACGCTTTCCCAACTAGGGCTCGCGTCGAATAAAAGTTCAGCTGAGAACATATTCGCCTACGAATGATGAGATCCCGTAGAACCTTAAACTTCAACTCAGGTAAGGAGGCCTGTACGAGGCCTCCCCTCGAAGGCCGAACGCCACAAGGCTTCGACCGAGTGCTTGCGCTCGCTTCTCGCGAAGAAGCGAGACATCCGAACAAGGCAACTTAGCCGGAAAATGCGTCATCCTGCCTTCGCAGTTAAGGCAGCGAGCTATTAACCCCGAAGAGGCATTCGCCTCGAGGGCGAGACCACCCATGGATGACTAAAAAAGACATCAAAACAATACAAGTTATATGAAAACGTTGCATTAAATTGAAATAAGACGCTCGGAGCCAAACACCCCGAAAAAGGGGCGGCCCCGAGCAAGCATTGTTTTAAAAGCCAAAAATCCTCGAGAGGGCGGCAATCGAACAGAAATTAAAAATGTATGATTACAAGGCTCAACAGCCCAACTAGAATAATGGTTAAGTGGTGGTGTTGTTGGCAGGTTCCTCGGCGAGAACGGTGAAGTCAAAGGCCTATGGCAACTCGAACAGCTCCTTCTTTGCATTCGCCTCCTCGGTCGCTGCAGCTGCTTCGAGCGCCTCAATGTCCTCCTCATTGAGCTCGCCTTCCTCGGGGGACGCATCGGCTTCGGCCTCATTGTGTTTGTCGAGCTCGGAGCGGTAAGCATCTTCGAACTCCTTCTGATCCAGCTCGAAGTCATCCCGGCCTTCGATTAGCTTCACCAGTGCCAGCCAACCTAGCTTCAGACCCAGCTCGATCCCCTCCTGTTTCGCAGCCGCCTTATCCAGGTTGCTGAGATATTGGTAGCCCTTGACGACAGGAAGGTCGAAACAGCCGAACAAGCCCGCCTCGCCCAGAGAGACGCATGGCTGGATGCATTGACCAGCTTAAGGCTTAGCTGGTCAGCATCGGCCTTCGCCCTCTCAACCTCAGCAGCAAGCGAGGTCGCCTTCGCGTCCGCAGCAGACATCGCAGCAACAGCCTTCTCGTTCTGCGCATGGCATTCAGCGACATTCTTCTTCGCCTCGGCCAGCGACTGCTCGAGCTCCCCCTTCGCCGTCTCGACCTCCTTCAGCTTCGCCTCGGCTGCGAGGCACTTCTCCCTCCAAGGCCCTCCCTCGGTTTGCTGAGTGAGTTGCAACTCCCCTTGGCAAACAAGGACGGTCGCCTAAGGAAAAAAGGAGTTAGAAATTAATACAGGTAAAGAAAAAGGGTCAAATCGAGCAAAGTCAGGATGTACCTGCATCATCTGCGAGACTGCTCGCCGAGCCCAATCAGGGGAATAGGGAAGATCCCGAGCCGCGTCGTACACAGCCGCGGCAACCTTTGACATATCGGGAAGGAGAGGCGCTGTCAAGGCCTCGAGCTGAGCCACTACATCAGCAAGAAATCCAGAGTTAGAAAGGGCCCGTTCGGATTCTATTAACAGCTGTTCGAACTCCTCCAAAGTCTTACATGTTTGAGTAGCCGAGCCACCGACATCCAGCCTCTTCGCAGCCGACGTCTCGCCCTCATCGAGCGGCCTCTTCTCTCGACGCCGAGCCTGCAAGAAGCACATCAATCAGAATCGTTACTAAAACATAAGTCCAAAGTGTCAGAAGCGAGGGAGTTACCTCTGCCTCCTCGCCTTCGGAAGACGAGAGAGAAACCGCCTCGAAGCCAGTCGAAGTCGGTTCTCGGATGCTGAAACCCGAGGCCCTCTGCCTCGGGACAGTCCCCGACCCAGCGCCGACCGATACATGCATCGACACCGGAGTGGCCTGCGGGAGCGGCTCCTGTGAAGTGCGAGAGGATGTCCCCTGTGGAGTGCGAGGTGGAGCCGAGCCGGATGGCGGAGGACGAAGCGACTGAGTCGCTCGCTCACCAGTTGAGTGACCCCCAGTCGATCGGACCCGCTCGTCGCGAGGAGGAGGCTGAGCAGGTTGTTCTTGAGCCGCTTCTCGTTGACTCCGCGAACTCTGCCTTCGTGCCCTCTAAGCCATTACTCCCTCGGAAAGGTGAAATTTTCGAGCTCTCCCAGGCGAGAGATCGAGGACTCGAAAAGGGTGAAATTTTCGAACAAGTTCTTGATTCGAGCCGTCACTCCCTTGGAAAGGGTGAAATTTTCGAGCTCTCCCAGGCAAGGGATCGATGACTCGAAAAGGGTGAAATTTTCGAACAAGTTCTTCGTTCGAGTCGTCACTCCCTCGGAAAGGGTGAAATTTTAGAGCTCTCCCAGGCGAGGGATCGAGGACTCGAAAAGGGTAAAATTTTCGAACAAGTTCTTGGTTCGAGCCGTCACTCCCTCGGAAATGGTGAAATTTTCGAGCTGTCCCAGGCGAGGGATCGAGGACTCGAAAAGGGTGAAATTTTCGAACAAGTTCTTGGTTCGAGCCGTCACTCCCTCGGAAAGGTGAAATTTTCGAGCTCTCCCAGGCGAGGGATCGAGGACTCGAATTTTCGAGCAAGTTCTTGGTTCGAGCCGTCACTCCCTCGGAAAGGGTGAAATTTTCGAGCTCTCCCAGGCGAGGGATCGAGGACTCGAAAAGGGCGAAATTTTCGAACAAGTTCTTGGTTCGAGCCGTCACTCCCTCGGAAAGGGTGAAATTTTCGAGCTCTCCCAGGCGAGGAATCGAGGACTCGAAAAGGGTGAAATTTTCGAACAAGTTCTTGGTTCGAGCCGTCACTCCCTCGCAAAATGACACAATATCAGAGAAGAAGACATCGCCTCGAAAGGGCACGACTGCATGACATGGCTTTACCAAGGTCCACAAAGTACGCCTTGATAAAGGGCGGCCAGGGGTCGTACCCTGGTCGCTCCCAATGAGTCCGCCTTTGCTGACAGCGAGGGGCGCGACCAAGATCCGAGGGGCTTTGTTGGTACCACTTTGTGGTTGGGCCATAGCCCTTAATGAAGTAAACCTTAGTAATGACCCATGTCATGCCATAATCCTCCTTTAAGGACAATGGAAGGGGAATAAAAGGTCAAGATGGAGTGGGGAACCTAGGATTATTCCTAGGTCCCCCTCTATCACTATAAATACCCCCTTTATGACCCATCAAAATCAGGTTCTTACACACATACCCAAAAATTTTGACATTTTCTATTCTCTGATTATTCCCTTGATTTGTGCATTAAAGGCTTTATTTGTCTTATTTGCCACCCCTTCTCGAGCCCCCTTACTGACTTGATCGTCGGAAGGGCGACGCCTGATGAAAACTGGACTCCCTTCTTGCAGGTATTCGGCGAGGCTATCCGAGCAGCTGTCCTTCGAAGAACTCACATCCAACAAAAACCCTCATCAATTCTTTCCTCCTTCACGCACGCACACACAGAATTCTCTTCCCCTGCTCTTCTCTTCTCTGCCGCGCGCCCGCACATAACCACCCTGCCGTCCCCTTCTCTGCCGGCTGCCGCTGCCCATCGCCGCCTTCCCGTCGTCCTTCCGGCCTCTCCTTCCTTTCTGACCACTTTTGGGTAACATAAACCCCTTTTCTCTCTCCTCATTTTTCGATTTTCCTCTAAACCCAATTCGATTCTTGCTTGTTTTAATTTGTAATTGTGTTGTATATGCTTGATTAGTTGTGATATGAGGTGGGTAATTGAGTATGGTTGATTTTAATTTCAAAGAATTGATTTTTATGTAAGTTTAGAAATTTAGGGGTGTTACATTTGGTGTCAGAGCCATGTTAGATCACACGCTAAAAATGAACTGAGAAAAGGGAATAAATCAATCAACTAGTAAATAAAATGAATCAAGCCGTGAGGGGGAAAGGGATGTACTTGCTTGTGTATGATTGGTTACTTATGTTTTACTATTGTTCCTTGTTGCGATTGGATTGAATCTATGTAGTCTTAAACTTGGGCGATCCTATTGAATCCCTTTGAATTTTGAAGTACCATGGCATTAGTTTTATAGATTACCCTACAATTGAATTTTGGTCAAATTTGTTTCAGCTTTTTGAAAGCCGAATGTGCCTTACTTATTAAGATGATTTGTATAACATGTTTATGCGTCCACAAACCTCGTGGTTTGTTTTAAGTGTGTTGTGACTTGACTACTAATGGTAATTGGTTTACATCTTGAGTTTTATATGGTTGTAGTCATTATGTGTACTTGAAATCAAGAAAATTTAGTTGGGAGTTTAATTGTCATTAATTTGTTGAGTGAAGGTTGCATGCGCCCTATACATCACCACTACACCAGGAGAAATAACCGAACCATGGACCAACAACAACAACAAATCTATGAGCTGCGGCAGATTACTGCTAATGTGGTTCAGCTGTTACAGAACCAACAAAACAACCAAGCCCCTGTGGTTGACTGGACCAAGAAAATTTCCCAAATGAAACCTGATTTCTACCATGGAAATGAAGACCCAGTAGAGCTGGAAATTTGGATCAAGGATATGTGTAAGATCTTGGATACGATTAACTGCCCAGCAAATCAGAGGGTAACTGGAGCTGTTTTCTACTTTAAGGGAGAAGCTGATACTTGGTGGGCTGCTAGTGGGGCAGCTCTTCAGGCACAACCAAACTTTAACTGGATAGTCTTAAGACAGCTATGAGGGAGAGGTTCTACCCTGAGCATGTCAAAACCCAAAAGTATGAGGAATTCCTAACCGTAAAACAACTAAATGGGAGTGTCAGTGAGTACCATTCCAAATACCTAGAGTTATCCCGTTTTGCTGGAGATATTGTGCCAGACGATGCTAAGAAGATTTCCAGTTTCATTGCGGGTTTAAACTATCGTTTAAGGACACCTATGACCTTGGTGACTTTCCCTACCTTACATGAGCCTTACCAGAAGGCTGCTAATGGTTGGAGAGTGTATGAAGAAGAAGAGAGCCACCAAAACAAAAACAAAAGGAAGTATGTTGTTCAGGAAGCTTGTACTGAGATAACCTAATACTTAGCAGCAACCAATGGTTTTGAATGACATTAGCCATATTGAACCTGATTCGCCATCAGCTTTGATTCCAAAACCAAAATATATAGGAAAATCAGCATAGCACAAAAATCAAATTGGTAGAACTAATTTAATGAAGAGAGGAGATCGAGTTGTAGTATAGGTGCTGAAGCACCAAAACCTGTCGCAACAAGAGTGCAAAAGAAGGAGCTCATTGATTGAATAGAAAATCATTAAAATGAGTTAGATACACCGCCGTTTGATGAGAGTTAGGGTTTCACATTAGTTACCAGAAGGCACCCCATTAAGAAAAGCAAGATATCTAACCAAAGGATCTCAACATCTCTTGGTAATAGCTTTGCTAATCTTATGAATGATGGAATTCAGGTAGTCTTTAATCGGCATATGAGATCAATGTATCTCGACAAAGAAAAGGCAACCGACATCATTAACTATAATATTTGATACCGAATTCATCGAGAAATACAGATTTATTTGCGAATAGCTTCCGTCTTGGACAAATAGTAACGATAAATAATTAATCCATCATTGATCAAGAGATCAAATCTCACGAAAAGTCAATAAGATCTCGCAACAGAGTCAATAACATCTCTCTAAAGAGTCCCAAAGGGTGTCATAATGGAGCCAAATTACCTTACAAATGAGTCTCAAGAATCTTACAATAAAGCCAAATAAACATCAGATGTGAGTCACAAAAGACCTCACGATGGAACCAAATATAAAGTGAATGAAATTAATCAATGGTGAAAATTTTATTGTGCAAAACCAAAATAAAACTTATACTCCCTCCGGTCATATTTAAACTTCCTTCTCCCTTTTGCGCACTCCAAAAGAAGAAATAATAAATAATACTTTATGATCTATTTAGCAAATAAATTTAAAAGTTAATCTTAGCCAACGTCTTTATGTTGCCTCCCTAATTTTTCTGTCGACAAAAACCGCAATATTTTGGGAATGAGAAGAACAAAGTCGAAACCCTGAAAAATGGGGAAGAAAGTTTAAATAGAACCAGAGGAGTAGATTGATAAAACGATAAACATGGGCTTGTTTTGTATTTACTCTCATTAAATTTATTTGATCCATAACTAGACGGATCAGAGTCGATCTAACCCAAATAAAAACCGAACCGAACATTCTTGACTCAAGCCTAACTAATGCTTAAGCCCCGTACATCGTCTCACACGCTATGAAATGAAATGATAAAGGGACGTCACGCGACATTACAAGTCCGCCACTCACTCTCACGTGTTACGGTTTACAACTGTAAGAGTAAATATATAGGAGTATATAATTCAGCACGTGGTCAGAATTATAAAATCAGACAGCCTTGCTAAATAATGCTAGCTTATGTGGTAGGGTTTCTATGAAAATGCCAGCTTTGTTTGTTAGTAAACTTTGTGAATAACGTGTGTATCTCATTTTCGATTGCACTGCTACTCGTATTTGTATGTGATCTATCTTTTTGATAAGCTAAAGATTTCTTCTCCCCGCTGATGCAGCTCTCCATCACCACTGACATGATATTTTGTGAAGAGACAAGATAAATATAATTTTATATCCAAGAAAATTCCTAGTCGCTAGAGTGTACCCATTCATACATACAAATTGTTGTTCTATCTTTCGGAAATGATTATTGATAAAAATATAGGTGTAATAAATAAGAAACTGTTGGTTAGTTGGTCGAATGGATTAGATGGAGACACTAACACATAATGTATACTGATAATTTAACCGAAAACAGTAGTCCACTTACTCCGTATTTACGTGTTAAGAAAAAGCCACATAATCGTTCGATGGAGTCTAGCCAGCTCATATACGAAAAATTAGAAAAAACGACTTTGTTGTTGTATATATATTACAGTGTTTGGCGCTTATGAAGATGGAAGTGAGTACCTAATCTCAATTTTTACATACCATTCATGTCCGTGGCGACAAAGATAATTAGAGAATAATGTGAACGTTGATGTGGGTTATGTCACATCAGTCATCATCAATTATACTAAACTCGAGTAATCTATTTCTAGCTATCAAAGCTAAAATGCAGTTGGTGGCAGTAAAATAGAATTGTGGTCAATTTAAAGGGGGTTGGTATATACTAAAATTTCTTTTATTGCAATATAAAAATTTAATTAACATTTTAAGGGTTTATACCTAAGTCTGATCTCAAGCATTGGGCTAATAAGTTTATCTAATGGACAAAGACATAATAAAGATATACATTACCTGAGATTTGATCAAACTCAACAAATCTCTTGGACAACCAATATAATCCTCTTATCCTGAATCCTGATTAGAATGTTGGAAGTCAACCGTTGCATTTCCGGCATGAATTTTATTATATAGGAATCAAGGGCTAGAATGGTAATTTCAACGAGTATACATCTTTTTCACTAATCATTTTTTAAAGTGGACCAAGCTCTGTTACTTCAAGTTCAGAGTCTCCTTCAATTCCATTCATATATCATTCTCTGCTCATCATATCATTTACACATTCATACCATTCACATCTGCCTTCCACAAAAAAAAAAAAAAGAAAAAAAAAAGGAAAACCATCCTCACATTCTTCTCACACAACAATTAGTTGATCAAAATGGTGGATATTAGCTTCTATATTGGCGTTGTCGGTAAAATATTGCGCTAGTTTTAAAATTTTGCTTATCGATTTCTAATTATGCTAATAATACAATGTTCGTTCCCTCACTTTTTATGCTTTTGATTTGCAGGCAATGTTATCTCACTACTAATGTTTCTCTCACCAGTGTATGTACTCCTTGAAATTTATTTCAATTCCCTCATCTTCTTATGAGCAAATTAAATCAAACTTTTACTAATTAGCTACCTTTACGTAAAAAAAAAAAAAAGATATAATCATGCAAATACACGTACATTAATCGAGCAAAAATGAAGTTTGAGTTGCGCGTAACATTTTAGACCTTTAGCGTTTGCTTTTGTTTATTTCGATCTTTTAAATTGGCGAATGTGATCTTAATTAAGAAATTTAACTATTTACATGTAGGTCAACGTTCGTGAGAATAGTAAGGCACAGATCGACAGAAGATTTCCAGAGTCTACCGTACATATGCACGCTCTTAAACGCATCGTTGTGGACTTACTACGGCATCATTAAACCTGAGCTGCTTGTCTCCACCATTAATGGTTTTGGAGTTGTCGTTGAGATTGTTTTTGTTGCTTTGTTCCTCATTTTCGCCCCACGCAGACTTAAGGTACAATCTTTTACTTACTATATCTACTACCCCGTAAATACGTACTCATGTAGTAATTAATAAATATCCTAATTATCTCATCAAGCTAAGGTATAAAATAGGGCGGGGGGGGGGACATTGAACTTCTTTTTGTTTTCAAGTTGTATATATTGCTTTATTTCAAGTTGAACTTCTTATTGGTACATCTGAAATTAACCTATAAAGGGGGTAGATATATAAGGATTCGACAAAACTTTAGAAATCCAAACGTCTAATGGTTGAGTCAATCTTACTCATCTTCGAAGTCGTTTATAGTTTATACATAGTAATTATATATGAAGAACAAAGATTCTAGATTGAGTTTTTGAATTGAACAAGTTTTTTTTTAATTTAGGGCTATCTTTATTGTGATGATGTTAAGGGTACGGTGTCGAGACAAAATGGTTTAAAGAGTGTTGTCCGACTTGTAATCGAATTTTATTTTATTTGAAGGCATGTAATCGAAATAATCCTATATATAAGGAAGTCTCGTCTTGAGAAACAATCTCCCCAAGTTTGAGATAGTCTCGATGTGTATATTTGTACTACGGAGTGTGTCTCAGATCAATATATTTTCTCAAATAGTTTGCTTCATTTGAGTTTCTTAATTATCTCATGAAATGAGTTGGTCAGAATTTGGGGCTCTAAAATCTTATACATTGGAGGATAATGGGGTAGTCTAAAATGACCATAGTGTGAGCTAATAAATTATATAGTCACTCCTTAATTAGAATGTACCAAAGGTAATAATTAGGTCACAACTAGGTAATTAAACAAAGACCAAAACCAACAAAGTAAAGTGTGATGAGTGGTGACCATGATCGACCTTAGATAAAGCTATAAAGGCTTACACTAACCTAACCAAACAAAACTAATATCAAGTGTTAGTTGGTCCTTTTTAATTTGAACAAGTCTTGAATCTAGATCTCCTATATGATTAATTTTATTGCCTAGTTTCCACGACTTGGTTTAGCAAATTCTATATCATTTCCATTTTTCCTTGCCCTTAGAAGAATAAAGGAGCCAATAAACTCAATAACCCAAAGATCGTCGGCATATTTAAATTTCATAAAATTTCGTATACTGTCGGACTTTATCAATTTTTTAACGTTTTATTTGAAATTCTCATATGTACTCCGAATCCATAACGATTCAAATTACAGAGGGATCGGAGTAATAAATAAAATAGCTTTGATGGGGGGGAAGGGATTTTTTTTTTTTTTTGAGGTCAATTTATTTAGTATTGACTAGGTTGGCCAAAAAAACCGAGTAATCAGTATGTCATCAGTAGAATACCAGGTTGTTGAGATAGGAATATACGCACATACTAGGATAGATGAGATAATGCTGAGCAGTGAGCATTTGTCGCCTTGTCCGCAAAGATACACAAATAATGTCGCTGGTATTTGTTTAGGACGCTGGACGTACAGCACTCCCAGTACTATTTTATCATTGCACTATTATTATTATTTGATTGGTGTTATACGGAGTACTACTGAGATTTTGAAATAGAATCTCTATTTATAAATGCTAGTTTAATTGTATCCATTTAATAAGTGCACCACATGACAAGCTCTTACGGAGTATTAGAGTTGACGATTAGTTGGTGTGGGTGGAGATCAGAAGGATAGATATGTGACCCTAACCTGGAACGGTCCAATTCAAGTAGTCAGTACGGAGTACTATCGTGTAGACGATCTAGACCTGATTAACCGCATGGTGCACAACATATTAATCACTTCTTATGAAACTTTGTGTTCTTCTTTTTCGTGCGAATTTCTGTATTTTCTTAAAATGCAGCGAAATATGCGAGAGCCCAGAGATGTAACTATATGTATGATAAAAATATAATACGGAGTAATACAATAATACGTGATTGCATTTGCAGGTGAAGACTGGGATTCTCGTGGGACTACTAAATATAGCATTCTTTGCGGCAGCAATTGTGGTGCCCAAAATGGCATTGAAAGGACGCCAACAAGTTGATGCCTTGGGTTTTATATGTGCTGGCTTAAACATCGTCATGTATGGCTCTCCTCTAGCTGCCATGGTAAATAAATCTAACTTCATTTACCGTAATTACTGTGGCTTCTTTTATCCAAAAAAATGTCCTGTCGATAATTCTTAGAAATGAAGTCTACATTGTCGACCGAAAAATGGGAATAACAAAAAAAAAAAATACTACTTTCATTGCACTTGTAAAGAGCCGACCGACAAATTAAACACTAACATTGTATGACAGTATGAGTACACCAGTCTTATTGGTTCTTTCAAATTAAGAGTTTATGATACTAGCATATACTAGAATATGTTCAAGCTAGAATACTTATTTTTCTATTGGTTATAGATTGAACTATTATTGTTTTTCCCCGCAGAAAACAGTGGTGACGACTAAAAGTGTTGAGTTTATGCCGTTTCTTTTATCATTTTTCATGTTCCTAAATGGAGGAATTTGGACACTCTATGCCGTGCTTCGTCGGGATATTTATCTCTTGGTAAGTTTCTACCGTTACTTAAATTTGATAGCTATGTGAACTGGTGCTTACAAAAATTATTTTAACTTGTATTTGTTTTCTCTTTTCCCCGAGTGCAGAATGATATATTTTTGAAGTGTGTATAATAATGAACAAAACCTCGTATAACTTGTGCAAATATGAGTACGGTATTAGAATTTGCCCTTGAGATTGAGGGGATAGATACTTGTGTATAGAAATAATAGAACCTCCAATATGAATGTTAGATTGTTAGACAAAGTATTCGGATTCCGTTAATATAAATTTTGGCCTATTATCGGCCAAAGCATCCTCATTCTTGCACTCGTCGTCTATATATAGTCGCTATTAAGACATGGATGATAGATTCTATATATAATTTACAAGTATGTAATGAGATGGAAAAAAAAAAGATATCTGCAGCATGTTTTAACATGTTTAGTGCATTTCAACAGGTCCCAAATGGAATAGGGTGCCTTCTCGGAGCAGTGCAATTACTCTTGTACGCTATCTATAGGAATGCTAAGCCCTCTAAGAGTGAGATTACAGAGAGTTTGATCGAGGAGGGCTCCCACCAAGCTCATCACTCCCTCTACCGTTCAACATCGTCAAAATAAGATGACAAAAATGTTATAGAATATCTAAGGATGTGTACGTCTTCTCTCTAGATGTGTGCGGCGATCCAGGTTCGGATCAAGAGTACATATATACATACACATAGATTATTCTTTTAGCTTGAAAATCACTCATAGGAGTGTAATCTTTTTTCTTTTTGTGGTAGCTTGAAAAACACGAGTATGTTATTTTTTTTTTGTATATTAGTAATGCACAAGGATCCTCTAGAATTTTTTTTTTTTTTTTTGTACATTAGTAATAAAGACATTGGATTTAAAGAATTGAACTGTAAATGAAGTTTCTTCTTTTTTTTTTTCTTTTTTTTTTTTTTTAACTGTAAATGAAGTTTGTTTACCCGAATTAAAGTGAACTAAAAATGAAGACACTTTCAATTCTTATTAGTAGCACAAAAGCCCATCAAGGACACTATGTCATGAGCTAGGAAGCACGGACACTCCTATCTAGTGCCGTGTCTGTGTCCGACACCGACACCGGTCGGACACAATACGACACGTGTCCGACACGCCCAAAAACCGTGTCCGGTTTTTTAATTTAAGTTTAGGATACAGACACGGTTTTTTTTAATTGGACACCAACCGCACACCGACCAGACACTCGACACGACACAAAACTACGTCGTTTTGACAAGTTTTTTTAAAAAAAAAACTATTTTTTCTCTCTCCTATTCTAATTACACTAGCAAGTGGCTCAACTATATGTCTTACTTCTCTATCTCTTTGTACTTCCCATCTTCCTGCTCCGACGACTCTTCCAACTTCGACCGGCGCCGCCTCTGGAGACCTTCTCCGACCGACCTCAACTAGCGGCCCTATCGCTACAGCCCAACCTGCACACGGCCGCACCAGCCCCACCTCTTCCTACCCTTGCCAATACGCGTAATTGAAAAAATATGCATTTAAAGTACTTGTTAGTTTAGGTTTTTTGCCGTGTCCGTGTCCGCTATTTTTCAATGTGCCGTGTCACGTATCCGTATCGGTGCCCGTGTCCGTGTCCGAGTCCGTATCGGTGCTACCTAGGTCATGAGTCGTGACTCAATACAATTGATTCATATACGTTGGTTTACCGTTTTGCATACTTCCGAAAGGTATAATACGAGTTTGATCAAATAAAGCCTAGCTCAGCCACGTCTGGGCATACAAGCAGTTGCAGCACAAAACAGTAGAGTAAACCTAACAAGATCGAAATGACTAGATTACTCCTGCCTAATATTTGACCACCACAATCATATTCTCTTTCGATTCTCTATGTTTCACTAAAATTCTCTCATATTAGTACAAAACATGAGATTACCTCCTAATCAAACGAACACGGCATGTCCATTATAATAGATGGGCCAATCTTTTCAACCCATTGGATACATTTCCGGCCATTTTAACTGAAAGCAAGTAATTAGCTTGGAAGGTATGAGATCGATCAAGGACTGGCAAAAATATATGGAGGCTTGATGTATCGAGACTAACAGAGTACTGGACAGGCAGATTACTATTTGTTCTCAACAATTACCAAAAAGAGACTTCGAACAATTCTCCCAAATGATAACAGAGGTCATACGCGTACAATCTAAATTAAAGCAAAATGTTGATGTCTCAAGTGAACACCCCAAACAAAACACAAAATCCCCTTCTAGGTATCTAATCTTCCTCCTCAGCCTCATTCTCAGCAATGTTGAAGTACCTGAGCTCATACACGTTACGGTCCTTGTTGGCAGCAATCACACGAAGCCAATCCCTGACATTGTGCTTCTTCAAGTACTTCTTGGTCAAGTATTTCAAGTACCTGAACGGGGATAGGACATCAAACAATCAGCACAGAGCCCACAATTTTACCATCACAGCTAACAAGAATAGTCACAAACAAAAACAAGAAAAGTATTTACAAAATGAAATGTACTGAGTAGCAAGACGCAAAGAGAGGGCAGAGCATAAAGCCCATCAACAGTAAAAACAGGGGCTAGTAATTTCAAAAGATTGAGCTGGAACATCAACTACGCAAATAACTTAGTAAGAACCACAAAAACATACATATGGATTACGTAGTGTGATTTTGCGCAACGGAAATGGACTACCACAAGAGATGAGATTACATGATGACATATGGGCAATTAACATGTATCATCTTCAATTTGCTAATGATGCAAAATATGTCAATCAATGCTAGTAATAAAAGAAATACAACCGTCATAGTTCGAAGTTCATATAAAGTGCTCAAGGTTTCCAAGCAAGGATCCTACATACAAAATAAACATTCCAGAACAGGAATCATAAAGATACAAAGAACAGATCAAATCGAAATCAAGACCACCCTTTGATGGGAGAAGTAACATTTAATGAATGTGCAATGAGGTCGTAGACCAAAATAAATAGATACACTTGAGAAATACTCCACACAGAGGTAAATGCTTAAGCAAGAACTCAAATTATCAATTGTCAAATTGAACAATACTAGGCTAACACAAATACAAGCGGTGCAAGACCACCGACAATGAATTGTACTAGAACACCACCAAGTGTAAGCAAAACTTTAGAAGTCAAACAACCAATTGTACTGCATAGAACAAAACCAAACTGTAAAAAAACCTGTCAGGACCAAACTATAAACTCATTGGCACTATTATCAATCGACTAGGTTCAAACTAATCCATGAATATCAGAAATCACACATACACGACAATGGTGTACCTCAGAATCACACCTAAACTAACATTAGGTAACATAAGTTACGGAGTACTACAAACAATCAGCTACATTTGACAAAGGGATGAATACGACTGGCACATATTCAAACCGTAACATCAAACATTGTCGCCAACCACGACATCTTCAACCTATAACATCAAATATTGCCGCAAACCACAGCACCACGTGTTCCGAACAAAAATTGATATAACAATCCCACAAAACGTAGACAAGCACCGCAATGTGTCACCATATAAGCAAATGAATATAACACAGAGTTATCAAATAAAGGTTGACACTTTCATTTTTAGGTCTACAAATCGCGAGCAAGAGCTACAATTTGTTCCAAAAACATAAAACATCCCACACATCACTCATTTCTAACACTTCTAAATATCAAACAAACAATTCCACGTAGCGTACACCGGCAACAAATCATTTCAACCCAATCAAAATTAAACGAGTATAAGAAAACGGTAAACAAGAGGGTAAATCTAACAAACCTTGACATACTACGAGAAACCTCTAAATTGTAAGCATTTTCAACCAATAAATACACATATTTACAGCAAAGATATCTAAAACTACGTAAAAATAAAACAGCGTAAAAAAGGAGAAGGAAGAAACCTCTTGGAGAAGTTAGAGTCAGAAGTGACGGAGATCTTGTTCTTCTCACGGGAAACAGTGACGGAATCACCGAGGTTGCCGGCCTTACCACCGACCTTAATTCGCTCCTGAAGAAACTTCTCGAGAGAAGCGATGTCCATGATCTTGTCTTCAACTGGCTTTGAGCAGTCGATGGTGAAGGTTGTTGATCCCTTCTTCTTACCGCCCTTGTTGCCTGCTGCTGCCTTCATTTTTGCCTCTTTTTCTTTTTGTCTGTGTGTTTCTGAGGAGAGAGAAAACGAGGACGACGGCGAATGTGTGAAAAACAAAAGATGTGGTTAGGTTTAGGGTTTTTGGTTATATATGCTTTTTTGTTGAGGTGTTGAGTCGACGAGGGTTTTTATTTGTGGGTTGGACTAATCTTGCCAGTCTTTTTTGGGCTTGCGAGATTTAATGTTGATTTCTTGGGTTTTGGCCTTTTGGGTGCAATTTTGTCATTTGTTAACTTATTGTATTTGTATCAACCCTTATCCCGCATACTGGTTGAAAGGTTATTTGCCTTCCGTCGCAGGCCGGGTGTTCGAAATTTGGCACAACTAACAGCAACTTATCGTATATGTGACTCAACATGACAACGATGATTTAGGGAAATGAGATTTTTCAATTTGAACTCAACCGGAAACATTAAACATGAGTCTGGAAGGCTCGAACCTAGTCTCACTCGATATGACTCATGATTGAGAGACTAGGGTTTTGGCACTGATTTTGTCACTAACTTTATCGTCGTTCAGAATGAGTCTAAGAATCTGATTTGAGAAAATGAGACTCGAATTAAAACCCAAGATGGTAGAACCTTAACCATAAGTCCATAACCATGGCCCAAAAACCTAGTATTCCTCATAATTGATCTAACTTTATGTATAATATTAAAATGACTGTTGATTTGACATGAAATGTCCCGTAATAAAAAGTCAAGTTGTTCATGAAGAAACCCTTCAAAAATGAAGGTAACTTCTTACAGAAGATACAGAGGAAGAAAGGAGAGAACATTGAAGGAGAAGAAGTGTTTTCATTAATTTGGAAAGTTGTTACAGTAGGAGTATTTATAGTAGTACAGGAGTAACAAACTAATAACCAACCTATAACTAACTTTTAACAACTTGTAACAGAATTTGTGGAAGGGAATTTATCCACTGTGTAGCAGTGTACCATAAGCTCTGCTGCTCCTCTCTACATACCCCCCTCAAGTTGGATCTGGTGACATTTCAACCATACCCAACTTGAAAACAAAACCAGTATGTTGAGCCTCAGTTAAGCCTTTAGTAAACAAGTCAGCCAATTGTAAAGCTGAAGTAACATGAGCAGTCTGAACAAAGCCTTCATAAAATTTATCTCTGACATAGTGACAGTCCAGGCGCAGGTGCTTGGTGCGCTCGTGAAAGACAGGATTGGCTGCTATTTGCATTGCAGCTTTGTTATCACAATGCAGAGTGATTGGAAGACTTACAGTGACTTGCAGGTCATGAAGCAGGCCTGTTAACCATTCTAATTCACTGGAAGTGGCTGACATTGCCCTGTACTCGCTTTCTGCAGAAGATTTGGAAACAGTCTTTTGTTTCTTTGTTTTCCAGGAGACTAAAGAAGGACCAATGAAAACACAATATCCACTGATTGATTTACCACTGTAAGGACAATTACCCCAATCTGCATCAGTGAATGCTTGAACAGTTAAATGAGCCTGTGCAGGATAGAACAGTCCTAGATCAGTAGAGCTCTTCAAATATCTCATCACATGCATTGCTGCTTGATAATGAGGTTGTCTAGGAGCACTCAGAAACTGACTGAGTTGTTGAACATTGTAACTGATGTCAGGACGAGTGAGATTAAGGTAAAGTAGCTTCCCAATGACTCTCCTATACTTCTCTGGATCAGGAAAAAGTTCACCTTGGTCTGGTGAAAGTTTACAGTTGCTTGGGAAGGGAAATTTACAGGGTTTGCAGTCCTGCATTCCAGTTTCTTTGAGCAAGTCAAGGACATACTTCCTTTGATTCAGCAGTATTCCTTTTTGTGTCTGAGAAACTTCTAGACCCAGGAAATATCTCATCAACCCTAGGTCTTTAATGGTGAATTCAGCATCCAGAGCTTGCTTGAGTTGAGTGATAAATGAAGAGTCACTCCCAGTAATTAGAAGATCATCAACATAAACCAGTACAACTGTAAACAAATCACCATTCCTCTTGGTGAACAATGAATAATCTTGCTTAGACTGAATAAAGTGTAGCTTGCTCACCAGAAAATTGCTCAACTCCTTGTTCCACTGTCGACTTGCTTGTTTTAACCCATACAAACTTCTGACCAATTTGCAGACTTGACCTTTTTGAGCAACATTATAACCCTCAGGTGGTAGCATATAAACATCTTCTTCCAAATAGCCATGAAGAAAAGCATTGTTTATGTCTAATTGATGGAGAGGCCATTCCTTGGAAGCTGCAATTGCTAGAACCACTCTTACAGTAGCAAACTTTGCTACAGGGCTGAATGTGTGCTTGTAATCTTTTCCTTCAATCTGCTTGTAACCCTTTGCTACTAGTCGAGCTTTGAACCTTTCTACTGTGCCATCAGGTCGATGTTTAATCTTATAAACCCATTTAGATCCAATAGGCTTGACTCCTGCTGGTTTATCAACCAATACCCATGTTTTGTTAAGCTCCAGAGCAGCAAGCTCTTTATTCATAGCATCTAACCATCTGTCATCAGTGGCAGCTTGTTTGTAAGATGTAGGCTCATCTTCAGAAAAAACATTAGCCAATGATGCAATATATTCCGAAGAGTATGGTGTAAAATCTCTGAGTGAAATAGCAGGGAATGCCTCAGAAGAATTGGAATCAGAATCTGAAGCTTCTGTTCTAGTAGGAATCATTCTAGTTTGAAAGTCCTGAAACTTTTCAGGAATTCGAGTTGGTCTGGTAGACTTTCTAGATGGAGCAGGTGGATTAGGGACCACCTCTTGACTTACAGAATCTGATTCAGAAGTTTCACCAGGTGCAGAAACAGACTCATGCTGATGAACTGATGCTGCTGGTGAAATGTCAGGAATTGCAGTAATGTCATTAACTTGGCCAGGAGCTTGAGAATTAGTATCAGTAGGCTCCTGCTGGTACTGAAATTCTTCAGATAATGAAGATGGCAGAACAATCCCAGGAGCTGCAGGAGTAGAAGCAGAAGGAGATGTGTCTCTGAAAGGAAACACATTTTCAGTGAATATAACATCCCTGCTGTATATGACCTTGTGAGTATCAAGCTCATATAATTTTTAACCCTTTTGACCATGAGGATATCCAATAAGAATGCATTTTCTTGACTTGGCTGCAAACTTATCTCTGCTAACTTGATTTATAAGGGCATAACACATACAACCAATAGTTCTCAGATGATCATAAGTTGAAGCCTTGCCTGTCAATATCTCATTTGGAGATTTCCATTGCAAGACTTTAGCAGGCATCAAATTTATGATATGAGTTGCTGCTAAAATGCACTCTCCCCAAAATTTTGCAGGCAAACCAGCATGAAGTTTTAAGGCTCTTGCTGTTTCAACAAGATGTCTATGTTTCCTCTCAACTCTCCCATTCTGCTGAGGAACACCAGGAATGCTCTTATGATGCATTATGCCTTTGGAATAGAAGAAACTCTGACAAGTTTGCTGAATGAACTCCTTTCCATTATCAGATCTTATGGTCTTTATAGTAGTAGAAAAATGGTTCTCAACAAAAGCAATGAACCCTTTAATAGTACTTGGTGCCTGAACCTTATCTGGCATCAAAAAAGTCCAAACTGCTCTACTATAATCATCAAGAATAGTCAGGAAATATCTAGCTCCTGAGATATTTCTGACTCTATAAGGTCCCCAAAGATCCATATGAACCAACTGAAATAAAGACTGAGCATGAGAAGAACTTTTTGGAAAAGGCAACTTGTGCTGTTTGGCAAGAATGCAGGCTTCACAGACAAATGGGGCATTTTTATTAATGGAGATTCCAGGTACATGGATCATTTTGGACATAGAAGAATGACCAAATCTGACATGAAACAAATTCAAGTCTTCCAAAGACTGATTACATGTAGCATTAGCTAAGCTAGAACCTAAATCTGAGACAGAAGCATTATTTATGCAAGTCTTGATGCTTTTCTGTCCAGTAATCTTCAGGTGACTCTGCACTCTGTATAAGCCTTTGACCATTTGTCCTTGTAGCAAGACCTGCTCAGAGCATGGGTCCTGAAAAGTACACCCAATTTTGTCAAATTTGGCAAGAAAACCAAGCTGTTTGACCAGCCTACCAACAGACAACAAGCTATGAGTGAAACCAGGAACATAGAGCACATCCTTCAGTGTAATGAACTCATTTACTTGTACTATCCCAATATGAGTAACAACCACCTTTTTTCCATCAGGCATACCAACAGAAATAGGCTTTTGCAAAGGCTGAATGGTAGCAAAAAATTGAATATAAGGGCACATGTGATCTGTAGCCCCTGTATCAATTATCCAGGTAATAACAGATGTCATAATACTACCAATAAAGGAAGATTTGGTAATATTACCTGCAAAATGAGCAGAATTAGCCATACTCCCAGATTCAGGAGCATAGCTTGAACAAGAAGCCTGATTTTGCTGATATGTGTTGATGAACTGAGAAAAAGCATGACTGAGAGCAGTGGGGTCCATGTTACCAGCAACTCCCATCACCTGATCCAATGGTGATTCTGCAGATACTTCATCAGCTCCAACCATATTTGCAGCAGCCCTTTGCTTTTGCAGATTACTATACCACTCAGGCACTTTATCCATTCTTTTGAAACACTGATCAAAGGTATGACCTTTCTTATGGCAGTGAGAACAGGTGCTAGCCTTTTTCATCCTCTTATATTCCTGATAAGTCTCTGGATCCATAGGCATAGAGGGTTTTGGTGTCTGAGCCTGAGTCTGAGGCTTAGCATTATCAGATACAGCAGGTTTCTTGTATTTGTTGAAGTTTCTGTTAGCAACAAGTGCTGAAACCTCCTGACTGGGATTATGAAGCACAGACATAGATTTTTGTCTTTCAACTCTGAGAAGATGACTAAAAATCAGATTTAATGGCTGCAGTGGCTCTGTGGTCAAGATATTGGTTCTGACAGCTTCATAATCATCATTTAAACCAAACAGAAATTTGACAATTTTGCGCCTTTTGTCAGCATCAACCATTCTCTTGAGTACTAAACAGGAGCATCCACTCATAGCACCACAAGAACAAGTAGGAATTTCATCCAACAAAGCTACATCTTCACAAAGTTGCTTGAATTGACCATAATACTCAGCCAAAGTTTTATTGCCTTGCTTCAAATCATGCAATTCAGATTCAAGTTCATATAACTGCATATTATCAGACTGTCCATATCTTTCCTTAACATCATCCCAAAGTTCTTTGGCAGACTGAGCATATTGCAGTGTGGAAGAGATAACAGTAGTAATGGCATTCAAAATCCAACACTTAACCATGTAATCAACAAAAACCCACTTCTGATGATCAGGACTATCAGCATTAGGCTTAGCTAGAGTACCAGTTATGAAACCAAGCTTATTTTTAGCAGTTAATGACATCTTAATTGTCCTACACCAGTTCAGGTAATTATCACCAGATAAAGGAGCATTAACAATAGGAAGAGATGTGTTGACATCACCTGAATTGAGGTAGTAAGGATCAGTATAATAGTTGACAGATGAAGAACCAGAAATTGCACTGTCAATAGCCATGTTTGAGACTGAGAAGCTTCAACTAGAAGTTACAAATTTCAGCAGGCAGCAAGTCTTTAATAACCCGAATCCTTCAAATTTCAACCAAGAACTTAGAAGTTTCCCAAAGAATCCTTGAATATCCAACTAGAAAACCTTCAACCAAGAAAACTTGCTGCAAACCAAAACCAAGCTCCAACTATATGATCAAATTAGATCATAAAACCCAGAAAACCAGATCAATTTGATCAAAAAATGACCAAAAACCAAACTATGACTAGAATTTGATCGAATTGACCAAATTAAGCAGCTTCACATCAAAATATGACGCGAAACTTCAAGCTGAAGATTCTGACCGATTACCGTAAATCAGACAGAACTCCGGCAAATCGTGTAAATCACCTTGATTTTACTGTAAAAATCAAGGAACAAAGGCTTGAAACAGAAGAAAATGAGGAAATTTTGTGAGAGAAACAGAGAGATTTGTGCGGAAAAACGTGAAAAAGGGATCGTTTAGGCTGATACCATGAAGAAACCCTTCAAAAATGAAGGTAACTTCTTACAGAAGATACAGAGGAAGAAAGGAGAGAACATTGAAGGAGAAGAAGTGTTTTCATTAATTTGGAAAGTTGTTACAGTAGGAGTATTTATAGTAGTACAGGAGTAACAAACTAATAACCAACCTATAACTAACTTTTAACAACTTGTAACAGAATTTGTGGAAGGGAATTTATCCACTGTGTAGCAGTGTACCATAAGCTCTGCTGCTCCTCTCTACAGTTCAGTTTGGTGTGTGAGCTTGAAAACTAGGCTTAGCCTCATATGAAAGTCTAAAAAACACACATTGTACCATATAGGGATGTGCACATTTATTAACTAAATTGGTTCGATCCAGAATTCCATTGAGTTAATGAGTGAGTTATAATTGTTATTTGTACAACTATATTCATAAACTAAAATGATCACCGGAGGTAGTAAAATCACACAATCAACAATGTGAAACGAGTTGTATTAGCCCAAGACATTCTCATTTATTTAACCTAAAGACTCGATGTGGTGGTTTAAATGTTGATCAACCACACAAAAGACCACCAACTTAACTTGTAACAGAGGCGTAAGGACTGTTCTACCATGCAGGCTTGGTGTACTGGCTTTGGTAATTTTTGGTTCGAATGCTCAGATGTCCGAACTGTAAATTTATAGGCTATTTTGATTTGATTGGGTTTCTAGTTGAGTAGGGGGTGGAGTGCCTAAGTTTGACTATGGAGGTCATGACTTAAGATGGTGCTTGGAACACAAGTTTACCCTTATTATTATCCAAAAACGTAAAAGATAATTTCATCTATTTCAATGGTATTCATTGTTTGATTACTTTGATTGAAAGAAGCCCTAAAAAAACGTTTTCACCAACGGACCAACCATTCTTGATGGTGGTAACTGGTAAGCCCCAGAAATTCTTTAATTTTCGCGATGCTAATACCAATTCCGTTTTCTCCATGTGAGCTTTCTTCCCATCTATGTGTGGTTTTTTTTTTCCCCTCAACATGAGTGTCCGATTTTTATCAAGAGTTTTGCCCCTTTTGATAGTTTTATATTCGATTTATATCAAAAACTATCAGAAGTAGTTCCGCTTATGATGGAAGAAAAATATTTCCAGAAGAATTAGTAATATCGCCGATGATGGCAGAATGAAGTCATAAACCATGTTTCCGGACTTAGAATTGGAATCTGTAAAAGAAGTATGAAAAATAATAGAATATAAAACAAGGTTCCTGGAGATCGCAGATTTTTACGATAATTAGTCAGAACTCAGAATCACGATCAGGATATCCCGAAATATACATCAAATTAACAACCAGGATATCTCCAAAAGAGATGGATCCATGGCAACATCACACCCCACCTATACATCAGTTTATTATCGAGTGCAAACTTAAGCCAGATTTTCAACACATGCCATTAGTGGCGCAAAGAAATCAGAAGCTCGTTGTACAGCTACATGCCCATGGATGGATATTGAGATCATATCGTGTCTTCCTGCATGACAAAACGCCACTTTAGACAAAAGGTGAAGGAATAGCCATTCAGAATTTAGACATCACACAACAAATAGCAGCTACTCATTCAGCATTTCTCAGAACATTTACAGATACTAATAGCGTGAAGGACGATGCCATAGTTCTAGTTCCGGAAACAAAACCTCGACTGGTATCTGTATCAAAAAGTTTCAGATCATAAAAAGGTGAAAGATATGAAGAGCCTTAAATTTAGTGCTAAGCTTTCGCACTCTTGAGAAATGGAATTCTCAATCTATCATTCAAGATTAATGTCGAAACGCTTATCAGGCTACATGGGCATGAAAGGATTACGACATCACGTCTAGGGATGTGCATGGGTAGGGTCTGGGTCGGGTCCGCTAGGACCCAGACCCAGACCCATGACCTCTTAGGTAGACCCAGATTTGACCCATACCCATTGGGTCTCATATTTTTGGACCCAAACCCGGACCCGTCAGAACCCATGGGTTTGGGTAGGGTCTGGGTCTCATGCACGTCATTCATCCAACACATACTAAAAACTTTACAAAATGTAATTTAGATCATCCAATAATGCATCCAATTGAATGTGTGCTAAAAAGTCGTAAGTTAAGACTTAAAACTAAAATACAAATCTCGTAGGGCAACAACAAGACAATGTCTAAAAATTGTTAATCAAAAGCTCAATCATTTAACAAAATACTAAAGAAAAGCTACTAACACAAACTAACCGAAACAACACACCAAGTCATCATTACTTTTATCATAAATCAAGCTACAAGTTTTTGCCATAAATTCAATCAAAGAGCCCCAACAAATCTATACCGATTTGGAGGACAATGTTACAAATTATTAACAATTCTCGTAAAAATTCAAAGCCATCTACCGCAAAACGCAATACACACAGCAAAATAAAATTATGCAAAAACATAATGCCAAACTTAAATTACCTTAGCAGTAAGTGATAACGATTAGCCAATGACAATGGGAGTGACAACGACGTACAACAAACACGATTGATTGTTGATCGGAGGAGGGAAATTTTGATGAATAGAGTTTGAGTGAATAGACTAAAATTACTGTTGTGTTTTTTAGGTTAGTGTTGTCTGCTGCATTAGTTTTACGTAGAATTACACTTTACACTGTAGGATTTTTTATTTTTATTTTTAAATGAAGCGGGTCTATGGGTCGGGTCTGGGTCTCAATCAAGGGACCCATATCCAACCCAAATTTTTAACAATGGGTTTGGGTAAGACCCAAACCTGCTGGGTCCTAAAAATCAAGGACCCAAACCCGACCCAGATGGGTTGGGTCCGGCGGGTTTGGGTCGGGTCCAGGGCCCATGCACATCCCTAATCACGTCTATGCTAAGCACTTTCAAGTTTCAAGGCCATAAATTTTGCTCACTTGCTTCTAGACCCAGGTGATCTTGTCATATGCATTCTGCAAATTAGATGACCCAAACGTCAATTCCCAAGGTACAAGAGAACCCAATACAGCTTGGAGATTTTGACACACAGCTCCTGTCTCCCGAAAGGAGAAGCAACATACTCCCTCCATCACAACATTGTATCACTGCCTCTTGGTATATCACAGAATAATGGATCACATTCTGTACTAGTTAAGTTTAGATAATGAAAACTGAACTTAACCTTTGACGAAACACCAAATTGAAAGGGGTCAAATCGGCGTACAACTCACAGGTTTTTCAGGGTATGTCACTCAACTTCGTAAAAACAAAACCTAAAGATCACACTCTCTGAGAGGGACGGAGTATTTCTGTGCCCAAATGAGAATGAACGGACATCAAATCCACAGCAACTTCTAGGACACTTCAAGACAACATTGTTGAAGTAACATAGCTGTCTATCTAAGCCTTTCAGCAATTCAGCTAACTTTTTTCAATTTGGAGGGGGGGGGGGGGGGTGACTGTTTGAAACATAACAAGATATCAAGCTGACCTGGGGGCATGTCCTTGTTAGAAAATTTCAAAAGAAAGCCTCAGGACTATACAACAATAAGAAAATACAACCCACTAACAAAGAGATACCAGATACCGAAAGGGCGGGCATTTTTTCACAACAGGTCTCATAAATACACCCTCTATCACCCTGATAATGCCTACAAAAAGCAGCTATTCACTATTCACGCATATCAACATATCCTTCCCCCCCCCCCTCTCCTCTAACTCACTATTTTCACCATGCTCACAACCAAACTGTAATTGTGGACTTGTGGAGTACTCAGTCAAATTATCCAAAGTCTTACTGGATGTTAAACTCACAACTTGAAATTACACTACCTATCAGCTAATTATAGTCTGACCGCTTTAGCCACTGTACCATTAAGTAATGAGAAGAGCTTTCTCATCAGCATGCTTTCTTCTTCCTCCATAAGGTCAAGATCTTCAACACAGTTTCTTCAAAGTATGGCTCTCAGGCTTTATAGAAACAAAATATGAAAACCAGCAGGTACAAGGGAGTTCATTGGACTCATAGACCAGGCCTTCAGTAAGAAATTCACATAAGGAAACAAGTTTCCTGAAAGCTAAGAGATGATTACACAGAAAAGAAGAGAGATGATAGCCTTGAAGCCACATACTTATGAACCTGGACTCAGGGTGATAGGCAATGAAACAGGCGAACAGCCATTTAATTATGTAAACATAGACGTAGAAAGATCAGAAAATCCAGTCATCTTAACGTCCATGTATTACTTTAAACATAATTGCACATTCCTGTTACTACAGCTGAACAAAAATGATAAGAGAAGATCCAGCATGTCCAGTACAACCATCTACGCCATCAACACGTTGAATAGAAACACGCTTTACTTATCACTTATCAGGTAGGAATGCGGGACTCAGAAGGCCAATTATACCCCCCAACAATATCCTTAGGAGGGTAAAAGATAAACAGAAGCATGATGACCAGATACAACAGGAAAGCTTAAAGACCACACAAGAATCTTCACAAAAATTTGAATGGGGCAAACCTTTTCAAAGTGCCATCTCTGCTTGCAATGCAGCCAGCTCATCCTCTTCAGCAGAATTCTTGTGAGCTGCAGGGCGTACTGGTTGCTTTCCACCTGGAACATACACAGGCGCAGCAGGAGCAGTTGTAGCTGGCTGTAAGAGTTGCTCTTCCAATTCAGCACCTTCTAGTTCCTCAAGCTCGGCTTCCAGTTCATCCTTCATGCAAGGCAAGAGAGAAATAGAAACATATATATTAAGAGTAATTACAAACCAATATAAAAGGAAATCTTGAAGCGGGAGAAACACTATACCTCATCAAAATCAGCTGCTGCACCAATAGGTGCAGAGAGAGCTTCTTGTATTTGTTTTAAATTCTCAGTCTGTTCATTGATCTCATCCATTGTCTTATCCACATTATCAATGTTTCTGAAAAGCAGAATCCGTCCAGAAATCACGTTAAAAACCTTTCACCTGGACATTATAAATCACAAAACATGGCACTATCTAATAGTCTAAGGGTTGTTGCATAATAGGTATACTTCACATAAACATTGCCTTTCCAGGACATTTTAGAACTACGAAACAATTACTCCCTCCTGTTCTATTTGATCTTCCACAATGAAATAGCACGGAATTTTTTGTAGGAAGTAAGAAGTGGTGGAAAATGAAAGTGGGTGGGTCACAAACCATTAGAACCACAAAAAGCATTACAAATAAGGAATGTAGAAGATCATTTAGAACTCACTCAAAAAGGAAACAAGAAGATCATTCAGAACTGGAGGGAGTACCATATTTCAGGCCATCATAAGTCTCTTCAATACATTAATAAATTAGGTATACTTCATAAGTTACTTTCTGTAAAAAAGAACGGGGATAGTAACATTTTAATGGACACGAAATTGGGTCAATTGATAAACTTGAAAATTACATATTTTTGAGTCTAATGAAAAGCTTTAAAGGCGTTTTTTTTTTTCTTTTTAAAACCTAATTCTTTATTTTTAGGTCATAACCTGTTTATCATGACAGGAAAAGCGTCGTTTCATTCTCACTATGACAACCCGACAATCAGGATAACAACTGAAACAAAACCAAAAAAATTCATTAAATAAGGTTCTATACTTACGTCGCTTTTTGCATGGCCTTCATAGCTGATGCACCAGACCTTAATGCATCAACAGTCTCTGTCGTTGCTTTTGCCCCTTCGAGCATTATCATCTGTGTCACATAGCCATAAAGTAGTCAGTGATTATTCACTGTAAGATTCCAGCAATCAGAAAGCTCAATTAGTAGGTACACACAGTCAGTGAAAAGGAGATAACGGACACACATAGAGAAGCAGAATAAAGTGTCTATGACACAATTTTATTCTAAGGAAGAAATTAAGAGTTGATGACTATTATTCAAGTCTATAAAGCCACAGGCAAGAAAAGTGATGTAACCTGATCATGAATTCGTAACTGCATATTTCCAAGCTGCTCAACTTGCTGTTCATACAACCTCTTCCTCTTGAGACATGTTATAGCAGCTTTATACCAAAAACAACAAAAACAAAACGACATACATTAGAAGAGCTGCAAAGCCCTAGTTCCAAAATGATTCAGGGCAGGCTAACATAAACATTACATGGAATCCTCACTCTAAGGTGGTCAAACAAAGCGTAAGGTTGTAGGAACAAAAGTGAGAAGATAGACAAGGAAATACAGAGAGATAACAATATATAACGAGAAGGAATATAAAGTCCCAAGTGAGTTTGAGAGAGGGATAAATAAGCATGGCGGAAAGTTAATTTCCCTTTTTCCTGTCCTCTTTATTTTACTCTTTCCTTGAATCCCTAACAGAGGACAAGGGATGCATACAAAATTTTTCTGAAACATGTAAACAAGTATGAAAGTTTCAAAATATATACTTACCACGCTTATTTTTCGCTCTAGTGAACTCTTTTGCTTTTTCAACCTCGGCAGCAGCCTTTTTCATCAGCACCTGCTCCTTCTTCTCCAACATCTCAAGAGTCTGCCAAAAGTTGCAAAAGAAACAACCAAATAAAATCAGAAGTGAGCAGAATGCAACACACTGTAGATTTGGATGGAAAAAGACGAAATAGTAAGACATCTAAACAAAATTACCGAGCTCATAAACTTGAACTTAACATGAAAAGCAATCACACATTGTACACAATAAACCCAATTGCGAGCACATGCTTTACCCCTGTAGATGAGTACACTCTATCAAAATACTTGTCAGGTGACGAAAACACCTAAACTCTAATGAAGTTGGTGAGGATAGCAGCTATAAAATCCCCCAACTTGGAAGCAGTTTTAAAGTGAGAGCCAGATCAACGTTTTCACTCTCATGAGACAAAGTGAAGTCAGTAGCACATAGTAATGCCTCAGATGGCTTATATCCTCGGTGTTTATACTGCTGCATCCTTTCTGAAACTCCTTTTACTCAATCAAAGCAATAAGTTTCTAGTACTAATACTTTAGCCTCCCTTTACCCCATTCGGAGGGTTGCTCAAGTAAATGCACAGTACACATTAGCACATAGTTATATCTCAAACGGCTTGTATCCTCGGTTTATACTGCTGCATCCTTTCTGAAACTCCTTGTACTCAATCAAAGCAATAAGTTTCTAGTACCAATACTTTCGCCACCCTTAACCCCATTTGGAGGGTTGCTCAAATAAATGAACAGTACTGAGGAAGCAGCAAGCCACTACTGAAGCCGAATAAAAGACACAATTAAGTGAGTAGATATTTGAAAGATGACTGTAAGTTGAGGGGAGTACATCGCCACTTAACCAGTTTCAATGGTTTCACACTTTCACATCACATGACAAAACAGAACTACATCAAAGGGCAAAAGAGAACTAAAAGAGAAAGACAAAACAGAAGGAAGTCTAGGCACGCACAATAATGCCCAGTCTCTATATTGGAAGCATGTACACATTAACTGGTTGGCTTCTTTTAAAGCGAATGGAGTAAGCATCCCATGTTCAATCCTGCACTAGGTAGCCGTAGACAGGAAGAAATTCTCTGTTCCTCGATAACCCTCAAGGTAACAACTTCTTTCTCCATTTGTAAAGAGGAACGAATCCTGGATGAACATCAGAAGAGCTAGGTGGCGGTGATTGCGAAGGTTAGTGTAAGACAGCACAGAGGCTGCAAAATGAAAGTTGTACATCTAGTTACTCTTGCAGTCTTGTTTTTCACAAATAAGCTTAAACCCTTGCTAGTCCGTTGCATATTATTGGACCTGGAAGACCAATGGTCATAATGTTTGATGGACCAATAAGTTTCACTAAGGTGATTGTGAAGCTAGAGAGGACAAGAAGTTCCCGGCCCAGCAGTAAAGTAATTACAAATGTTTCCAATTCATTTGGATGAAAGAAACAAAGGATCCCCTTAAGACTACCCACTGCCTTAGACCAAAGTGAAGCTTAAAAGCCCCTTAAAAATAAAAATAAATAAATAAAAGTGAAGCTAAAGATAAAACCATTCCCAATTTCCCACTATAGTCTGAAATATTTGAGAATCTCTTCAACCGAGGTAAAATCACAATACAGCCAAACCTGCACATCACCAAATCAACTTCCCTTCTCTCATTCCATCTATACCAGAAGACTTTATTTGCAAGAAACCATCACAGGAGATGAACCAAAAGAGGATAAACCCATAATCGTCAGAGAGAAACATGGTCAGTAATTGAACATGAACCAATCATTGTAACAACAGGGAGACAGAGATCTTCATTGGAGGTTCATTGGTCTGGTCCAACTTCTAGTTTCTTTTTTGGTTGTCATTTGAGTTTCTATTCACATTCAAATTGTTAAATATCCAATATGGCTTTGGGCCACTTTGGTGTTTAACATATCCAACTGAAAATGTATTAGTCTGAGACAAATAACTCTTTAAACTGCAAGGCATCATGTGCGTCTTACCTACCTGCATTGAGTTTCAGATAACCACCTACATGGTTACACCATAACAGATCGAGAGAGATGACGTAAAAAAGTCATCATTCAGAGGTCATGTTCTCCCAAGGATTTCCTTTATTGTCTCCTCTGCGAAAGTAAGACATAGTAGCTACTGCCTAGTGGTATACTTTTGTGAAGAGAGTCAGGGTTAGTCCTTAAATTGGGATTTTGTGATCTTGATACTTAGAGAAAAGCTGAGAAGGGGAGTAAACCTCACTTTGACCCTTAGGATCATGTACTAAAGAGATAGAGGATAGACAAAAGTCTACTTTCATGCTGATTCCTTTTAACAGGAACTTTCATGATTCAATTCCTAATGATGGTGTTTTCCAAAGCTAACATTTGCGATATAACTTTTTAATACTAGATTGTTGTCAAAAAAAGAAAAAGAAAAAAACTTTCTTTCACACTAGAAAGCTTTAACCATCTAAACTTCCTTAGGGGCTTTGTATAAGCTGTTGAAAATGGTTCAAGATACTCTCTGAAAGGCTAACCTTCTTTCTCTTTTTAGAAAACGAAAGCCTCCTCCTTTATTAGCAGAACAAGGGTCTCCTCCTCGTGTTCGAATGTCTACTTTTTCAATAAACATCTGTGGTTCGATTGAGTACCACCAATGTATCTTCCTTTCACTTTTCACAATAAATATCCCCAACCCACCCCCAACCCCTCTCTCTCCCTCTGTCTCGCCTTCCACTTCAAATCCCCCTATCAAAACACATCCTCAGAGAGGGCTAGCAAGTAGCAACACAGGCTAGCTAGGTTGAACAGCCAGTCAAGACTTAAATTGCGCCACTGACATACATGAATCTGCTGAGCTCACCAGTTACCACCAAATGTGAAAGCAACACAACAAAAAGGCGAAGTTGAACGAAAATAAAAATAGAACCAATTTGCAACCCATTTGTTAGAAGTAGTCGAAGCCACCACTGGAACTCGCTTTGCTCTCGCTCCGCGTACTCCCGCCTGTCTTCTTCCAACCATCACCCCTCAACGGAAAAATCCCTCACCTCATCCGAATTTCACACAAAACAAAAGGTACCCCCAATACTCCAAACTCCACCCCTCAACCTCAATCAAGAACTACAAAAATCCAACATTACCGCGGTCTCCCTCAAACACAACCAATCATTAAAAAGACATCTCCCTCTGATTAGTGATCGCTAACTCAAAATTTTACGAAATCCATTCGCACAAGCACAACACCAAACCCTTCCTCAACCCCTCCAACTTCTTACATAAATTAATCAAAAACCAATATGAATCAACAGTAGATCATTTCAATCATATGCTTTTGCTGCTAGATCACAATACATAAACTGAATCAATTAAAATGGCAACATCAACAGAATAATTAAACATACTGAAAAGTATTAATAACGTCATCAACACACTTCAATTAATTAATTAAGAGTAAAGTTTAATAAAATCAATTAAAATGAAGCGTAAACATAAAAATTAAAAATGAATTGAAAGACAAACCTCGTTCAATTTATCAAGTGTTGCGACAGCACTGGTCGTAGCTTCCTTAGGTTTACCGAAAACCCGTGTAAACATCTTTTTACCTCTTTTATTAGCTAATCAAATCAAATAAATTAATCCCTGGTTTGAACAAAGGAAAGCGAGTTTGAGAGATTTAGAAGGGGAAAATTGGGGCAGAATTGGTGAATCAAAAGAGTTATTTTTTCGTCGAATTAAAATTGGAGCTGGGAAATTAATGGGATTGGAATTAGCAGGAAATCGGATTTGAGAGGAAGGGAATGGTTTGAGTATCGAAGAGCCTTTCCGTGTTGAAAAGTTGGTTGGTTGGCTTAACCGAAACTCAAAGATAGGTACCAGTGTTTTCTCCCTTGATTCGATCCAGTTTTAGGCCCTGTGCGATTGGACTGCATTTTTCTGATCTGATTTGATTTGATTTGATTTGAACTGATCTGAATTGATTTGATTTGAATAAATTTGATTTGATTTGATCTGAACTGAATTAACTGATAAATTAACTGCAACTAGACGAATTAATAACTAAAAATAGACTACATTCATTGCTTTTTATTTGGATAATTCTGATCTGATTTGATTTGATTTGAATAAAGCTGATCTGATTTGATTTGATTTGAATAAATCTGATCTGATTTGAAAACACTCTTGAATAAGTTGAATCGCACAGGGCTTTAGTGAAACGCGCACAGCAGCAATAATGTTTACGGGTTAGGTCGGGTCATTGTCAGTTGGATATTGACGGGTTGTGTGGCGCTACCGCTACGGGTGATTATCGGGTCGGTTCAAGTCGGATACGGTTCATCACAATTTTGGATCGGGTACGGTTCATCACAATTTTGGATCGGGTACGGTTCATTTTGAGGAATTAATCATTCGATTTCGAGAAAATTACTTTTAGAAATTTGGGAAATATGCCATATTTACCTATTTGGGAAATATGATTTATAATTACACTTATGCACTATTGGAAACAAGAGATTGAGAATTTGTAATCATATCCAGTGGCGGATGTACATAGAAGAGGATGGGATCCGCGGACACCGGAAAAATTTCGGAAACGTAATTTTTTAGGCTAAAATTTGTGAATTGTTTAGTTAAATAGATAGAGGGACACCAAAAAATATATCAGGACACCGGGAAAGATTTTTTCTGGATCCGCCACTGATCATATCGAATCCATGATTTGTTAATATGGAATTCAAATTCAATGTTTGGGAAAACTCAAATTTTGAAATATAGGATTTAAAATCAGAGGAGATCACGGGATGTGCGTTTGTTGTGGTGGGAGGAGAGGAGTGAGAGTGGAAAAGGGGAAGGTGAGAGAGGACGGAAAAGGAAGAAGGGAAGGGGGGGGGGGGAATGTGAAGAAGGCGCAAGAAGAAAGGGTCGTCGACGCGACAATATCAGTGGGTTGGGGTGGTGGAACCTCAAGCGTCGATCGCCTTTGATGGTGGCACCGACGGGGGTGGCGGACTGGTGGCATAATTGGGTGGAGAAGAGGAGGAGTGAGAAAAGGGGAAATGTGAAGGAAAGATAAAGTTTGGATCATAATCCTTAATCAACCCCAACCATATAAAGATGTAAATTTCAAACTTTTATGATCCGAAAACACCTTGAATGTAGGTCCATACAAGTAATGCCTACATATATTCAAGGCAAAGTAAATGGCTGCAAGTTCCAAATCATGTATAGGGTAATTCTCCTCACACGATTTCAATTGTCTATAAGCGTAAGCTATCACCATCATATTCTGCATGAGAACACACCATAATCGAACTCATTATAACTTGACTCAACCACTAATGCACCTAATTCATATGTACATGATTACCCAACTAAGATGTATGTGTATATACTAATTCAAATTGGATGTATTCATCATATTTAATCAAAGCATATATACTGTGGGGCTGCATCCAGTAAGAAGTAACCTTATGTCAGAAGGTCAGAAGTAATCTAAGCCATCCATCCACCAAAATTCAATGGATGAGATTAAACCAATTTATCAAAAACAAAAACATAAAAACAAAATAAAAAAGACTAACTCCCTTCCCTTTTCTCTCTCCACCCCGACCCCCCCACCACCTCCCCGACCACCCCATCCCTGCCAGATCCCGTCCTCAACCACTACAATCGCCGCCACATACACCGCCACCATGAGCGTCGGAATAAGGCGAGCCTCCCTCCGGCCATTGCGACACCACCGTACCTTCGTTCTCCTCCATTTTCTCATTTTCCACTTTTTCTCTCTCCTCAATTATCTGATATTCCCGTCGGCAACAAAGGGAAAATGAGCGGCAAACATCAAGGAAAGGGCGGTGACATGTGTGAGGGGCGGCGGAGGAAGGTGGTGGCCGGAAAACGCGAAGAAAAACGAATGAGAAAGAGAAAAGATAACGGGGGGACGCGTGGTGCTGAAGGCAAGAGTAACCCGCTGCCGCCGTGGCTTAGCCGGAGAGAGTGGGTCCATATGGTGGCGGCGCCGTGGTGCCAGGTGGTGGTCGGTGATGGCGACGGTGGTGGAAGTGGTGGTGCGTGGGTGGTGGGAAAAGGGGAGGGAGAGGAGAGAGAAAATGAAGGGGTTATAAAAAAATGTAGTTCATTTTTCAGTTTTTTTTTTTTTTTAATATTTTTTTTAAAGTTATTGGAGTTATTAAAGTTAAGGGAATTAAGTCGTGGTTACGAGTCTTATACTCCCTCCATTTCATTAGGTAGTTGGCATTTGGTTTGAATCTGTGAGAGAAATTCAAACCAAATGCCAACTACCTAATGAAATGGAGGGAGTAGTATTGGAGTTATTATAGTTATGTGTTATAGTTAATGATAGTTAATGGAGTTATATTAAAAAAAACGTGTTTTACTTATTGAAGTTAAGTTGAAATTACGTATTTTAGTTAAATATTGTTAAATTTGAATTGTAAAGTTATTAAAGTTATGTGCTATAGTAACTGGAGTTACGGAGCACTTAAAGTTATGAGAGTTAGTGAAGTATCAAGATGTGTGACTCAGATTACTTACGACCTTATGAGATAAGTCTACTTCTGACCTGATTCAATTCCTATATACTATTATAGTATTATAGTATCACATTCAGTCTAATATACTATTGCAAAATCTAAATCTCAAGCGACATGCGAAAATCGAATTTGATTTTTATATCTAATCTAATCTAATCTATACTATATATTAAAACGTGAAACCAAGTCTTTGCTAGAAGGACACTTTGCATTCATTAATATGATATAACATAAAAATGACATTAAATATAATTATCGGTTACAATATGGTAATAAATATCAGAGAGTAGTATAGTTTTAGCTAATTTATGGAAAAGAATCATTATGTTAATTTATGAGAACAAAGATAACCCAACATTTTTCTTATAAAACGAGTATAAACAATGTAGATACTTAGCACGGGGGTGGCACGGACATGCAAACTAGTACTATATATTAAAAACCTGAAATTACATCTTTCTTATAATGACACTTGGCATACATTAATTGGATATAACATAAAATAGTATTAAATATAATTATTGATTAACATATGGTAATAAATTATCATACAGTATATTATTACCTAATTTATGGAAATTTAGTTTATAGAATGAGATCTAAGAGATAATATTATGGTGGTTAGCTAATTTATGGTAATAAATTGAAACATAATGTGATATATCGGGTGACGGGATAGTAGAATAAAATAATATAACATGTGACGAGATAGTGGAATTGGAACTGTATAATGGGTGGCGTAAAAGTGAAAATATGATAATATGAAGAGTGAGTAAAAATACATAACTATAAAATATGACGGGTGACGAAAGTTGATTATAATACCCTTCATAATAATATTTGGACAAAGATACAATACATTTTATTAAACGAGCATAAACAATATATAGAGACAAGCCCGGGCGTGGCACGGGCATGCAAACTAGTTATGCATATAATATAAACTTGAATTAAACCGTCATATATAAGTTTTTGTTGTACATACATTTTCCCCCCGATAAAACTAATAAAGACCACCTCTTAGATCCGGTTCACAACTAAAAAATAGTTACAACAAATCTCAACCCTCGATTTAATCCAATCAACAACTCACAATCCTCCTTTGCCCCCCACACAGATCGACCTCCACAACCGTCGAATGTATTCACATTAAATCTGGACCTTTCATCCCCCTTTCACCAAAACCCTAGCCTCCACTATACATCTTTTTTTTTTTTTTTTTACTTTTCAGCCTAGAGCCCGGGCACTGGCCCGGTCAAAGCACTGCAGGGCTAGTGCCAGTGCCCAAAAATTGCAGTTCTGGCACTAGCCCGGGGAAGTAGTGCTAGTGCCAGTGCTCAGATAATCCATTCTTTGACGCATCAGTGAAAACCTCGTATCACTTAGTGGAGTGGTATTAACGATGAATTTCCCAGCGGGTTGAAGGAGTGTGGAAGTAATAAAAAAAATAAGGAGAGAGAAATAGGGGGATACAGAATAGGGGAGCCTGATATTAGTTTGTACCAAGTTCCTCTATCGACTCAAGAACATGTGAGAGGGAAAAGGTGGGGCTGGAGAGAGAGAAAAAAAAAGGATAAAATAAAGGGAGAGAAATGAGTACCCACTTTTAACCCGTTAACCATTAAAACCACTCTTATAATTTGGTAAATCTGTGATTAATCTCTCTATCAAGGTTCCCAACACATTACTTTGTAACACCTCCAATTTCCTAGGATTTTAGAAATTATAATTTTTTTTTGAAAAAACCGATATTATCGGGAGTGATACCGCCACGATCGACTCCTCAAATCAACCGTTAAGGTAAAAGGGTAACATACTAGTAATCTACAACTCCCAAATACAAATTTAAATCTTATTACATCAATGTATAAACCAAAGTACTTTTGGAAAGATTTAATAGAATGCTAAGCAAAACCCGAAAGGAAAGTTGACTCGATCGTGACTTACTCCCTCCGTCGTTCTTTAAACACCTTTGACTTAGATTAAAAAAGTGTAATTTGGAAAATTATTATCAATATTAATTAGCTAAGAATTTTTTTTCGAACCCCCTTTCCCAAAGTTCTAGCTCTGCCCCTGCTTAAGAGAAACATAATTTACGAGAAGGGAAACATAATTTACGTTAAGATGAAACGGTCTTTAACCATTCAACTCCGCAAGGGATAATACACCCTACGGGGAAATTGGTTATATGACCTCTAATTTGGCAGCTATTTAGCAATAATGATAAGATGAAGAGACAAATGACAAAAGCAATAGTGATGGGAAATGACAATATTATGACATTAAGTTATGTTCAGTATTAAGATGATTCATGGCATAGGTCATTGGATAAAGTAATTTAATTACTAAATAATATTATTAGTGCCAAACAACAATGCAAATACCAAATGCAATGAATGATTTTAAGTTTAATTATTTTATTATATTATTTTATGCCTTGAGAAAAAAAAGAAGTCTTTTATCGTCTAAAAGGAAAAAGAACTACGAAAAAAAAATAGTCCTTCTATGAGTATGAAATTTAATTGTTCCAAAATGTGGAAAAAAAATCTGAATATAATTTGCAGTTTGACATGTAAAATATTAGGGAAATTTTCAAATATACCCCTGAGGTTCCCGAAATTTTCAGGTATACCACTCAGGTTACCGAGCTGTCCAGCGCGTCCCTGAGGTTTGCAAAATCGTGTTTTTCCAGATTTTTGCTAACGGCATGTAACTCGGTTAACACATATGTATTTATTTGAAATAATTTCTGATAATTAGCTTTTTATCACATTAACAATTAAAACAAACTCAAATATTCAAAATCAATAAACCCACCCTTTTTTTTCCTCTCTCCTCTCCATTTCCCCTCTCCTCCCCACCACCAAGCGCCACCTTCCCACGGTGGCCACAAGTACGGACCACCATCAACCACAACGACACCACCACCCCCTGAGGTGCCCCATTCCGGCGACCACACGCCGACCATCATGGCAAGACCCCAACCCCCGTTCCTCCATGCCCATGCTTCTTTCTCTTTCCTTTTGTTTGAGTATTTTTTTTCCCTTTTGTTTTAATTAATGAGATTAAGAGTCAATACGAGTGAAAATAGTCTAAAGTACTAGATAGCTAACGGTGTTACATGCCGTTAGTGAAAAACACAAAAAAACACGATTTTGCAAACCTCAGGGGCACGCTGGACAACTCGATAACCTGAAAGGTATACCTTCCCACGGTGGCCACCTTCCCACCATTTCCCCTCTCCTCCCCACCACCAAGCGCCACCTTCCCACGGTGGCCACAAGTACGGACCACCATCAACCACAACGGCACCACCACCCCCTGAGGTGCCCCATTCCGGCGACCACACGCCGACCATCATGGCAAGACCCCAACCCCCGTTCCTCCATGCCCATGCTTCTATCTCTTTCCTTTTGTTTGAGTATTTTTTTTTCCCTTTTGTTTTAATTAATGAGATTAAGAGTCAATACGAGTGAAAATAGTCTAAAGTACTAGATAGCTAACGGTGTTACATGCCGTTAGTGAAAAACACAAAAAAACACGATTTTGCAAACCTCAGGGGCACGCTGGACAACTCGATAACCTAAAAGGTATACCTGGAAAAGTCGGAAACCTCACGGGTACATTGGATAATTTCCCAAAATATTATTGTGAGTAAGATGTAACCTGTAATACGAATATAATCGAAATACAGAATGTATAATTAGTAATTTAGTACATGAAAAAAATTATGTTCATTTTGTGGAATTTAATCTATTTTGGCAAATGGATCAACATGACTTCTTCATATGATTGTTTTGTGTACATTAGCGTCAAGAAGAAACACTAAACTACCACTTTATCACTTTTTTTTAATCGAAAATATTTTTTTTGCGTGTATTTTCGAATTTAAAAATAATATATTGGACATACAAAGTTAAGTTGATAGTATGAAAAAACTTAATTAGTTTACTAATATGAACAAGTTAACAAGCCAAATTAGATTCACGGACCTAGTCACAAAAAAAAAAAAAAACAATACAAACATAAATGGGGAATAACAGAGAAACTAAGCTTAAAATGTGTTGAATAAATAACAAATTAACATATGACTATGAACATCGGTCGACCCATATACATAGATCTAGAGTATGAGTCGATGACTAACATTATGATGTATGAATAACATACTCTAAGTCAATGTAATTAAGAATTGATCACATATGGACTACCAACATTCGTAAACATACGTTTGATTAGTTTTAGGCCGAGTTATCGCTCGATGACGTACACAATTGAACCAGATATGATATATGAACAACATACTCTAGCTTAGGTCAATGTAATTAAGAATTGATCACATGTGGACAAACCATTGATCGACCTATATACATGTTCGATTAGGTTTAGGGTTATCAATCGATGACCTACACAATTGAACCAGATATGATGTATGAATAAGTGAATAACGGTAACAAAATCTTAGTCAATGTAAGTATTGATCACATATGGACTACCAAGAATACCAACATTGATCGACCCATATACGTGTTTGATTAGGTCCAGATTTATCAGTCGAGGATTTATTAGTCCTACACTATCGACTATATCAATAATATATGATCTTTATTATATAATATAAATAACCGATAGATCAAATTTAAGAATTCATCACATACGGACAACTAACATTTCTCGATCTATATTTCATGTTTGTTTAGGGCTATAATTAGGGTTTAGGGTTAATAGGGTTAGGAAATTAGGTTTAGGGATATACAAATAAATTAAAAATAAAACATAGACTGATCTCAAAAAAATAAAAAATAAATAAAATATAGATTAGAAATTGTAGAATAATGAATCATTAGATCCATAAACCATGTCCACCGTTCACATCTAACTTTTGGGAATTGTTGGAACCTGTAACACCCCGTATTTTTGGGACTTTATTTAATTAGGGTGTTACGTTTATTTATCATTTTGAGGAAAATTATTAAAAGTTATTTTGGGGAATTTGGTGAATTATAGATTATGTTACTAATTGGGTAATTCTATTTTGGAAAGTTGTATAATTGAGTTATTGGTGTAACAACCCTAAATTTTGACCAACTATAAATAGAAATAATTTAGAATTGTCACGCCACAATTGACTATCGAGTCAATTGCCAGGCTAGAAACTCAATTACAATAGACCAAAAGAAATAATACAGCGGAAGTCTTAAATGTCGAACCTACAGTTCTCAAACGAAATATCAAATTACAACCGAAATGAAATAAAGTCTTTATTGAAATATGTCTTATGAAATAACTCCCACTCATGCACCAGCTTCACTAACATGCAGCCACACTTCAAGACCTGTCAACTATGCCATCGAAGATTGACATAGGCCCCAGAACAAGGTAGGGACGAACCAGAAACAGAACGTCAGCACAGGCTGAGTAAGAAGCAAATAAACATACAAAAGAATTTAGATACGCGCCTTGAGGCGCGTAGCTAACAAGAACGAATTGAAGTTATATCACAAGAGTGTCGATAACAATAGATAATATAGTCAAAGGAGCATCGCCGCTCATACAACAGAATTATTCATTTCATTATGGCTAGGGTCCTACCCCATAGCCCCACATATCGAACTTCGTTCGAGCTAGAGTCGGAATAACGACCCTATTAATCCCGAGTGTGCACACCCCTCGCTAGACAGCCGGTAGGACGAGTTGTCCATCTAGCGAGGAAGACTAATAGAGGACCGGTAGCTAACCCGGCCAGAAATTACCTTGATCAGAGATATACAACGGCGGCCAGACAAGCTGACACGCGTAACTCTAGGTGGTCAATATATCATCTTTCATCCATTTTATGTATATTATTTGTCGGTACAAAATTTATACGATCATAAATGAATCATGCTAAACACAAAGCAATACGAGGTTAAACAAGTAACCACTCGGCCGAGAGGCCGCGTGGCTCGGAAGCCACGGCCGAGAGGCCGAGACCGAGGCGAGCAAAAGGCCGAGAGGCCGAGAAGTAAAACGGCCGAGAGGCCGGTCACATGCGAAGAATTTGTGAAGCAATTGTACGAAGCAACCAACGATAGTACGAAATCAATGATGAACTTGAAGCAAGAATCATGTGATACGAACAATTGAGCAAAACAAAGCATCGGATGATCATACAAAAGCTTATCAATGATTCAATAGCAAATGAAGGTGTTTGTGATCAACGTTCTTACCTTACTTGCGAATTCTCAAGATCAAATCAAGCCTTAAAACGGAACTTCCTCGAATACACAACCTAAAATCACACAACAATACTCCAATTACTAACCAATACTCATCTAGCGCATCTAAGACCCTTAAACTTAGATTTCACCAATCAAATAAACTCCGATTGATACCAAATTCGCACAACAACCTCCTAAGCATGTTAACTTCATGAATCTATCATAATAACAACTTTAACAACCATTTAAGCCAATTTTCAGATCTGGGCAGCATGTATTATCACCATTAAATCACTCTAAAACTTCACCAAATCACAACCAACGTTTACCCAAATCATAATAAACATCCCCTACAAATCTCATAGCAATCCACCCATAAAATCACTCATAAACTTCACATAAGCCCTAATTTCAAAACCCTAGTTTCAAAACCAAACAATCATGCATTCAAAACCATAATCTAGCATGATCACAATTCAATTAGATAACTTCTAACGATCTAACTCAATTTACAATACAAAAGGCAATAATCTAAGCAAGCCCTAATTAGAAATAATGAACAAGAGGGTTTAAGACTTACTACTCTTGATTATAAAACCAAGAGGAAGTGGTTAGGGTGGTGGTGGTGACCGGCGGCGAGGACGGCGGTCGACGGTGGTGGCAGCTCCCCTTTCTCTCTTCTTCTCTTCTTCTTTTCGCGCGGCTTTCTTCTTCTCTTCTTCTCTCTTTTTTTTTCTTCTTCTGCGGCTTTGCGCGTGTGATGGGGTTTTGGGAGGGTTTTGTTTTCTTTTTTATTTATTTAATAAGTAGAATAAATATAGTAAGGGTATTTTTGGTAATTCAGCCAAACAACTGCCAAAACGGGAAAGTGTCTCCAAAAGTGAAAGTATGCTCTAAATTCCCAAAATGAGGCTTTAAGGACTTAAAATAGGTTCTTCCCAAAACTTAATACCATTTAAGGTAACCCAAAAATGTGGGGTGTTACAATCTTCCCTCCTTAAAACAAAGATTCGTCCCGAATCTTTAAACCCATCCTTTAAAAGTACGCTCTTAACTAGTAACATTGATCACAGGGTAAGATAGAATGGAAAAGAGAATAGAACATGTTTGAAACAAAAACATGCTCGAAATGTCACAGTAGAGTAATTGAATGAGAAGTAAATCGAGTTGAAAGTATTGTACACAAGGTACGGAGGATAAATCAACATATGAGTCAAAGCACACATCACAAAGTAAAGATCACATCAGCAAGCAATTAGGAACAAGTAAAGGCAAGGCGCGCGAGGCTCTCATCCCCCTTAAAATAAAGGTTCGTCCCGAATCGAATATACCTTAAGTGAACAAAAGGGGGTACTTCTCTCGCATAACTGACTCCACTTCCCAAGTTGCTTCTTCAACGTTGTTATTGCACCACAGAACTTTCACCATTTGAGTCTCAGTTCGTCGTGTTTTGCGCACCTTGGTGTCCAAAATTTTCAATGGTGCTTCCTCGTAAGTCATTGTTTCATCAAGCTCAATGGTTTCAGGGTTGAGTACATGAGTTGGATCACTAATGTATTTCCTGAGCTGGGATACATGAAACACATTGTGAACCTTCTCAAGATTTGCTGGCAAATCTAACTCATACGCGACTTCGCCTACTCTCTTGATCACTCTGTAAGGTCCAATGAACTTAGGACTTAGCTTTCCTTTCTTCCCAAACCTCATTACTCCTCTGACGGGTGACACTCGTAGTAGTACCATGTCTCCCTCATTAAACTCAATTTGACTGCGAGTCTTATCTGCATAGCTCTTTTGTCTGTCTTGCGCAGCCTTAAGTCTCTCCTGAATCAGTTTGACCTGGTCGGTCATTTCCTGAATGTAATCTAGACCCAAAACCATTGTTTCACTGATGTCATTCCAACAGATAGGGCTTCTGCACTTCCTACCATAAAGAGCTTCATATGGAGCCATCTTGATAGAAGCTTGGTAGCTGTTGTTGTAAGAGAACTCTATCAAGTCCAGCTTGTCCTCCCAACTTCCTTGGTACTGTAGAGCGCAGGCTCTTAGCATATCCTCCAAGGTCTGATTTGTCCTCTCTGTCTGACCATCGGTTGCAGGGTGGAAGGCTGTACTCATTAAGAGTCTAGTTCCCAAGGCTTCCTGTAACTTCTTCCAGAAACGAGAGACAAAACGAGCGTCGCGGTCAGAGACAATCTCCTTTGGTGTACCATGAAGCCTTAACACGTTATGAATGTAAGCATCGGCCAACTGTTTCTTTTTCCACGTGTCTTTCATTGGTATGAAATGCGCACACTTTGTCAGCCTATCCACTATCACCCAAATCATGTTGTTACCCTTAGGCGTCCTAGGTAGACCAGCAATGAAATCCATAGATATGGAACTCCATTTCCACTCTGGTACTGGTAAGGGTTGTAGTTTACCTTGAGGTCTTTTGTGTTCACTTTTAACCTTTTGGCAAACCAAACACCTAGCCACGAATTCAGCCACATCCTTCTTCATTCCTGACCACCAGAACACCTTCTTCAAATCCTGATACATCTTGTCTCCACCTGGATGTACCGAGTATTTACTTGCATGGGCCTCAGTTAGGATTTTATCCCTCAAAGTAGTGTTATTAGGTACACAGACTCTCTCTTGGAATCGAATCACTCCATCATCACCTCTTTTGAACAACTCAGGTTCCTTTGCTACTTTACCCATCAGTAGCTCGTCCATCTCTTGTAAACCCTTGATCTCCTCGATTATATCGTTCTCAATCACTGTTGACCCTGGAGTTGCTCCTGATTCTGTCAGCTGTACCCCGAAATTAAGGAATTCATCTCGCAGTTTCTGCCTTTGAACAACTAATTGAACTGAATGTAGGGACTTTCTACTCAATGCGTCAGCTACCACATTCGCCTTCCTTTCATGATACTGTATCTCCATATCATAATCCTTAATCAACTCCAACCACCTTCTCTGGCGCATATTCAGCTCCTTTTGAGTGAAAATGTACTTTAAACTCTTGTGGTCAGAGAAAATCTTGAATGTAACCCCAAACAAATAATGTCTCCACAGTTTCAGTGCAAAAATCACGGCTGCTAACTCCATATCATGGGTCGGATAATTCTCCTCATAACTTTTGAGCTGCCTAGACGCGTAGGCAATCACTCTCCTGTTTTGCATAAGGACACATCCTAAACCATTCTTCGAAGCATCCGTGTACACCTCATAAGGTATTTCTCGTCAGGTAGTGCCAGTACTGGCGCCGTGGTTAACAGTTCCTTAAGAGTCTGAAAGGCTTTCTCACATGTGTCATCCCATTTATACTTCGTAGTCTTCTTCATTAAAGTAGTCATTGGTTTTGCAATTTTTGAGAAGTCCTTTACAAATCTCCTGTAGTAGCCAGCTAATCCCAGAAAGCTTCTAATTTCTGTTACATTCTTTGGGGTCGGCCAATCCTTAACAGCTTTGATCTTAGCTGGATCTACTGCAACTCCATCCTTGGATATCACGTGTCCCAAAAAGGCTACCTTTTCCAACCAGAATTCACATTTCGAGAACTTACCATACAACTGCTTCTCTCTCAAAATTTCCAACACTATCCTTAAGTGATTCTTATGTTCCTCCTCAGTCTTGGAGTAAATTAAGATATCATCAATGAATACTACCACAAATTTGTCCAAGTAGGGTCTGAATGTGCGATTCATGAGATCCATGAACACTGCAGGCGCGTTGGTCAACCCAAACGGCATAACCGTGAACTCATAGTGTCCGTATCTCGTTGAAAACGCAGTCTTTGGTACATCTTCTTCAGCCACCTTCAATTGATAATACCCAGACCTCAAGTCAATCTTAGAGAACACGCTTGCACCCTTAAGTTGATCGAACAGATCATCAATCCTAGGTAAGGGGTATCTGTTTTTGATGGTTACATTATTCAATTCTCGATAATCGATGCACAGTCTCATTGACCCATCTTTCTTCCTCACAAATAAGACTGGTGCTCCCCAAGGTGAGACACTTGGTCTAACATATCCCTTCTCCACCAACTCATCTAGTTGCTTCTTAAGCTCTTGCATTTCTACCGGTGCCATTCGGTAAGGTGACTTAGCAATCGGTCCCGTACCTGGGACTAGCTCAATCTTAAACTCTACCTCCCTCTTGGGTGGCATCCCGGGTATTTCTTCAGGAAAAACATCAGGGTAATCGCACACAACAGAGACATCACTCAACTCTGGGTATTCTACTCTAGTGTCTCGCACATGACATAAGAATAGAGGTTCTCCCTTGGTCATCTGTTTCTTCAGGTTCATGGCTGACACAAGCTTAATCCTTGGTTTCTTGGGTAGTACACGATAGGTTACATGAGCGTTTTTCTGACCTCGTAGTGATATCTTCCCTATCCAACAATCTATTCTTGCTTTGTACTTTCCCATCCAATCCATTCCCAAAATTACATCAAAATAGGTTAGAGGAAAAGCTATCAAGTCAGATTTGAACTCATGTCTACAAATCAGTACAGGCACATCTTTAAACTGACTCTTACATGCAATACTAGACCCATCAGGCAAAGAAAACTCAAGATCTACTCCAGAACTATCCCTAAGTCCACACTTTTCGACAAACTTATCAGCAATAAACGAGTGGGACGCACCACTATCAAATAGAACATTGGCAAGTACTGAGTTTACAGGAAATTTACCCGATACGACGTCGGTATTCTCATTCTCCTCTGGGTTCATGGCATATAGCTGACCTGTGGCCTTCTTAGCCGGGGCGGCCACACTGGCCGATCCAGCCTGCTTAGCTGGCGCCACATAGGTCGTTCCTTTTGTTGGTGCCGGGTTCTTGTAGGTATTGTTTGAACCCGCATAGCCACTTTGAGCCTTGAAGTTCTGAAATCGATTGGGTGCTACAGAGTTACTCCCAGATGCCACAGACGGTTTTCCATTTAACTTAGAGTAGCACACATTAGCCTTATGTCCAAGCTTTCCACAATGGAAACATGTGATCCTATCGCCACTGCAAGGCTTCCCAGCGTGTCTAGATCCACACTTGAAACACGGTTTCTCGAACTCAGAGTCCTGGCTACGAGCTCGGTTGTAAGAAGCATTCTTGTAGTTAGATTTCCCAGCTCCAGCAGAATGAGCTTTTCCCTTGAAGTCCCCAAATTTTCCCCTCTTATTGGGTATGTTTACCAAGTCAAAAGGGGTCTCTTTTCTCTTTCCTCCAAGTTCAGCACTCATTGTCTCCATGTTCTGTTCTGCTGTTGTAGCCCTCTCATAAACATCCTTAACGGTATGAAATCGCTCAGAAGCAAACCATCCCTTAATGCTCCAAAGCAACTTCTTGCGAAAGCTGGCAGCTCTAGCAGCCTCAGTTGGCGTCACACTCTCAGCAAACCTATTCAAATCCTCAAACTTATCATGAAATTCCTTAACCGACATGCCTTCAGTTTGCTGGAATGCTTCGAATTCAGCTGCCTTCTGCTCCTTCAAATGATCTGGAAAGAACTCATTCTCCAAAAGATACTTGAAGACTTTCCAGTCCCTAAACCGCTGGATAACAGACCCATCAGCTTTCTCCTCCAACACTGGCTTATAGAACTCCTCCTGGATCTTCATCCACCATCTTCCAGCTACCTCCTTAAGGTAGAATGCGGCAACCTTTACCTTAAGATTGTCCGGAACACCAACAGCAGCAAAAATCCTTTCCATGTCCTCTATCTAGTCAAGCAAGATGCTTGGTTCCCCTTTCCCAGTAAAGTTGTCAGGCCGTTTCTTCTGCACGGCATCTGACATCTTAGCCAACAACAGATCATCGCCATTAACAGCGGTAGCCCCAATTCCGTTATTCGCAGCATTGTTGTTGTTGTTGTTGACATTGTTAGCATTATTCTGGGCCATATGCTGCACAGCCTCAATCATAACCTGCTGTTGTTGCGCCATTTGTGCTAAAATGGCTGTCAAGTCGGGAACATTGTTTCGCACCATGCTATAAGTAATAACGGTTGTATCAGATGTATCCCACTTCACTCTCATGTTCATATCGATATAAATAAGCATGAATATACAGAATTCAATCAAAACAATAATAACAGATCGCGTAAACGACGAATCAAAACAGCAATTCAGCGCATAATTAGTAATGTATCGAAATCAGTAACTAGCTATTCGTCTTGCACGAGTTTAACTTTCCAGAGACTTTTTTTTTTTTTTTTTTTTTTTTTTTTTTTTTTTTTTTTTTTTTTTTTTCCGAATCCCGTCTCGGTTACTGTAGCACGGGCCGTGCCGGGTTCAGGACCTCAGCCGCACGAATTTCGACAAGAGCAACATCAATCGCACAATTAAGAACAATTAGCATTTAGTTCGCAAAACTTCTTGAATTTATCGTAATAACATAATAGTATGGGGTATTGTCCCCAGCTTAGAGTACAAGATAACAAAAGTTTTGACGGAAATTAAACAAGACACTAAACGCTAAAGTTTAACAGCAAACACACTCGAAGTCTAAAAGTAGCTAGGCCTTATGCCTTTATTTGTAAGTCTATATGTCATCCTTTAAACATCATATCTAGGATCATAATCCCCATCATTAGGAACTTCTCCGTCATCGTCTTCCTCCGAGTCGCTCGACTCCTCTCCAGAACTGATGTCAACTATCTCTTTAGCAGGGGGCTCAAGAATAACAACCTCATCATCTTTCATAGGCTCCTCTTCCTCAGTTTCTTCCGGCACATCCTCTCCTGCTCCCTCAGGCACATCCTCCTATACAGGTGAGGATGGTGGATTAGGTGAAGGGTTGGATACCTCAATCTTAACCTTCTTAAATCTCAGCTGGGTAGATCCCTCATGCTCTTGGGACTGAGCCCTCTTTCCACCCATCGAACTGGTTTCATGAGACTCTGGAATAGGGTTTCTGAGGTGCGGGTTTATGGGCACAGGGGGTATGTAGACTGGACCATTTTCAGGTGCAAGGTTTGGGCTTAAGGATACTTCATACTCCCACTCTAGAATCGCCTCCAATCGATCGAGGGTGATTGGTCTACCTGATCTATCCCTCAAGTAGCTTGAATCTCCTGAGAGACATGCATAATAAGCATTCCTTTCATACCTGGCTCGAACCTCATCCCAACGGGTAAGTGCTCTCAAATTCGCCAATGTCACAAACACTTGAACCTCATTCCTAACCACCCACGGAAACCTTTCAACAGCCTCAACAAATTTAGCCCTCATTCTGGCTACATAACTCTCAATAGTCTCTCCAATCCTCATTCGATCCTGGAAGGTTTCAGTAGAATAAGCTATGTGATCCATTATAGACCAAGGACCGTCCATCGAACTCACTCCTGATGGACCGAACTCCCAAACATAAACTTGTGAACCTGCCATTCTGTCAGTATTCCAAAGAGATTAGTTGAGTGTGTTAGTATCCCAAACGTTTTGTATACTCCAAATAGCACGTAAGTCAACCCTTGTTAATATGAATCATCCTCTCCAGTAACACGTAGCAATTAGCACATAACATGCGAATGAATGCACCCATCCCGTTCCCAGTTTAAATGATTTTCGAAAACAAGTTTGAAAACTCTTGTAGACTCGACGAATCAGAACCTAGCGCTCTGATACCAACTGTAACAACCCTAAATTTTGACCAACTTTAAATAGAAATAATTTAGAATTGTCACGCCACAATTGACTATCGAGTCAATTGCCAGGCTAGAAACTCAATTACAATAGACCAAAAGAAATAATACAGCGGAAGTCTTAAATGTCGAACCTACAGTTCTCAAACGAAATATCAAATTACAACCGAAATGAAATAAAGTCTTTATTGAAATATGTCTTATGAAATAACTCCCACTCATGCACCAGCTTCACTAACATGCAGCCACACTTCAAGACCTGTCAACTATGCCATCGAAGATTGACATAGGCCCCAGAACAAGGTAGGGACGAACCAGAAACAGAACGTCAGCACAGGCTGAGTAAGAAGCAAATAAACATACAAAAGAATTTAGATACGCGCCTTGAGGCGCGTAGCTAACAAGAACGAATTGAAGTTATATCACAAGAGTGTCGATAACAATAGATAATATAGTCAAAGGAGCATCGCCGCTCATACAACAGAATTATTCATTTCATTATGGCTAGGGTCCTACCCCATAGCCCCACATATCGAACTTCGTTCGAGCTAGAGTCGGAATAACGACCCTATTAATCCCGAGTGTGCACACCCCTCGCTAGACAGCCGGTAGGACGAGTTGTCCATCTAGCGAGGAAGACTAATAGAGGACCGGTAGCTAACCCGGCCAGAAATTACCTTGATCAGAGGTATACAACGGCGGCCAGACAAGCTGACACGCGTAACTCTAGGTGGTCAATATATCATCTTTCATCCATTTTATGTATATTATTTGTCGGTACAAAATTTATACGATCATAAATGAATCATGCTAAACACAAAGCAATACGAGGTTAAACAAGTAACCACTCGGCCGAGAGGCCGCGTGGCTCGGAAGCCACGGCCGAGAGGCCGAGACCGAGGCGAGCAAAAGGCCGAGAGGCCGAGAAGTAAAACGGCCGAGAGGCCGGTCACATGCGAAGAATTTGTGAAGCAATTGTACGAAGCAACCAACGATAGTACGAAATCAATGATGAACTTGAAGCAAGAATCATGTGATACGAACAATTGAGCAAAACAAAGCATCGGATGATCATACAAAAGCTTATCAATGATTCAATAGCAAATGAAGGTGTTTGTGATCAACGTTCTTACCTTACTTGCGAATTCTCAAGATCAAATCAAGCCTTAAAACGGAACTTCCTCGAATACACAACCTAAAATCACACAACAATACTCCAATTACTAACCAATACTCATCTAGCGCATCTAAGACCCTTAAACTTAGATTTCACCAATCAAATAAACTCCGATTGATACCAAATTCGCACAACAACCTCCTAAGCATGTTAACTTCATGAATCTATCATAATAACAACTTTAACAACCATTTAAGCCAATTTTCAGATCTGGGCAGCATGTATTATCACCATTAAATCACTCTAAAACTTCACCAAATCACAACCAACGTTTACCCAAATCATAATAAACATCCCCTACAAATCTCATAGCAATCCACCCATAAAATCACTCATAAACTTCACATAAGCCCTAATTTCAAAACCCTAGTTTCAAAACCAAACAATCATGCATTCAAAACCATAATCTAGCATGATCACAATTCAATTAGATAACTTCTAACGATCTAACTCAATTTACAATACAAAAGGCAATAATCTAAGCAAGCCCTAATTAGAAATAATGAACAAGAGGGTTTAAGACTTACTACTCTTGATTATAAAACCAAGAGGAAGTGGTTAGGGTGGTGGTGGTGACCGGCGGCGAGGACGGCGGTCGACGGTGGTGGCAGCTCCCCTTTCTCTCTCCTTCTCTTCTTCTTTTCGCGCGGCTTTCTTCTTCTCTTCTTCTCTCTTTTTTTTTCTTCTTCTGCGGCTTTGCGCGTGTGATGGGGTTTTGGGAGGGTTTTGTTTTCTTTTTTATTTATTTAATAAGTAGAATAAATATAGTAAGGGTATTTTTGGTAATTCAGCCAAACAACTGCCAAAACGGGAAAGTGTCTCCAAAAGTGAAAGTATGCTCTAAATTCCCAAAATGAGGCTTTAAGGACTTAAAATAGGTTCTTCCCAAAACTTAATACCATTTAAGGTAACCCAAAAATGTGGGGTGTTACAATTGGACTTGGATCGGATTTATGGATCACTCATCTCACCCGACTAATTAAGCCCGAACCCGAGTCTACCCTCAAACCCATTCACACAAATCAAAGGAGATAAACCCTAGCTTATACTATATATAGTCGGCCCTCTCTCTCCCTCTCACAATCTTCTCGTAGCCTCCACCCGCAGAAGATTTCCAGCATCACTGTGTCAACTTCAAACACACATAATTATCTCATACGACCTCTGATTAGAGCATGGTTGGTGGCGTTAGAACCGTGCTTTTGATACGAATCCTGGAACATATAGATTGTGCCAAGATTCCATCGGATGATACTTGTGGAGATGTTTTAGTGGAGCTGTGTCTATCTACCCGAGAATCTGTTCCGCCCCTCGGTAGTTTGAGGATTCCCGTCGACTCCTAAGGTATTTGTGGACGAGATTTTGTGGAGTTGTTCCTTACTCTATCATTGACAACATATCAAAAATTAGTAAGACCTAGATTTGTAGATAAAAAGTTATATTATATTTCGTGGGTAAACCCTAATTCATGTTTATGGTTCAGTGCGAGATCGATTCCCGTAGATCCACTTGGAGTCTGTGGACGAAATTTGGAGACAATGTTCCTGACGTTACCCTTTATGTCATACTCAATTTTGGTGATCATACGATGTCAGAGGTAGAAGTTATCCATGTTTCAATACCACTGACTTCTTTTAGATTCGTGATATATTAGTCTATTTGTGGGATTATGGTTTATAGTTATATCTTGTGAATTAGAGGATCATTGATTGAGTTTGTGATTGGTTGGACGTCTAGATTGTGGATTCGAGGAGGTGTTGTTCATTGACTTAATTTGAAGAGTTTGATTTAAGGATTAGCGTTGAAAGGTAAGAACGTTGGTTACAATCCCAACTGCGATAACCAATCCTCTAAACTATACTTCCTTGATCCTAACCTTGTCTTTGATGATCATTGTTCACAATTATCTTACCGTTGCTTTTGTTTCTACATCTATCACTTGAAATTGACCATGCAGCATAAGCCTTTCGGCTCACTTGTCACACGGCCCTTCGGCCTCCGCCGTTCGACCGGTTCGGCCTTTCGGCCGGCTCGGCTTCCTCGGCCACTCGGCGCTTTCGGCCGAGTGTGCCTCTCTTTGTTCTCTTTCTTGTTTCGATATTATTGTTTTCTTGAGTTTATAATTATGATATTGATAATATAACATGATAATGAATGATGTCGTAAAGTGTACACTAATGATTATGTTTGACGATTACCACCTAGAGTAGATGTCTCGGCGCTGACCGGTCATCCTGTACCTTCTTTATGAGGGGAGTCTGTGGTCGGTTCGCTACCGGCTTCCTATTTGGCTTCCTCCTAGAGGCTTCGCATCCTACTGGCCCTCTAGAGAGGGGTGTGCACACTCTGAGTCATTAGGGGTTGTTTTGAGTGCTCTAGCTCGCATTGGTTCGAGATTGTGGTGGCTGTGGGGTAGGAACCCGGCCTTAATGAATGTTAATATGATATGACTTCTGAATTCTATATCGCTGTGATGATTAAAGTTAATGTTGTAACGGTAGCTTGTTATTTGTTAGCTACGCGCCTCTAGGCGCGTATCTTCTGTCTTTCTATTCTTTTGTGTTCTTACTCAGCCTGTATGCTGACGTTCTTATTCTGGTTCGTTCCCTACCTTATTTCTGGAGCCTACGTCATTCTCGATGGCGTAGTTGACAGGTTCTGTTGATGATGTGGATGCTTGGTTGAAGAGTCGTCTGCATGATGGGGATTTTTAATAAACACTATTTATTTTATATTCCAGTTTGATTATGTAATTTAAGACTAGCTTGAGAATAGTAGTTCGACATTTGTTTAAGACTTCCGCTGTTTCCGTTTTAATTAATAATGTAATCGAATAAATAGCCTTGCAATTGACTTGGTAGTCAATTGCGGCGTGACAATTCTAAATTTAATGCGATTATAATTGAGTCAAAATTTAGGGTTGTTACAGTTGGTATCAGAGCCATAGGTTCTGATTAGTCGAGTCTACAAAATTTTCAAACTTGTTTAAAGAAATTTTTCAAAACTGGGAATGGGATGGGTGCATTCATACGCATGCTGTTTGCTAAATGTTATGTGCCTTTAATGCCTAACCATTCGAGATAGTGATTGTTTTGGGATCTCTAACCTTGATGATTTGACAGTTGTATACTGATCCATTTGGATTTAACTGGAATTTTGGAGTTGATGGATTAATTGGGGACCCAGCAATTGAAGCAAAGACAGACACAATAGCCATGAATCCAGGACTGTTTTTCATACCTATAGGATGGGGAGAGACAGTTACGAACTTTGTTGACAGGGTGATAGCTAAGCTCCAGATAGCCAGAGAAACATACGATTGGGCTTTGAATGAAGAAGTGATAATGTTTGTGGTAATGGTTAATCTAAAAAATGAGGCACGATGGGAGCACGTGCACAAGAAGCTCGAGAGAATGACCTTCTATGCTTGCCATTTCGGAGACCTAAAATACCTATACAATGATTTAGGAGAAACCTTTACTGTGGAAGAACTGAAAGCTGTACTGAAGTACGAGGACTTGATCTACAAGAATACTAAGGATGACATGGAGGAGCTACCTGAATACCTGGTAGAAGCCACAGTTCACCCCAACTACCCTCACCCAAACCCCTATAAGATTTATAAGGATAAAGTTGAGGAAAGAAGGAGAAATGCTTTGGCTACCCACCTTGCCAGCAAGAACATTAAGCCTAGGTGTCGCTACTACATACCTTCCCCACCCGACTCAATCGTGTCTATTAGAGGAGGAGGTTTATTCAGGCGTACCGCTCGAAAGAGTGTGCGACCATTTATCTTGCGTCGGAATAACTGTGCACCTAATAGAAGAAAGGTAGAGGATGAGAGTGATAGCCAGTTTGAACCTCAATCCTCTAATGAGAGAGCCATTCAGGAGGAAGGTGAAAGATCGAATGAAGTAGGTAGCCACGAGAGGAATGCTTGATGTCATAACCCAAAAGTATTGGGAGACTATGTGCTAAGATTTTTATTATTATTGCATTTATTTTCCGTCAAATAATGTGTAATGTGAAAGTTAAAGACAAGTTAGATGTTGCGTGATGTCGTAAGAGGGGACCATACCCCAATATTACTATGATATATGTTTAATTAATAAGGGTCGATGTGATCTAATTGCTATTTGAAAGTCTATTACATGCGATTTGATGTTGTGGTTGATTTTGGTTTTGGCCGTTTTGATTCTGTTGCTTGCACGACTCGTGTTACAGTGAACACGGGTCGTGTTCCGAAAAAAAAAAAATCGAAAAGTTGCGAAAAGTTAAACTCGCGCGAGACGAGTAGCTGGATGCTGATTATTATGCTTGTATAATTCTGGAATGAATTCTTTACATGATTTACTGATTTGTGTAATAATACGATTGATTATCGATTGATATATCCTGATTATGATTTCAAATATATGGAATGATTTGTGAATTGTTTGAATGTGATTATAATCGATTTGGAATGTTGATGCCTTATAGACAATGGTGCGAAACAACGTTTCTGACTTGACAGATATCTTGGCTCAGTTGACACAAAACCAGGATACGATAACTCAGGCTATGGCTCAGATGGCCAACGATGGGGGAAACGGGCATGTGAATAACAATAATAATGCAGGAAATGATGATGAAATGCTGTTGGCAAAGATGTCAGATGTCGTACAGAACAAAAGGCCTAACAATTTCACTGGAAAAGGAGAACCTAGTGTACTTTTGGATTTGTTGGAAGATATGGAGAGCATTTTCTTAACAGTCGGCTGTCCCGACAATTGCAAGGTTAAGGTTGCTGTGTTTTACCTTAAGAATTAGCTGGACGCTGGTGAATGAAGATCCAGAATGCATTCTTCAAACCAGTACAGGAGAAACTGGCTGATGGAATTATGGTTGAGCATTATAGGGATTGGACAGTTTTGTTTGATAGTGGTGAGTCCCATTCATTTATTACAGATAGGATTGTGGAGAAATGTGGACTTAGTGATAGTTCAGCAGTAGACTTAGAATTTTCGATGCCTAATGGGTCTAATGTGAATTGTAAGAGCCAGTTTAAGGACGTACCCATAGTAATTTGTGGTCATGAGTTCAAATCAGACTTGATAGCTTTTCCCTTAACAAATTTTGATGTAATATTGGGAATGGATTGGATGGGTCGTTATAAGGCAAGGTTGGATTGCTGGATAGGGAATATATCTCTTCGAGAGGGCAGAGAAATGCTCATGTTACCTACCGCATACTCCCTAAGCGACCAAGGATAAAAATGGTGTCTGCCATGAACTTGAAGAAACAAATAAGCAGAGGTGAACCCCTGTTCTTATATCATGTACAGGATACTAGAGTGGAATATTCTGAAATAGGAGATGTCGAGGTGGTAAGTGAGTATCATGATGTTTTCCTGAGGACATTCCAGAGATACCTCCGAAGAGAGATGTGGAGTTTAAGATTGAGTTAGTGCCAGGAACATGCCCCATTGCTAAGTCACCGTACCGAATGGCACCAGTAGAAATGCTGGAACTGAAGAAACAATTTGACGAACTGGTGGAAAAAGGCTACGTGCGACCAAGTGTTTCACCTTGGAGAGCACCTGTCTTGTTTGTAAGAAAGAAGGGTGGATCGATGAGGCTATGTATCGACTACAGAGAACTGAACAATGTGACTATTAAGAACAGATACCCCTTACCTAGAATTGACGATTTATTTGATCAGCTAAAGGGTGCAAGTGTGTTTTCAAAGATTGACTTGAGGTCAGGTTACTACCAAGTGAAAGTGGCTGACGAGGATGTACCAAAGACTGCATTCTCAACTAGATATGAACACTATGAGTTCACAGTAATGCCCTTTGGGTTAACCAATGCACCAGCAGTGGTCATGGACCTTATGAATCGTACTTTCCGACCCTATTTGGATAAATTTGTGGTCGTGTTTATTGATGATATTTTGATCTACTCCAAGGACAAGGAGGAACATAAGGAACATTTGAGAACAGTTTTGGAGATTTTAAGAGAAAATCAACTCTACGGTAAATTTTCGAAGTGTGAATTTTGGCTGGACAAAGTAGCATTTTTGGGACATGTGATATCTAAGGATGGAGTTGAAGTGGATCCAGCTAAGATCAAGGCGGTCAAGGACTGGCCAGCCCCTAAGAATGTGTCTGAAATTAGGAGCTTTTTGGGACCTGCAGGTTATTACAGGAGATTTGTGAAGGATTTCTCAAAGATTGCTAAACCAATTACAACTTTGATGAAGAAAACTACAAGGTATAAATGGGATGAGAATTGTGAGAAAGCCTTTCAGACTCTAAAGGAACGGTTAACCATAGCTCCAGTGTTAGCATTACCTGATGAGAACATACCGTACGAGGTGTACACTGACGCTTCAAAGAATGGATTGGGATGTGTCCTAATGCAGAACATGAGAGTAATCGCCTATGCGTCTAGGCAACTCAAGAGTTATGAGGAAAACTATCCAACCCATGATTTGGAGCTAGCTGCAGTGATTTTCGCATTGAAGTTGTGGAGACACTACTTGTTTGGAGTGACTTTTAAGATCTTTTCTGACCATAAGAGTTTGAAGTACATATTTACTCAGAAGGAGTTGAATATGCGACAGAGGAGATGATTGGAATTGATCAAGGAGTACGACATGGAAATACAGTATCATGAAGGAAAAGCCAATGTTGTAGCTGACGCACTGAGCAGGAAGTCTCTACATACAGTGCAATTGGTTGTTCAAAGAGAGAAACTAAGGAATGAATTTCTCAATTTGGAGTTCAGTTGACAGGACCAGGAGTAACGCCTGGAACAACCCCGATTGAGAATGACTTATTTGGGGAGATTAAAAGGATCACGAGAGACGGACAAGGTAATAACAAACAAAGTGGCAAAGGAGCCTGAATTATTTAAAAGAGGAGAAGATGGGATAATTCGATTTCAGGACAGGATTTGCATACCTGACAACGAAACATTGAGTGAAAATATTTTGACAGAAGATCATGCCAGCAAATATTCAGTACACCCAGGTGGAGATAAGATGTACCAAAACTTGAGAAAAGTGTTTTGGTGGTCAGGAATGAAAAAGGATGTGGCTGACTTTGTTTCTAGGTGTTTAGTTTGCCAAAAGGTTAAGAGTGAACATAAGAGACCTCAAGGTAAATTACAACCTTTACCAGTGCCGGAATGAAAATGGAGTTCCATATCCATGGATTTCATTGCTGGATTACCTAGAACGCCTAAAGGCAACAATATGATTTGGGTAATAGTGGATAGATTGACGAAATGCGCACACTTTATACCCATGAAGGACACATGGAAGAAGAAACAGTTAGCTGATGCCTATATACACAACGTGTTGAGACTTCATGGTACTCCAAAGGAGATTGTGTCAGATCGTGATGCGCGTTTTGTTTCTCGATTTTGGAAGAAGTTGCAAGAAGCTTTAGGTACAAAACTTCTTATGAGTTCTGCGTTCCACCCAGCGACAGATGGTCAGACGGAGCGTACGAACCAAGTCTTGGAGGACATGTTGAGAGCTTGTGCCTTGCAATACCAAGGAGGATGGGAGGACAAGCTAGATTTGGTTGAGTTTTCCTATAACAATAGCTACCAAGCCTCAATAAAGATGGCACCATACGAGGCTCTGTATGGAAGGAAATGCAGGAGTCCAATTTGTTGGAATGATATAAGTGAGACAGTGGTCTTGGGTCTAGACTACATTGAGGAGATGACAGAACAAGTGAAATTGATTCAGGAGAGGCTCAAGGTTGCGCAGGATCGACAAAAGAGTTATGCTGATAAAACTCGCAGTCATATAGAGTTTGCTGAAGGTGATATGGTGTTGTTGAGAGTGTCACCTACCAAAGGTGTTATGAGGTTTGGAAAGACAGGGAAATTGCGTCCTAAGTTCATTGGACCATACAAGGTGATTAAACGAGTAGGAGAAGTTGCGTATGAGTTGGATTTGCCTGCGAATCTTGATAAGGTTCACAATGTATTTCATTATTTCCCAACTACGACGTTATGTCAGCAATCCGTCACATATTCTGAACCCAGAAACCATTGAGTTGGATGAAACTATGACCTATGAAGAGGCACCACTGAAATTTTTTTGACACTAAAGTACGGAGAACTAGACGGCCTGAGACGAGTATGGTGAAAGTTTTGTGGTGTAACAATAATATTAAGGAAGCTACTTGGGAAGTGGATTCGGTTATGCGTGAGAAGTACCCTCATTTGGTTGCTTAAGGTACTTCGGTTCGGGACGAACCTTTGTTTTAAGGGGGATGAGAGCCTCGTGCGTTCTGTTTTAATTGCTTGCATGATGTGATTTATATTTTGATACATGTGATTTATGTGATTTCCATTTCCTCTTTCTGTGGTTGACTGCTTCAAACCACAGTTGCAGTGCTTTGACACAATTCTATCCTCATTCATACTCTTATTGTTATTTCGACCTGAGCATATTCTTATGTTCTTGTTCTATCATTTCGAATACCTTTGTTACCTTGTGATCGACGTTTCTAGAGAGGAGCTTGACTTTTTAAGGATGGGTTTAAAGATTCGGGACGAATCTTTGTTTTAAGGAGGGAAGACTGTAACACCCCGTATTTTTGGGACTTTATTTAATTAGGGTGTTACGTTTATTTATCATTTTGAGGAAAATTATTAAAAGTTATTTTGGGGAATTTGGTGAAATATAGATTATGTTACTAATTGGGTAATTCTATTTTGGAAAGTTGTATAATTGAGTTATTGGACTTGGATCGGATTTATGGATCACTCATCTCACCCGACTAATTAAGCCCGAACCCGAGTCTACCCTCAAACCCATTCACACAAATCAAAGGAGATAAACCCTAGCTTATACTATATATAGTCGGCCCTCTCTCTCCCTCTCACAATCTTCTCGTAGCCTCCACCCGCAGAAGATTTCCAGCATCACTGTGTCAACTTCAAACACACATAATTATCTCATACAACCTCTGATTAGAGCATGGTTGGTGGCGTTAGAACCGTGCTTTCGATACAAATCCAGGAACATATAGATTGTGCCAAGATTCCATCGGATGATACTTGTGGATATGTTTTAGTGGAGCTGTGTCTATCTACCCGAGAATCTGTTCCGCCCCTCGGTAGTTTGAGGATTCCCGTCGACTCCTAACGTATTTGTGGACGATATTTTGTGGAGTTGTTCCTTACTCTATCATTGACAACATATCAAAAATTAGTAAGACCTAGATCTGTAGATAAAAAGTTATATTATATTTCGTGGGTAAACCCCAATTCATGTTTATGGTTCAGTGCGAGATCGATTCCCGTAGATCCACTTAGAGTCTGTGGACGAAATTTGGAGACAATGTTCCTGACGTTACCCTTTATGTCATACTCAATTTTGGTGATCATACGATGTCAGAGGTAGAAGTTATCCATGTTTCAATACCACTGACTTCTTTTAGATTCGTGATATATTAGTCTATTTGTGGGATTATGGTTTATAGTTATATCTTGTGAATTAGAGGATCATTGATTGAGTAATCTTCTGTCTTTCTATTCTTTTGTGTTCTTACTCAGCCTGTATGCTGACGTTCTTATTCTGGTTCGTTCCCTACCTTATTTCTGGGGCCTACGTCATTCTCGATGGCGTAGTTGACAGGTTCTGTTGATGATGTGGATGCTTGGTTGAAGAGTTGTCTGCATGATGGGGATTTTTAATAAACACTATTTATTTTATATTCCAGTTTGATTATGTAATTTAAGACTAGCTTGAGAATAGTAGTTCGACATTTGTTTAAGACTTCCGCTGTTTCCGTTTTAATTAATAATGTAATCGAATAAATAGCCTTGCAATTGACTTGGTAGTCAATAGCGGCGTGACAATTCTAAATTTAATGCGATTATAATTGAGTCAAAATTTAGGGTTGTTACAGAACCGGACGATGTCGAGCTCCAGGAGGGGGTCCTTAATCGTCTCGTCCTATACCTGCAAGGAGAAACTCCGAGCCCCGAGCCGTAGCCCGGGGCGGAGCCTCCGACGCCCAAGTCAGAAGTTGAGGCATAGAGAGAGAAAATAATGTATAGAGAGAGATTGGAACCTTTCTTCCCCTTTTTCCTAGTGGAATGAAAGGGGTATATACAGTGGTGGTAGAGGTCCTAAGAATAATCCAAGGGTACCCCTATCGATCTTGGCCCTCCATCTTGCTTTCATCTAAGGACTGCCCTTAATTGGGCTTTATTGCATCACATGAGCCTTTATTAAGGTACACCGACCTAAGGGTTATGGCCCAACCACAAAGTGGTACCAACAGAGCCCCTCGGAGCCTGGTCGCGCCCTTCCTTGTCGACAAGGGCGGACTCATTAGTAGCGATTGGGGTACGATCCCTGGCCGCCCTTTGCCGAGGTGTACTCTGTGGACCTTGGTAAAGTCATGTGATGTAACGTACCCCTCTCGAGGTCTTCTATTCTTCTGACTTTCTCGAACCATGTACGTTCGAAATTTCACCCCTAGAATGGGGGTGAGGGCTCGAACTACGAATGGTTCGAAATTTTCACCCCTTTCGAGGCCTCAATCCCATGTGACTTGGGAGAGCTCAAAAATTTCACCCCCTAGAATGGGAGTGAGGGCTCGAACTACAAATGGTTCGAAAATTTCACCTCTTTCGAGGCCTCAATCCCATGACTTGGGAGAGCTCGAAAATTTCACCCACTGAAATGGGAGTGAGGGCTCGAACTACGAATGGTTCGAAAATTTCACCCCTTTCGAGGCCTCAATCCCATGACTTGGGAGAGCTCGAAAATTTCACCCCTTGGAATAATGGGAGTGAGGGCTCGAACTACGAATGGTTCGAAAATTTCACCCCTTTCAAGGCCTCAATCCCATGACTTGGGAGAGCTCGAAAATTTCACCCCCTGGAATGGGAGTGAGGGCTCGAACTACGAATGGTTCGAAATTTTCACCCCTTTCGAGGTCTCAATCCCATTACTTTGGAGAGTTCGAAAATTTCACCCCCTAGAATGGGAGTGAGGGCTCGAACTACAAATGGTTCGAAAATTTCACCCTTTTCGAGGCCTCAATCCCATGACTTGGGAGAGCTCGAAAATTTCACCCCCTGGAATGGGAGTGAGGGCTCGAACTACGAATGGTTAGAAAATTTCACCCCTTTCGAGGCCTCAATCCCATGACTTGGGAGAGCTCAAAAATTTCACCCCTTGGAATAATGGGAGTGAGGGCTCGAACTACGAATGGTTCGAAAATTTCACCCCGTTCGAGGCCTCAATCCCATGACTTGGGAGAGCTCGAAAATTCACCCCCTGGAATGGGAGTGAGGGCTCGATCTACGAATGGTTCGAAAATTTTACCCCTTTCGAGGCCTCAATCCCATTACTTGGGAGAGATCGAAAATTTCACCCCCTAGAATGGGAGTGAGGGCTCGAACTACAAATGGTTCGAAAATTTCACCCCTTTCGAGGTCTCAATCCCATGACTTGGGAGAGCTCGAAAATTTCACCCCCTGAAATGGGAGTGAGGGCTCGAACTACGAATAGTTCGAAAATTTCACCCCTTTTGAGGCCTCAATCCCATGACTTGGGAGAGTTCGAAAATTTCGCTGTTTTCGAATCCTCGATCCCTCGCCTGGGAGAGCTCGAAAATTTCACCCCTCAGTCGAGGGAGTGATGACTCGAACCAATACTGATTCGAGCCCCTGCTCGAGGCGAATAACGCTTCAGGATAAAGGGCTCGCAGCCTTTAGTTGCCTTTTGCTGGCGAACTATCCTTCGGATGCCTCGCTTCTGCCATGGGTCGTGGCATACTATCGAGGAGTTAAAGCAAGCACTCGGCCGAAGCTCATCTTTTGATGGTACCATTCGAGGGGGGGGGGGGGCTCCCACAGGCCTCCTTATCCGAGTTGAAGTTTAAGGAGCTACGGGATTTCATCCTTCGTAGGCGAATTTGTTCTCAACTGAACTTTTCATTCGACGCAAGCCCTAGCTGGGAAAGCGTGTCGCTACCAAGGTGGGGCAACTTCTAACCCACTCCGAGCGATTGTTATTCCTAACAACGCCTTCGACCTTGGTAGGACAATTTATAGACTTTTGTCTTCGGCAGAATGCCTCGAGCGATTCCCCGTATGGGCGATTGCACTCGGCTTGCCTCGCGTAGAGGGGCTTAAGGTGTATTATTGTACCCTTCGAGTGACTTCCCATGCAGGTGATTGTGCTCTTGTCTCGCGTATTTAATATGCTTCGAGTTGCTTTCTATTTGGGCGATTGCACTCGGTTCTTTCTCTTCGAAGAAATGTTGAAGCGTTTGACTTTATCTTTATGATGTGGTTGCTTGGTTCGTCAGATGCTCAAACCGAGCCGTGTTCATGGGCGAGGTCGATAACAGAGTTCCTCGAGCCGAGCTACGCTCAAAGGCGAGGTCGATAATCGAGTTCCTCGAGCCGAGCTACGCTCAAAGGCGAGGTCGATAGTCGAGTTCCTCGAGCCGAGCTACGCTCAAAGGCGAGGTCGATAGTCGAGTTCCTCGAGCCGAGCTACGCTCAAAGGCGAGGTCGACAAAAATTGAATTCCTCAAGCCGAGCTACGCTCAAAGGCGACGTCGACAATCGAATTCCTCGAGCCGAGCTATGCTCAAAGGCGAGGTCGAGAATCGAGTTCCTCAAGCCGAGCTACGCTCAAAGGCGAGGTCGAGAATCGAGTTCCTCAAGCCGAGCTACGCTCAAAGGCGAGGTCGATAAATCGAATTCCTCAAGCCGAGCTACGCTCAAAGGCGAGGTCGACAATCGAGTTCCTCGAGTCGAGCTATGCTCAAAGGCGAGGTCGATAAATCGAATTCCTCAAGTCGAGTTATGCTCAAAGGCGAGGTCGACAATCGAATTCCTCGAGCCGAGCTATGCTCAAAGGCGAGGTCGAGAATCGAGTTCCTCAAGCCGAACTACGCTCAAAGGCGAGGTCGATAAATCGAATTCCTCAAGCCGAGCTACGCTCAAAGGCGAGGTCGACAATCGAGTTCCTCGAGCCGAGCTATGCTCAAAGGCGAGGTCGATAAATCGAATTCCTCAAGCCGAGCTAGTGACCAAGCTCTTCCAGCCGAGCCTTTTAAATGAGCTCCCGCTACTAACCTTCACAAATATAGCATTTTACCCAAAGTCAAACACATACAACACGCATCTCATCACCTTGCCGCCACTCTCGAGTTGAGTCGAGTTACATCGACTAATTTCGAGAGTATGACCACATGATATTGCAAAAAACTTCCAATAAATTGGAACACATAGCACGTACTTGTACCGAAAAAGCCTACGGGCTGACAAGGTGATTATGACATGCGATAACAATTCTCGTCATGGAAAAATTACATGCTTGCTAATTAACCCCCACTCTTGTTTCAGTTTTTCGGTTGGAATTAAGAGTGATACAAATCAAGCCCTTACGCGGACACCAAAACACTTTGAGGAGCGCATTTCTCATACTATTAGATGCGACACGCGGTACACGTTCTAAGTATAAACACGTAACATACTTGTTTTGCGATACATTAGCATGTAAACATTTGGATGGTCAACCAACATGCTCTTAAATACGCACATGTAAGGATTTCATGCGATTTTATTACAAAGTAGCTTTTTGATCGCGTTTTATCAAAACCTGGCTACATGAGCCCACTTAATACAAATATTATGTGAACTGTATAAAGTAAATTAGCATCGAATTATCGTACGTGACTAAAACAATCATCATTTTCTATTCAAGCTCTTGGAAAGGAGCCGCACATGCGACACACGAGTACACATCCACGTGGGTATAGCCACTTAGCCACATATAATATTATTTTCCTAGGCTGACAATTCCAAATTACCATTTAACATTGCATGATACAGCACACGGAATAGGGAAAAGTTGAGTAATATATTTTTCACCATGGGACAATATTATGCCACGTTTCTTTTAGAGTTGTCAGAAGAGACAACACCATTATTTACCCAATGCATGAAATCTTAAAAGCAGCAACAAGTTGGCATTCCAACGAAAATTTATCACTCACAATTGCATAAATTGTTAGGAATACTTATCTGGGAATGGAAGGCAGTGCTAATTCAATAATAAATGAAAGTCCTTTGCTCAAATAGACAGCCACAATCCCGCTTGTTATACCAGATGCTCGCCATTGGCAGTTCACCATTCGAACGAAGGTCGGGTCCGAAACGCCACTTCGAATGCGGGTTGAGTCTGAGCCACTCCTTTCGCCACCTCGGAGCGCGGCCCCGATCGATTTGTCGCATCAAACGCGCGTCTGATCAGACTGCCTCCTCGTATGCTAGTCGAACCCGACCACCCCGAACTCGGGTAGGATCCGAGCCATCACATCGAGGAAGGGTCGTGTCTGAACTGCCGCCTCGGAAGCGGGTTGAGTTCGAGCCACTACCTCGAACAAAGGTCGAGTCCGTGTTTGAGTAGCATTTCTTCGAACACCTGGCGTGCACTTCGTCTTCGAACCAATCTCATCAGTACATCCAGGCTCTCGCGTCCCCACCGACCACTCTAGGCCGGCTGGCCGAGTGTCAGGACTGGAATGTCACGCGACCAGTCGAGGCCGAGCTCAGCTGGTCGAGTTCGTCGGGGTCGAGGCATGTTGAGCCGTGATATTCGAGAAGTCAAACGAGGGTCAGCTTTTGCACATATCCCGCCGCCGGCGCGTCGAATACGGGTCTCAGCCACCCCGTCAAATGAGGTCAGAACTACTGCCTCCAACGCGAGTTCGTGATGCCGCCTTCGGTGCGGGTCGCGTCCGAATGCTGACCGAATCAAATCATCGGAATCCGAGTCGGGCTAGTGAAAGCTCGAAAAAAGCTGCAGCAAATAATGCGACCGCGTCCAAGGTTCCGAACCGCCACCCCGAATCAAGGTTGGGTCTCGTTGAGCCTGAGACCACTCACCTCGCTCGCGAGTTGGGTCAGAGCCTCGTTTGCGACGGCGAGTCCGAGTTTCCAAACCACTACCCCGAATCAAGGTCGGGTCTCCGTGAGCCGGAGACCATGCCACCTCGCTCGTGGGTTGGGTCAGAGCTTCGTCCGCACTCGCCCACTTCTCACTCCGCAATCAGATTGAGTGCGGTTTGCGCCAGAGGACTGTCTCATCAGGTCTGTGATATTGCCTTATGCGATTGGCGAATGGCCGCCGCCGACGTGGGTGAAGTACGAGTTGGCACCTCGGATGCAGGACGAGCTGCTGCCTCGAGCGAGGTCGAATCTGATCACCCCGAACGCGGGTTGAATCTGACTTGCCGGTCCGAACAACGGGAAGGTCCGAGCTGCGAGGTCGGATTCGAGCGGCCTCGGTTAGGTTCGGCCTCTGCCTTTCGTACATGGTGGTCGGATGGTGTTGACTGTTGGGTTGAATCTGGCCTGACTTCTTCGCGCTCAGGGAAAGTTAGAGCGCGCATCCCGATGATAATGGGATCCGAACTCACCTTCGCACATCGCGCACACGCACTCGCACCCTTCGCATTTCGCAGTCAAAAGTATCTCATCTTTTTTGGGAATAAAAAATGTTGCTCCACGTTTTCTTCTTTGCGAACCAACATATGTGGCCCACTTTTGGTGAAAAATAATAATATCTTTTTGTAACTCGATAATCGAGGGGAGGTGGTTTTTTGCGGTATTCAATGGGTACCACCACTCTGTCCCTACAGACGGCGCCAATGTTGGAACCGAACGATGTCGAGCTCCAGGAGGGGGTCCTCAATCGTCTCGTCCTATACCTGCAAGGAGAAACTCCGAGCCCCGAGCCGTAGCCCGGGGCGGAGCCTCCGACGCCCAAGTCAGAAGTTGAGGCATAGAGAGAGAAAATAGTGTATAGAGAGAGATTGAAACCTTTTTTCCCCTTTTTCCTAGTGGAATGAAGGGGGTATATATAGTGGTGGTAGAGGTCCTAAGAATAATCCAGGGGTACCCCTATCGATCTTGGCCCTCCATCTTGCTTTCATCTAAGGACTGCCCTTAATTGGGCTTTATTGCATCACATGAGCCTTTATTAAGGTACACCGACCTAAGGGCTATGGCCTAGCCACAAAGTGGTACCAACAGGAATCACTACTACAAAATCAATAATAGACATCAGTAAATAGACGTCATACTTTCGGAAATATGATGTCTATTATGAACCGGTGGCATTTTTGCAATTAAAGCGAAATAATAGACATCAGTTTTTTTTTTTTTTTCTAAAAGCTCACGTCTATTAATAGACGTCAGTTTTTTTCTCAGAAACTGATGTCTATTGTCATCACATACACATCATGTTTTGTAAAAAACTGATGATTATGCATCCTGATTTTTTTTTTGTTATGCTGGTCGAGTTTTATTTTTAGACTCCAATCTAACCTCTCTCTCTCTCTCTCTCTCATTCTCTCTCTCCTACTCCACTCCTAAACACATCCACGACTTGTCGACTTCCCACCCGACCCCGCCACCGCCGACATCGCCGTCCGCTTTCTCTGCTCCGTCGGCCACTTCGAGGACGCCGTCACCCTCCTTCTCTCCGACCTCCACCCCAAGTACTCCCTCATCCCTGATCGCTACACCTACAATTATCTGGTCAAGTACTGTTGCAAGAACACCTCTATGCCTTGGGTCTACTCTCTCATCTCCGACCGCCGATCTAAGTGCGCCCGCCGCCCCGTCGGACGCTTCTCAGATCTTCGCCTCTTTATTTTCTGTATGTGTTTTTTTTGTAAACCCTAATTTTTCCCCTAATTTCTATATTAGAGTTTGTAGATTCAGATTCATGTGTTTTTTGATTGATTGATTGTATGTATAGTGTTGTTAGATCTGTGATTTTGTTTTTGGTATAGGTGCGATTGGGATGTCTATTGCCGACATGGCTGAGGGAATTGATTGATTGAGTGGTTTTTGTTGTTTGATTGATGTTGAATTTTGTTTCTTGGGTGAAAATGTAGGTGGGTTTTTAGTGTGTGAGTTGCAATTGAGATTTGTCGGTGGTCTGAAATGTGGAAATGTGGGTGCTTTTTTTTGGGTTTGGCTATATTCCTTATGTTTGATTTGTTGCTGAAATTAGTTTCTGGGGGTGGGAAATCAAATATGTGGGTGGATTTTTAGTGTATGAGTTGCAGTTGAGATTGTCGGTGGACCGGAAATATTGGTGGATTTTAGTTTACGGGATCATATTGCAATTGGGTTTGTTGAGACTGTGTTGTATTTTGTTTTCGAGTCTTGAAGTTTGAAGTTTTGATGGTTGGATTTTGTTGATTGATGTTATTGTTTGTGTTAGCCTGTGCTGTTGCTGGAGTTGAAATGTAGCTGATTTGATTATATGATCTGTGTGACCGATTGGCCGAGGAGTGTTGTCTGAGTTAAGGGTGGAAAATGTGGGTGAATGTTGTTTTAGTATTACGAAAGACTGGCATGCTGTATAACACTCTAACCTGATACCGTTGTGGCACGAAGGATGCTTTGGTCAGAGCTTTTGATTTTTTCATTGTTGGGATGTCCTATTTGATTCATGTATTTTCATCTTATTTCTTAATTTTACTGCAGTATCTCGTGTCGAAACTGGTGTCGTGCTGCATCCCCTCTGGACCTAGTGCAGAGTTCTCTGGCCCTTCTTCATCTCAAGTTTTGTCATTGCTTCATCTTTTGGCTATGGATTCTGATCCATCGCTTCATGACTACATCAAAGTAAGCCTTTCTCAGTCTGGATTCTGTTGTTATAAGATTTCCACCAGTAAGTTCCTGGGAGTCTTTGTGAGTCACTTTGCATTCACTATCTCCATGTTTCATCAACCTTGTAGGAAATTGAGCCATTCCCAGATTTAGATGTGTTTGACACAATAAGGACTTTCCATCATGAATTATGCCGAGGGTACTCACCACGGGACCACTTTTTGAAGGTATGAATTGCCTTTTTTTATCGATCAAGCTGATGTTCCTCATCTTTGTGTTCACTGGATCTGAAGTGATGGTATTTATTGCAGTTTGTAAAAAGATCATTGCATCTTCCCCCAAAATTGCTTCTCTGGAGGTTTGCTTTCCTTCTTGCATCTCTTGGAGCTTTTGTGAGTGGTAAAACTTTTTGATGTGTATCCAAAAAAAGATCTGGTAGGGATTTTATAACTTGGGGAGAGAATGGAAGGAGTGAATGCAGGGTAGACAAAAGGGGGAGAGAAGAAGTGAAACATTGAATTGAGGGAAAAAATGAATTTTTGTAAAAGTCTTGGTTAGTTTGCATTTATCATTTGTGAGGCAGTGAGACCGGAATCGGAGATATATGAAGAATAGGAAATGCAACAATTAAGAAGAATTATGAATGATCTGGAAGCTTTGCTGACTATGGATTGTTAACTTCATTTGGTGACTTATTTAGTGGCAGCGTCACCTTTGCTAACCCCATAATCTTTCTAATTCTTGTAGTCTACGAGCACTTCACAGAAAGCTCCTTCACCGTGACAACTTTCAGTCAGTGGAATATGCTGTAAGCAAAGTCGAAGCTAGTTCCTTGTACTTTGATGGAGAAATTGTGCAAGTTGTATGGTCACTTGTGCGTATCTGCTGTAAAGCAGATGGAGATGCTCGAGCTTTGGTGTCTGATCTGGTCTCTAAGGTCTCAGTCGCTTCATGCTGCCTAAGTTGCTTTATATTTTGGGCTGCTTTCTTCTATTATCGTATTTTTCTGGTTGCAGGTTGGGGTTGGGGATCCTCGTTCAGTCGTCTTTCATCTACCTGGAGCTTCAAGCCATATGCATGGTTCTAGAGCTGTTCAGGACAGTGATATTCCTAAGATCAATTGTGAGTTGGATGCTGTTGCATCAGAAGAGTTGTTAGTAGCCCTTATAAGGAAGTTGAAGAAATACTTGATGGACACAATTTGTATTTATTTGAGATTTTTCAATGAAAGTTGGGTATCAAGAGTTTGCTACATCCTCAATTTATTTCACATATGGTTGCGTAACTGGACGATTGTCTGGTAACTTTTTTTTTTAATTCGTAGTTATAGAATAGACGTGGGATTTCAGGTAAAGTGGGATGTCTAAACAACCCAATAGACATCAGTTTTCCAAAAAAACTGACGTCTATTCCATAAATAGACATCAATTTTTTTTACAAAAAACTGATGTCTATTCCATAAAAAACTGACGTCTAAAAAAGTGAAGGATATCAGACTAAAAACTGACGTCTATCCCTTAAGAATAGACGTCACTCAACTCCACGTCTAGCTCAAAACTGACGTCTATTATAAAAAAAGTCCGATGTCTATGTAGCGTTTTGTAGTAGTGAATATAAAAATTGATTATTGATCAACCCCTTTCATAGGAAACACAAGAGACCAGTAAATTGCAATTCCTCCTTCAACCATTCCCCGTATTAAGATCCTTTCATCTTCTTTAACGAGTGACGTATTAAGGCCTAAGGGTACTATATAAGCATGAGTCTCCTATCAAACACCATCCTTCATATCTCTCAAACTTTCAAAAAATTAAACCATAATTTACAATTAGAAATACCAATCAATGGCATCGACTGGACAAGCAGCTCCCGGAGGTTCGAATGTTAGTCGTCCAAAAAGTAAGAGTTCCACCTATGATGATTCCCCCCTATGGGGCCATGTCAATGTGGTAGATCGAACTTCTAGCGGCGGCAATAGAAACTGGCATTGCAAGTACTGCCTTCTGAGGGTGGTGGGTTCTTACACAAAAGTCAGGGTGCATTTTTTGAAATAAAGGGGTTCAAGTGTTTAAGCATGCAAAATTTTAAGTGATGCAATTGCAAGACAAATCCAGAAGGAGCAAGATAAGGCTGACCGAATGAAGCTAAGGAACGAACTTTCTGAAGGTCAAAAGCAAGCTTACACAAGTCTCCCGGAGCGCCTTGATTTGGATCACCACAAGAGGAAAAAAAGCCCTATAGTAGCGGCTTTCAATGTACACGAGAGGGAAGAAGTTTATAAAGGATGTGCAATGATGTTTTACACAGGTGGAATCTCATTCAATTTTGCCAGAAATCCTTGGTTTAGGAAATATTCACTAAGGTTAGCAAATTATATCCTTACTGGTTATACCCCTCCTTCATTTGATCGTCTTCTTTCTACGTTATTGGCTTAAACTAGGGAACATGTGGATAAGCTATTACAACCTCTTAGAGATAGTTAGGCTAAGAAAGGAGTTGATATTTGTTCTGATGGGTGGTCTAATATTAAATATCGTCCTGTAATAAACATTATGCTTTCTTCTGCTGGTGGTCCAAAGTTCAAGCAAAGTATTGATGCAAGCGATGTTATGACCAAAGATGCACCATATATTGCATCTATGTTTTGTAAAGTCATTCAAGAAATTGGTGACCAGAATGTTGTACATGTCATTACTGATAATTGTTCGAACTTCAAGGCTGTTGGACAACTAATCGATATAAAATATCCTCATATTTTTTGGACACCGTGTGTGGTTCATTGTTTGAACTTGGTATTTAAGGCAATTTGTGATCCAAGTGACAATGCTCCTCAGTACAACGAGTGCAAGTGGGTGGCACAAGTGGTGAATCAAGCCAAAGAAATTAGCCAATTCATCTTAGGGCATAATTTATCAACATTGATCTTTGAGCGCTACTCAAGATTGGAACTACTATCTCTGGGTGAAATCAGATTTGCTTCGTACATTATCATGGCGCAAAGAGTAAAAAGGTTGAAGGACGAACTTGAAAACACAATAATGGATTCCGATTGGAGAAATTTCAGAGTCAATGGAAAGACCCCTGCTGAACTCAAAGCCAGAGAAGTGAAGGAACGACTTGTGAGTGATACATGGTGGGAAAAACTCGAATATGTGCTAAACTTTACGGAGCCGATGATGGATTTTTTAAGACTCACTGACATAGACATTCGTGTTCTACATCACGTATATGACCGATGAGATTCAATGATTGAGAAAATTAAAAGTATAATATTTCAGCGCGAGGATTTAAACTTTCTCACTGACGAGTCTTTGTTTTTTAACGCCATACGAGGGGTCATTGAGGCACGATGGAACAGAGCAACAAGCCATTACATTGTTTGGCGCATGCTTTAGTTCCAAAGTATTATACTAAGGAGTGGCTGGAAGGTGGAGGAAATGGTGTGCACCGAGTGCCACCGGATGAAGACCATGGAGTGTCCACGTACAAAGAAATCTGCATAAAAAGGTTTTTCTCGATCCGAAAGAAGCTCAGGTGGCCTTCGTCGAATTTGGCAAGTTTGCAAGAGGCTTATGCTACTTTGGTGAAGCACAGGTCATAGCGGCGAGGTCTTACGATGACTCGACAAGTTGGTAGGTTAATTACGGTGCTTCAGTCCCAAAGATACAAAGGATAGCCATCGAGCTTCTATCTCAACCTGCTTTCTCATCATGCTGTGAAAGAAATTGTAGCGTATATGGTTCAATTCAAACAGTAAAGAGAAACCGCCTTACTTTGGACAAAACCGAGTCATTGGTGTACATCCGTAATAATTTAAGATGCATCAGAAGACAAGAGAAGGAATACAAGGAAGGACCTTGCAAGTACTGGGATGTTGTTGGTGATGATCTGGAAGGTGGATTTGCAAATGCCGACATCACCATTAATGACCCTGAACTTGAAGCCATAATTTTCTCACTTGAATATTAGAAGTTTAGGAGTATTGAGACTTTATATGTTAAGATTTCAGTCTTTCGAATCAAGTTTTTTTTGTACTTAATTTTAATATTTTAGTTATGGAATTTAAATTTTATATTATATTATTTTATATATTTAATTATTAAAAATGTCCCATCACCCGTGTCCAAAACTAGCACAATGTCCCAGTGTCCTTGGTTTTTGAAATTGGAGGATCGGACAAGGGGATCCGTGTCCGTGTCAGATCCTCGGATCTGGGTCAGGGTTACATAGGTAACATCCCCAATTTATTAAGATTTTAAAAAGTATAATTTTTTTTTTGAAAAAACCGATAATTATCGGGAGTGATACCGCCACGATGGACTCCTTAAATCAACCGTTAAGGCAAAATGGTAGCGTACTAGTGATCTTAACTCCCAAATACAAATTCAAATCTTATTACATCAATGTATAAACCAAAGTACTCCTGGAAAGACTTAATAAAATGCTAAGCGAAACCCAAAAAGAAAGTTGACTCGTGACTTACTCCGTCCGTCTTTCTTTAAACACCCTTTTGCATATTTCACCTAGATTAAAAAAGTGTGATTTGTTTATAACTGTTTGAGATAGTGAGTGATATATTTATTATTATTGTAGATAGTAGGTGGTTTCTTTATTATTTTTGGGAATAATGGTTGATCTATACTTATTCTTAATTTAGCTAATATCACAGTTTGCGGGACGAGTGTTTAGAGCATTCGCCTAAGTGTCAAAATGGAAAACCCACCTCATGTGATAACCCGAAAAATTAGAATAATACATTAATATTATTACCGAATTAATTTCTCTACAATTTGTATTGTCTAGTACAATGTGTCGTCGGTACGAATAGGTAACAAAACAGACAAACAAACAATTACTCCCTCCGTTTCGATGATATCTTGGACTTTGGTTTGGGACCAAAAACCAAGGAATGGAGCGATTAGAGAAGCAAGTGGGAGTGTGAGTATTAATCTTATTAATTAAATATATAAACCCCTACTCTAATATTCTCTCATCTCCCCTCCCAACCACCAGCCACCTCCGGTCGCCGCCCTACCCCTGCCGCACCCCCACCTCAACCGCCCAAACACCACCTTCGACCACCGCCAGAGTGACCGACCTACTCCGGCGATCACTCCGGCGGACCCCACGATCATCGCACCCCTCCCCTCCGCCTTCTCTCCCTCCTTTTAGATCCAAAATTTCGTTTTCTCTCTCTCCTCTCCCACACTTCACCACGAACGGAGACCCCTCCCCTCCCCAGCCTCAGCCAACCCTCCTACCCTCTCCCCTACTCCGACCCTAATACCCGACTTTTTAGTCCCCTCCGACGCCGACGAGTGATGAGAAATAGAAGGGGGAATAAAAAATGGCATGTCGACTGCCGTCGAGGGGAGGGTCGTGATCGGAGTTCAGAAAAGAATAGGTCGTAGCGGTGTGGGTGGTGGTGCGGGAGGGGTGTAGCGGTGGAGGGGCGCATCAGGGGTGGTGGATTGGTGGGTGGGGGGGTTGTGGAGGAGAGAGAATGTTGAGGGTGGGTTTCAATTAAAATGGGTTTTGGGTTAGTATTAAGTTTAGATTAGTGTTGATTTGGCTCATAATACATCATTAATTAAACAAAACTCTCCCATAAAAGGAAAGGCCAAGAAATGAACGAAACAGCACAAAATGGAATAGTCCAAGTATTCATCGGAACGGAGGGAGTATCCGGTAACATACCTACATTATTTTATCTACACTATTATTTAACTACATTACTTTAATCCCTCTTATTAACAACAATATCATATTCCTCCTTACCTTCTACGTACAAGCTAAAGATGGCCAACTCCATGGTTGATAACTTGTACTCTTCACTCAAAACACAAGACTTGACCACACCATTGCTCTTATCTTCATCTTGCAAAGCAAATTATCCACCAAAGTGTAAGACTTGAAACACAGATTTACAGAAGTATTAATGCGATCTTCATTGGAACACTATTCATGGCTCTCGTTTCTTGCATATCTCCATCCTACTTCTATGGACGACCGTCCTTGAACCTACCATATTCATAACTCAAAATCTCATCCTTCTTATACACCTTCTAAAACTCTTGCACGTAGCATCCAAAATTTCTTACCTTCATCATTATTATCAACTTAATTACAAGCCTTTTCGTCTGCTCTTTTCGATTCGCGCCGAGGTCATCCACTGCCATTCTACCACCAACAAACACTAAGTTTCCTTCTAACGGGGTTATTATCGTTATCCTTGGTAACGAATTTCGGAGCCAAGAGTAGGATTGCCCTGTAGATTACCAATCGAGAAGGTAATCTATCGTACACCTTTTGTGATTAGTTATGCTAATTAAGAAATTAATTAACTCTATGGGCGACGAATAGCAATTCACATTATATATTAGTATTATTATTTTATCATTATCATATTACATTAAAAAAAAAAATCTTACTACTTCAAACTCCCATGATGAAAGCTACGTATGGTTTAAGACTTAAGAGCCACCTTTTTATATTACCCCATAATATATTAGAACATTAAAATACTACTTAAACATTATATTATTTTATTATTATTGAATAATATATTTTAAAATTATTTTATTTTAATAATCCACTATTAAAACCCCCTTATATCTTATACCAATGACAAATCTTCTTTAGTGGAATACTTACAGAAGGAGTAACGAGTCTTAAGATGCAACAATATAACTCGTAGAATTTTATAACATTATGTATTACATTATAGGGGGCGTATCCAGTCAGAAGTAGATTTATGTCAGAAGGTCAGAAGTAATCTGAGCCACTCATCTACCTAAGATCAATGGCCAAGATTAAACCAAATAAACAAAAAAAAAAACATAAAAACAAAATAAAAAAAAGACCCACTCTCTATCTTTTTCTCTCTCCTCCCCCAATCCCCCCCCACCCACCCGAAACCACCCCAGCCCCGCCAGCGACCGTCGCCGACCACCACTAACACTAGCACCGACCCACCCAATGTGATCGGCCGGCCACCGCTACCTCCCACCGGCCTTTCCCACACGCCGCCGGCCCTTCCTTCTCCCCCATTTCATCCTTTTTCAACTTCAAAAATTGGGGGAGGGGCGGCAAACGAAGAGGGAGTGGCGGCGAATGTCAGGGAGGGGCGGAGGAGATTAATTGGAGGGGTGGAGTAACACCGGGGAGGGCGAATTCGTGGTGGTTAGAGAAGAGTTTGAGTAGAGAGAATGGGTCGATTTGGGGCGGTGGCGTGGTCGATCGAGGGTGGGAGAACCACCGCTGGGCTGGCGGCAGGACGGCGAGTGTGGTGGTGGTGTACGGCTGGGTCGTGGTGGTGGTGGGTGCAAGTGGCGGGGGAGGGGCGGAGGTGCGCGGTGGTGGTGGGGGGTGGTTATGGGAGGAGAGAGAAAAAAAAGTTTTTTTTTTTAATTTTTTTTTCTATTTTTTTTTATTAAAGTTATTGGAGTTATTAAAAGTTATTTGAGTTATTAAAGTTATCGGAGTTAAGTCGGGGTTACGTGTTTATAGTTATTAGAGTTATTATAGTTACGTCTTGTAGTTAATGAAGTTATATCAAAAGACGTGTTTTAGTTACTGAAGTTATAGGAGTTAAGTTGAAGTTACGTATTTTAGTTAAATATTGTTAAGTTAGAGTTTTAAAGTTATCGGAGTTATGTGCTATAGTTACTGGAGTTACGGAGCAACTAAAGTTATGAAAGTTAGTGAAGTATCAAGATGTGTGGCTGAGATTACTCCTGACCTTCTGACATAACTTTACTTCTGACCTGATTTAATTCCTTACATTATATATATAAAGAGAAGAAACTCTTGGTATAGGAACAAGGGTGATGAATACAAATAGTTTTATGCGACAAGCCCATTCACCTGCCTCTTGAATTATTATTACCGATCTGTCCCTAGTTTATTAGCGTTAGAGGGTGTGATCACATTAGATAACGGATTTGGATGGATAAAGCCCCCATCTTGTTGGGTTGGCTCAATGCCTTGATAAGTATGCGAATTCCTCGTGAAGTATTTGAAAAGGGTGGGATGTCGTTCCCCATATTTGATGTCTGAAAAATGGGATGTCGATTTCCCATATTTGATATTTGAGAAATGGGTTGTCGATTCCCATATTTGCTATTTGAGAAGTGGGATGCCGATTCCTCACCATTTGATACTCGAGAAAATGAGATGTCGATTCCCCATCATTGTCGTCTTGTTAAGTTAGTATATGAATCTATCGTTCGGTATTTGTTGTTGAGTTCAAAGTATGGTTTAGCTCAATCGATTACAGATTTTCGAGATAAGGCATGACTCTATTCGTGGTTCTCTCTCCTTCTAAACTACCTTGCTAAGTTACTTCGGATTTGTGTTGATTGTCTGCTTTGGTGACGTTATTTTCCTTGTGATTTGAACATGTCATGACGCGATTATGGAAACGTATCGGCGAGCATATGATAGGCAGGTTTGTGTGGATAATTAAGTGGATGCGAATTTTAAGTGTGAGGCCGCGTGTCGTTGTAATCGGTTATCTTTTAATGTACAATTTGAATAATGTGGGTTTTGTTTCCTCTGTTTACTTTCTCAAAATTTCATAGTAGCCTTCCCCGAGAGAATGAGTTATTATAAGGTTTGGTTTGAATTTGTTTGAATAGCCTTAACACCTATCACATAGATAGGTGTGGCGATAACGCTCTTAATTATTGATGTATCAGCGTGTTGGAGATTTATGGTAATAAATCTCATATTCTTAAATATTTTTACCTTTCCTTTCCATATTTTACTTGTTTAATTAGTTTTAAATTTCGAGGCATAACAAAGTGGTATTAGAGCATGGTTACGCTCTCTTGGGATTTATCATAGAGATTAAATTAAAATAAAATATATATTTTTCTTTTAAAAAAAATTCAAAGAAATAAAAAGCAATATTTTTTTTTATAAAATAAAAATCGTCGAACTAAGTGTGGAATTTTAGGTAGATAGCTCTCGTAGTAAGTTAAGTTGAGCATTTGCCTTTATGTGACGCGATGATTACTAATTATATTAGTTATTCCCTTCCTTTTATAGTCTTACTACTCGAGATTTACCTTGGTACACAATAATAGAAACACATAGAGTTTTCGTATTAGTTAACTAACTGAAATATGAATAACGTCGTATTAGTTGACTAATTGGAATATGAATAACGTCGTTCATAAACAGCTAAGCTAAGGAACTATGTTGCCCACAAACGAAAGCGAAAACGTCATTGGAAATGAAGATGAAGAAGTGAAACAACAATTCTTACAAAACGATGGAGGTGAAGCAAACAATCAGACTACAAGACTTAACGTCATTGAAGACCTCACCTTAATCCTAGGTCAACGAATGTTCGGATCAAACAAGGTCGACTATGCAAGGAGACGAATGGAATACAATTCACCCACTTACAACGGTTCTTCTGACCCAACCGTTCTGGAGGAATAGATCTCGGAAATAGAGAAACTAATGGATGTTATTGAATGCCCGTAGAAGCACACGGTGAAGGTGTCCACTATATTGATGAAAGAGGAGGCTGACTCTTGGTGGTCAACTACTCTTAGGGGGGACTATATCGTTGATCTAGGTCTTACATGTAAATACTTCATTGAGAAATTGAGGAATAGATTCTATTCAGAGATCCTTAATTTCCAAACAAAACAAGAGTTTATTGATTTGAACCAAGGGTCAATGACTTACAAGAATATGCGGACAAATTTTTGGGACGACTTTCGCGCTTTGTGGCAAATATCTGTCTCATAGAGCTCAGCAAGGCAAGGAAATTTGAAGACGACCTTAAGCTTAACTTACGGACTGGATTTGCACGAAACTCCACTTTCAATGAAGCCTATAATCGAGCTCTTGATCTAGCTGAATATGACAGGGTTAGGGAATATGTCCAAAGTCGTCGTATGAGAAGAAGATCTCTCGATCCCCTTCAACTACATGGTTTGGACAAGAAATCTAGATTTGAGGGCAAGAACTCATATCAAGGCGGCGGATTTGCACCACATTTCCTCGGAAATCGAGTAGGGATGAACACTCAAAACTTTCATGCAAATACCAAGGGGAGTGGAAATTGTCTTAACTGCAGAAAACCATACCACCAGGGCAAGACTTGTGATGGCGAAATAGTCACCTATTTTAAGTGTGGCAAGTTGGGGCATCGATCATATGAATGTCGATCATACCCTAACCAAAACGGAAACAGAACTTTTGATAAGCCACCTTTTGGGACAGGGGAAAAACAAATCAATAAGGGGAGTGGAGATTTTGGCAATCCAAGAACCAATATCAAACAAGGAACAACTAATTGCAGTACGGGAAAACAAAAATGTTGCAGGAAATATTGAGACTCATTCCAATCGCGAAAGTCAGACATTTGGACATCAACCACGCATCTACGTCATGGGTAGAGAGGAGGCTAAAAACAAACGTGATGTAGTCACGGTTACTTTCTCTATACAATCAAACCCTGCTTTCATACTATTTGATACCACTGCATCACTTAGTTTCATATCTTCTTCTCTAGCAAGTAAACTAGACATAGTACCAGTAACATCCACCCCTACTATAGTAAATCTACCAAATGGAGACAATATCGCATGCTCCAAACTGTTTAAGGATGTACCTATTTCAATCATGAAGAATGAATTCAGTGCATCCCTCTTCCATTTCAACCTTACCCAATTTGATGTCATATTGGGGATGGTTGGCTTAGTAAACATAGAGTCGATATCGATTGTTTTGAAAGAAAACTTACCTTTAATAGTTTACTAAAAACGGTGATTTCTCATAAGGAAACCATGACCAAGCCGAGTGTCAAAAATACTATCCCTATTAAAGACCAAAGCTTAGGAAAGAAAGGGGCACATGGTTTACTTATGCTCAGTTTCGGATTTGAGTTTAAAACAAAGAATGAGAACATCCCAATTATTAGAGACTACCCTGATGTATTTTTGAGAAAATACCCAACCTGCCACCAAATAGAGAAGTACAATTCGAGATAGACATATCACCTGGAATAGCACCGATCTCCAAAGCCCCTTATCGTATGGCTCCTGCAGAACTACAAGAATTAAAACCACAATTACAAGGACTGTTTGATAAGGGTTACGTCAGACCTAATGTGTGTTGGGAAAAGACGGGTAGCGGAAGCGTATTTACTTTTCCCTCTCTGTGTGATTAAAATGGGCTAAGATAAATATTGTATGCGAAAAACAATAAAACAAAGACACGAGAATTTTTAGGTGGTAAAACCCCAATGTGGGGAAACATCCACCGGCCTAAGCCCGAATTCTTCCACTATACGAATAAGTAGGATTACAAGTATTTGTCGTCTCTAGCGCACTAGAGGATTGCTCTCACCTCTCTAAGATGGATTACAATATGCTCACCAAACTTGTGGTGGTACACTCTCACTCAAAAGTGGCTCTCTTTCTTTTGGAGGAACTCTTTCTCTCACACTTGTGTTTTGTGTGTGGATTGAATGAATAATCCTCTCCAAGTTGAGGGTATATATAGTAAACCCCAACCCTTCTGGAAACTCCCCAAAATGAATAGGTAACACCTAGTAATAAGTGTACACTATTCAATGTTTGGAGGTTAAGTTGTCACATACACTTCACCTTGTAAATGCATGCATGAAACTCTTCCATATGCATTCACATCCCCATGGAAACGCATGAAAACATTTTCCCCCATATTCATGTTTATGGAGAAGTTTATACTCCTTAATGTTGGGTCATTAATTGGGAGGGAACCCAACAAATCTCCCCCTTCCCGACCTAATTACGGGACAGCACCACACCGACTCCATCACAGCACTCATCAAACTTATTCGTCGGAATCACCTTGGTCATCATGTCGGACCAGTTATCTTCGGTGTGCACTTTTTCCAAGTGTAACTGTTTCTCCTCCAACACATCTCGTATCCAATGATAGCGAACATCAATGTGCTTGGACCGGGAATGATAGGTTGAGTTCTTGGCCAAATGAATTGCACTTTGACTATCACAATGCAACACGTACTTGTCTTGTTTTTGGCCCAACTCACCTAAGAACGTTTTCATCCATAACATCTCCTTGCAAGCTTCCGTTGCTGCAATATACTCGGCCTCAGTAGTAGAAAGAGCTACACATTTCTGGAGTCTGGATTGCCAAGACACAGCTCCCCCTGCAAAAGTAGTCACATAACCTGATGTAGACTTTCTACAATCGATGTCTCCTGCCATATCTGAGTCTGTATAGCCCTCTAACACTGGTTTCCCCATTCCGAAACACAAGCACCTCTTGCTTGTTCCACGGAGATATCGAAAAATCCATTTTACAGCAGCCCAGTGCTCTTTTCCTGGATTTGATAGGAAACGACTCACAATACCAACTGCGTATGCAATGTCAGGTCGGGTACATACCATGGCGTACATTAGACTACCAACTGCGGATGAATATGGGATGTATCCCATCTCTTCTTTCTCTTTCTCACTTTGCGGACACTGCTCCTTGGTCAGCTTGAAATGTCCCGCAAGTGGTACATGGACCGGCTTGCTTGTATGCATGTTGAATCTTTCTAGGACTTTCTCCACATATTTCTCTTGAGATACCCATAAAAGTTTCTTTGACCGGTCACGGGTAATCCTCATACCCAAAATTTGCTTTGCGGGTCCCAAATCCTTCATGGCAAAGGACTTGCTCAAGGCTTTCTTTAGTGCTGCAACTTTCTTTTTGTCTTGTCCTACAATCAACATATCATCAACATAGAGCAATAGTATGATCAAATCACCACTATTATACCTCTTCATAAAGACACAGTGATCTGTCGGGGTTTTATTGAACCCATTTTGTGTCATGAAGGATTCGAACTTCTTGTACCACTGACGTGGTGCTTGCTTGAGGCCATAAAGACTCTTCTTGAGTCTACACACTAGATTTTCTTTTTCGGGGACCACGTACCCCTCTGGTTGCTCCATGTATATCTCTTCCTCTAGATCACCATGCAGGAAGGCTGTTTTAACATCTAGTTGTTCGACCTCCAAGTCAAGGCTAGCTGCAAGACCCAACACCACTCGTATAGATGACATCTTCACCACGGGTGAGAAAATCTCGTCAAAGTCGATGCCTTTCTTCTTATTGCATCCCTTGACGACGATTCGCGCCTTATACCTTGGTTTTACGTTGTTTTCCTCGGTCTTGAGCTTGTATACCCATTTGCATCTAAGGGCTTTTCTCCCTCTGGGTAACTCTACCAAATCATAAGAGTAGTTATCGTGTAATGACTGCATCTCATCATTCATAGCCATCTCCCACTCTTCTTTATGGTCACTAGCCATAGCTTCCTTATAGTCTTGTGGTTCACCTTCTTCTGTGAGCGTCACAAACTTATCTTCGGGATACCGGGTGGAAGGTATTCTCTCACGAGCGGAACGTCGTACCTGAGGCGATTGTGAACCCTCTGGTACATCTTCTACTGCTTCTTCAGTTTCGACATCGCTCGTATCAGCTTGAGACTCATCATTTTCTACCGTCTCTTCGACTACTTGCTCGGAATTCGGACTGCCATTATCTTGAGCTGCAGGTGATGGGATAGGATCAGAAAGTCGGACCACAACTTGAGACTTCTTAAAATCTTCTATTGTCTGTTCTTCAAAGAACACGACGTCTCGACTTCTCACGATTCTCCTATTGACTGGATCCCATAGCCGGTAACCCATCTCATCCTTAGGTGAGCCAAGATAGATGCATTTCTTGGTCTTCGAGTCAAGTTTGCCTCTTTCGTCTTTGGGCACATGGACATATGCAAGGCAACCAAACACCTTCAAGTGATTGTAGGATGCCTTCTTACATGTCCAAACTTCATCGGGGATACCTCATTTCAAAGGGCTTGACGGTGAAAGGTTGATAATGTCAACTGCCGTTTTCACAGCTTCTCCCCAGAACGTATTCGAGAGCTTGGCATGTGAGAGCATACATCGCACTTTTTCTTCAATGGTGTGGTTCATTCTTTCGGCTACTCCATTCAGTTGAGGGTTCTTAGGAGGTGTTTTCATGAGCCTAATGCCATTTGACTTGCAGTAACTTTCAAATGGGCCACGGTATTCGCCACCATTATCAGCTCGGACACACTTCAACTTTTGACCCGTCTCTCGTTCCACTCTTGCTTGGAACTCCTTGAATGCTTCAAGTACCTTGTCTTTGCTCTTCTACATATATGCCCACACCTTTCCACTACAAGAAAAAGTCAGATTAGAGACGGGCGCAAAATATCCGTCTCAAATTAGAGACGAATTAAAACTAAATCGTCTCAAAAAACGATCAGAGACGGAAAATGAGGTTCCGACTCTAAATAGAGACGGACTTCATGATCCATCTCTAACTTAGAAACGGATTACACATTCCATCTCTAAATCAGAAACGGACACTTATAATCCGTCTCAAGGGTCCAACAATATACACAGTTTGAATTTAATCCTGGCTCATATAATTCATCTCTCAAATATCTCTCTCTCACATCGCGCATCTCAGTCCTTCTCATTTTCTCTCTGTCTTCCCAGTCCCAAGTTTCTCAAACTCCCACCTTTCATCCTCAAATCCATCGCCCCTCACGCCGACGACTCCTTCTTTCCTCCTCACACCGACGTTGATTCGCTGGTCAAGCCAACGTTTCGTCATCGGTATCATCCAAAACCTAGCTAAAGAGGTCTCTTTGTTTATCTCTCTCCTATCTCATTCGATTAATTTGGGGAAATCACAATTTCATTCGATTAATTTGGGAAAATCAAACGAAATCAATCATTTAATTTAAGTTTTGTTCTAATTTGGGGATCTCGTTTCCTTTTTTATTGCTTAAAAATTATTTGGGGATCTCGTTTCTCACGTCTCTACGCCCATCAGCGACCGCCAGTCCGCCAGCAGATACGATCCCTGCCCATCAGCGACCAGGTATTGTTATATTGTTTGTTTTATTTGTAGTTTTTTTTTTTTTGTTAATTAATAGAAATGTGTAGTTATTTATTATTAGATATCAGTTCTTAGTTATTGAATTTGGTTTAGAAATTGGTGGTAGCTGGTTGAATATAAGTTTTTTGATTTGTTTTAAGATTCACAGCTTTATGAATTGATTTCTTTTTTTGTGAATTGGGGTTTTGTTTGGGATTCAACGTTTGGTAAATTGATGACTTAATTAAGGAGAAAAGTGGGTATGTTATTATTGTACATCTATACGTGATTTATCAGTATTGATAAAAAAAAATATCGGAAATCGAATATCATATCACAGAGGTCCCAGACCATGTCTTCCTAGCTTGAGTTTCTGCCAGATCACAGCAGCGTTTCTTCATTTTAGAAAAAACATGCTCAGAAAGCAAATGTCATTCACTGTACAGAAAGTTACAAAGAAGATAGACAACGCACAGCGCCAATATACTAACAGAATCGACATGCTATCAAGTCACAATACTGATAAATCATGTTTTTGTTTATATAAGAAACTAATTGATATATTGTGCTTGGTAGCTGATAAATCAACGTTTGATAAATCATGTTTGTTTCTATTAGAAACTAATTGATATATTGTGCTTATGATTTTGTTTGGAGGGCCTTATTGTGCTATTGTAGACTCTCAGTGCTGTCTCAACGTTATTCTCTTTGGTGTTCTAATACTTTCATGTTTTGATGTGTTAAGAAATGGTCCCTCTTGTATTTTTTTTGTTTGCACTTGCGATTATTACAAAGTCTAGATCAGTATCTCTTGTAATTTATAGAGAGTAAGTTTGACAACTTTTATAACTAGGTCAATGGATATTAGTATAAGTGAATATGCCTATGCCTGATATTCACATATACTTTAGGCTGTTGTTTGGATCTTGGACTTGTTTGATGTTATGTTCTCTTTGTGTAGCACTAAGTCCCCTGATATATATATAGAGTTGGCATTAGTGGCCCAGTAGTACTATGCTTTAGGGATGCCATATAAGCTTCAGAAGGTCTTCTCGACTATATTGGGATTTTTAGGTAAAGGCTTATGCTTGTGTACCTTTTTTTATTTGGTTAATATCTATGTTCACTTGTGGCTTTGTTGTGAAGATTTTTAGTGCATACGAGTACTTGTTCTACTTTCTTAAAAGTTGGTAGTTGCCAAATATTTTAGGTTGTCCAATTAATGGTAAAGGATTATGGAAGAGGATTAATATAATTTTTGGTTTTAGTTAGTCATGTTTACTTAAACTGATGTGACTCATATGAATTTTTTAAGGTTTTGACCTTCATGGTGCGTACTATGTATGATATACAATTTAACGATTCATAAATGTAACTTGTAAGTATATTGTGAGATTGCAATTCTTTAAAGGCTATTAGCTCAAGGTGGAAGAGCATGTGCATTTGCAATTTTGCATAAAGATGTGGGTTCGAATCCCATATAGCCTATGAGGAAAAAAAAAATGTGTGATCTTTGTTCTTGGATACTAATGTGTGTATGTGATATGGCTTAGAACGAAAAAAAAGGATAAAATGTAAAATTCCTAATTCTAGTTTGAGATGGATTTTCAGAAATTCCGTCTCTAATTTGAGACGGAAAATTATTAATTCCATCTCTAATTTGAGATGGAATTCGAAATCCGTCTCAAATATATTAGAGACGGATTGAAAAATCCGTCTCAAATTAGAGACGGATCCTAAATCCGTCTCTAATAAATTTGAGACGAGCCTTTTAGAGACGGATTATATTCCGTCTCAAATCCGTCTCTAAATGCAGTTTGAGACGGATTTCCTTCACAAATTTTCGTCTCTATTTAGCTTATTTCTTGTAGTGTTCTCGAATGATCATCAATGAACGTCACAAAGTAATACACATCTCCAATAGATCGATCACTCATGGAACACACATCAGTATGTACCAAATCAAGAATTTGCATTCTTCGACTTGGTGTACCGGATCTCCTGAATGAAATTCTGTGTTGTTTGCCAACCAAACAATCTCTGCAAGGGTCCAATGTTTTACCTTTAACATTAGAAAGGTGCTCATCTTTTGCGAGTATTTGCAATCCCTTCTCGCTCATATGGCCAAGTCTTTTGTGCCACAACTCCAAATCTGATTGGTTTTGAGCAACATTTGCCTCCCCCTTGCGAATTCGTCCTTGTGTGTAATATAATGAGCCTTCTTTTCTCCCTCGTGCGACAACCATACTACCCATGGTCAGCTTCCAGGTTCCACCACCAAAGTGGTTGTTCATTCCCGCATCATCAAGCTTTCCTGCGGATAGGAGATTAAGGCGCATGTCCGGAACGTGCCTTACATCTCTCAATACAAGCTTGCACCCGGTATTGGTTGTCAATGTAACTTCGCCTATGCCCACAATTTTACTTGTTACCAAGTTTCCCATCTTCACCGTACCAAAATCTCCTTTTTGATATGATGAGAAAAATTCTCCATAGGGGGTTATGTGGAATGATGCATCGGAGTCGACAATCCACGTGCAATCATTATAGGCGAGATTGAGATAATTATCATCTCCAATGAGGAATACATCAAAATCTTCGGTGGCTGCAACAGCTGTTGTGCTTTGCTCATCCTTCTTTTTCGGCTCAATCTTGTCTGGGTGAACGTTACCATTCTTCTGATCTCTCTTGAGATTTCGGCATTCGGATTTCTTATGTCCAGCCATACCACAATAGTAGCAGCTGAACTTTGTGCGAGTATTGGATCGGCCTCTTGACTTGTCTCGGCCTCGACCCTTACGATTCTCGCTTCGTCCTCGTTGCTGGACAACATTTGCCTCAGAATATGTCGTCACCCCACGTTCATTTCTCCTGGACACGTTCATTTCTCCTGGACTCCTCGTTAATTAGGCTATCGGTGACGGAGTCTGTGGTGAGTTTTCTCTCTGGTGCAGAGTTGCTGAGAGCGACAACCAGCGTGTCCCAACTCTCAGGCAATGAACTAAGGAGTAATAAGGCTTGTAACTCATCGTCGATTTTCATCTCGATCTTAGTTAGCTGATTCACGAGCCCCTTGAAATTGCTCAAGTGCTCGATCATACTTTTGCCATCATTATACTCCAACTTCACCAACCGTCTCACCAAGTGAGCCTTGTTTCGAGGTGTCTTCTTTTGAATCATGGATTCAAGTTTTGCCCATAGCTCAAATGCATTAGTGTACGAAGACACGTGCTCGAATAAACTTCGATCAATGTATTTCCGTATCATGGCAACCGTTTTCCGGTTCAAGAGCTTCCATTGGGCCGCATTGTTTCCTTCAGGCATAGTTTCATTTTCTACTGCCTCATACAAATCTTTGCAGATTAGGTGGTCCTCCATCATGGGCTTCCAATAAGAGTAATTCTCCGATGTCAATTTGAACATGTCGCCATCATGAACGACGCTAGCCTCCATCTTGAATCACACAAGAATAATGTCCCTGGCCTGGCCCTTACGGGCTCTGATACCACTGTTGGGAAAAGACGGGTAGCGGAAGCGTATTTACTTTTCCCTCTATGTGTGATTAAAATGGGCTAAGATAAATATTGTATGCGAAAAACAATAAAACAAAGACACGAGAATTTTTAGGTGGTAAAACCCCAATGTGGGGAAACATCCACCGGCCTAAGCCCGAATTCTTCCACTATACGAATAAGTAGGATTACAAGTATTTGTCGTCTCTAGCGCACTAGAGGATTGCTCTCACCTCTCTAAGATGGATTACAATATGCTCACCAAACTTGTGGTGGTACACTCTCACTCAAAAGTGGCTCTCTTTCTTTTGGAGGAACTCTTTCTCTCACACTTGTGTTTTGTGTGTGGATTGAATGAATAATCCTCTCCAAGTTGAGGGTATATATAGTAAACCTCAACCCTTCTGGAAACTCCCCAAAATGAATAGGTAACACCTAGTAATAAGTGTACACTATTCAATGTTTGGAGGTTAAGTTGTCACATACACTTCACCTTGTAAATGCATGCATGAAACTCTTCCATATGCATTCACATCCCCATGTAAACGCATGAAAACATCTTCCCCCATATTCATGTTTATGGAGAAGTTTATACTCCTTAATGTTGGGTCATTAATTGGGAGGGAACCCAACAATGTGTCCCCGTGGGGAGCCCCTGTACTATTTGTGAAAACGAAGATGGGAGTATGAGGTTGTGTATTGATTATAGAGAGTTGAATAGGGTAACCATAAAAAATAGGTATCCTTTTCCTAGGATTGATGACTTGTTTGACCAATGGAAGGGAGTCTCGATATTCTCAAAAATTGATTTAAGGTCAGGCTATTACCAACTCGGAGTTAAAAACATAGATATTCCAAAAACATCATTCACAACCGGATATGGACATTACGAATTCAACGTGATGCTTTTTGGATTGACAAATGCACCGGAAGCCTTTATGTATCGGATCAAATGAATCGCACTTTTCGAGAATTCCTAGATGAATTTGTTGTAGTATTTATCGATGATATTTTTTAGTATACTCGAAGACAGACGATAACTATGAAAGACATCTGAAAACAATATTAGACATACTAAGAGATGACAAGAGGTATGCAAAATTTTCAAAGACTGAATTATGGTTAGGGAATGTTGCCTTCTTAGGCCACGTGATATCAAAGAATGGAGTATCTGTAAACCCATCCAAAATCAATGCTGTGACCGAATGGCCTACACCAACCTTAGTTCTCAGAGGTACGAAATTTCTTGCGATTATCTGGTTATTATAGGAGGTTTGGCAAAGACTTTTCAAGACTAGCCCAACCGCTGACGACATTGATGAAGAAAACCGTCAAATTCCAATGGAATAAGGGCTGTCAGAAGGCGTTTCAAGAATTGAAAAGAAGGTTGACCACTGCGCCCATCCTTCCGTTTCCTACAGAAACGGAGGGGTATGAGGTATATAGTGACGCAAGCAAACATGGGTTAAGCTGTGTGTTGATGCAAAACTGAAAAATGATAGCTTACGCATCAAGACAACTTAAACCTTATGAGGTAAACTACCCAACACACAATTTAGTATTATCTGCTGTAATATTGGCACTCAAATTTTGGCGCCATTACCTTTATGGATCATCCTGCAAGGTATACATTGATCACAAGAGTTTGAAATATATTTTCACCCAAAAGGAGTTGAATACGAGACAACAGAGGTGGATGGAATTAATAAAAGACTACGACCTCGAGATACAATATCATGAGGGAAACGTAAATGTTGTAGCTGACGCCTTAGTAAGAAGACAAAAAACATCTTGGATTTATCATTTGTTTTGCCACCCCAACTTTGCAAGGAATTTTAGAAATTAAACATCGAGTTCGTCAATTAAGGAGAAGTACCCGTAATGATCAACTCTATGACGTTCAAGTCAACACTCATTGAGGACATTCATAAAAGCAACAAAGCGACAAATGGATAACTAAGATGGAAGAAATGGGCGAAAGAGGGTTGGAACAAGGGTTTGAAATCGACAAATACTATATAGCAAGGCTCAATGGGAGATGCTACATACCTAATGATGAGGAACTAAGAAAGAAGATGTTACAAGAAGCTCACAATACCCCTTATTCGATCAATCTCGGTTGAAATAAGCTCTATAAGGAATTGGGAGAACAATACTGGTGGCCCAACATGCAAAGAGAAGTTGCGGAGTTCGTAGTTAAATGCATGACTTGCCAAAAAATCAAAATAGAGCATAAAAGGCCAGGAGGTGGGTTTCAACCATTGGAAATGGGACTCAATCTCAATGGATTTCATATTTGCCATACCAAGGACTGAAACGAGGAATAACGGCATATGGGTAATAGTGGACATGCTTACCAAACTTGCGAGGTTTGTACTGATAAGTGATATTTGGGGACCTCTATAACTCGCAAGAGCATATATGAAAGAGATTGTAAGTTACCACGGAGACCTAAAGATATCGTTTCCGACAGGGATCGTAGGTTTCTATCACGATTTTGGACAAAGTTTCAATTAGCACTTGGAACTATTATGAAATTCAATACAACATTTCATCCAGCAACTGGCGGGCAAACCGAAAGGACAATCCAAACTATGAAAGATATGTTACGAGCCTGTGTTATGGAATTTCCGAAATCTTGTGAGATCCTCCTGCCCAATATAGAATTTTCATATAACAACAGTTATCACTCAAGTATAAGCATGGCACCTTACGAAGCCCTTTATGGGCGAAAGTGCAGAAGTTCACTTTATTGAAGTGATATAAGCGAAGCGTTAGTTTTTGGACCTGAATGCATAGACGACACGAACAGATACTGCGCAGGACGGACATAATTCTTATGCACATTCAAAGAAGGAGGCCAATTGAAGTTTAAGTTGGTGAAAAAAACCTTTTTAAAAGTATCACCTACGGGTGTCATGAGATTTGGGAACAAGGGAAAGTTATGCCCAAAATATATTTGATCATATAAAGTGATTGAAAGAGTTGGGGTAGTGGCTTACAGATTAGCGTTACCCATGCATGGAGCTCAAGAAAGTGCATAATGTTTTTTCCAAGTATCACAACTTAAAAAGTATGTGTACGATCCGTCTCACGTCCTTAAACCCGAAAATGTTAACTTAGGGCCTGGTTGGTATTGTTTTCTGTTTTCAGTTTTCTATTTTTTTTGAAAACCAAAGTCCCGTTTTTAAATATCAGAAAAAGTGGTTTTCAGTTTTCAGTTGTCAGTTTCATAATCTGTATGACTATTATAGACCCAAACAATTTAGAGTTAATTTTGTAACTTATTTAACTAAATTTTTAACGCAAAAAAACCAAAAACTGAAAACGGCAGTGATATCGAACTGGTCCTTAGATAGCAACTTAAGTTTCGAAGTGCAACCTGTGGAAATCTCAGATAGAAATGAGAGGCGATTAAGAAACAAGGTGACCAGACTCGGGAAAGAACTCTAGAAGAGCCAGATGTTGGAAGAAATAACATGGGAAGCACAACAAGAAATGATGAAAAAGTATCTACATTTATTCATTTAAAGGTAAATTTTGAGGACGAAATTTTCTTGAATGAGGGTGAAACATATGGCAAATTTATCATACTATCCCTTTAACCTTATTTTTTACTAACTCGTTTTAGTGTAGCTGCTTTACGCTAAATTTATTTGTTTTGCTCGTTGGTTTGCTCCGATACCTTACTATTTTGATATTCTACCTAATCCTTATAAGTTTTGTGAGATTTACTCACGTGACTTATTTGAGAATCAGCCTCATGTGAACTTTTGGGTTATGGTTCTGCGTGAACCATTTGAATATCAGGTTAACGTGAACCAATAAATTATTTATATAGTTACAAAGTTCGAGGACGAACTCTTGTTTTATAAGAGGGGGGGGGGGGGTTAAATGTGATAACCCGAAAAATTAACATAATCTATTACTATTATTATCGAATTAATTTATCTATAGTACGTATCGTCTAGTTAACATGTGGTCGGTACAAATAGGTGACAAAACAGATAAACATACAACTATGCGGTAACATACCTTCATTATTTTATCTACACTATTACCTAACTACATTTGTAATACACGCGATTTTGAAGCATTTTATTATTACTTTTCTGATTATAATTGTAGGTTGATTAATTTTCTAGTAATTATTATTAGTAAAAAAAAAAAAAATCAAAATGGGTATGTCGGTTTAGATGAAGGGTTAAAACCCTTCTTACCTTCTTTTTGGGCCTAATGCATGAGAATCTTGTTTAGCCGTCACTTGTTACCCTCCCTCATAAGTTCTCATCTTCCTATGAAACCTATTATATTCATCTATCATCACCATCATCATTTTCATCGATCAAACCATACATCATTATTTACGTCTTCAACATTACGCACATCAGCCATCATTTTCATCTACCCGTACCAAAATTGTAATTTTTAAACGATTTGATTCTGGTTTTGATACTAAAAATAGATTTCGTTAATTGAATTTTAATTTATTGTTGTTGTTATTGAAGTTTCGATTTGGGTTTTTGTGGGCTGTTTTTGAAAGGCAATTCGATTGTTTTGTCGAGTTTATAACGTAACACTATTTCTACTATTTTACCGATTATTATGATTATACGTAACCCCCAATTTTTTCATACAATATTGTATTATCAGGTGCATGTAGGTAGCATACTTTATGTGTTATTTGTAACAAGTTTATACCAGTTGCACTCTTTGGATTGTGATTAGGCTTACGGCTGGTGCAAGGTGCATGTGGTTAGATTGATTTGGGTACACTAATTATGAAATAAATTTGGAGCATGGGTCAAATCCTGGAAGTTTGAGGCTTGCGTCGAGCTATTAGAAATGAGAATTGGAGCCACTAGCTAGTAATGAGATTGAGTTAAGTACGTAGCTAGGTTATCAAGTTTGTCAATTATTCTAGTAAATATGGATTTATTGGCGTGGGTATACGTGGTACGGTTTTTGGGTATTGAGCAACTAGATCGATTTGCAAAGAAGGCTTATAATCTATCTTAGGAATTTCAAGAATGAGAATTTCGATTTTAAGACTTGGGTTAGTATTACGCGTGGTTACTGTCCTTCATTTTTTTTAAAAGGGAAGACATAATTCTTACCTTTTCCTAAGTTTGCTAAATGTTTTGTTTATCGTACAGTTATTTCAAATTAGATCGTTTACAAAAAATACTGTTATGTGTATTAAAGAGTTTTGAAAGAGAACTTCTTTTGTTTGAGTTTAAGATAGAATTTATTGTGACATTGATATGCGGCTCTTTTGTTCCCTTTTCCCGTGCGAATTATGCGTCCCGTCCCCTAATATTGACGTTCTTGTAGCTAATTTCCCGCCATTTTCATGTTTATGCTCATCTTGGCTCATTTCGGTGTTATTTTGTAAATTCTTGTGCATTTTCTATCTTGTACAAGAATCGGGTTCTGCGGTTTGTATTTGGCTTTGGTAGGTACCCCTACGGAGCAAGTTGGAGTGGAACCCGAGGCACATGAGAGTCAAGGAGCGGGAAAAGGTCTTAGAGCGGGACCCTAGGCATGGGAATCGAGAGTAAGGGATGATGATATAAGTTTGGAAGCAAAGAGAGGACAAACACATGAGTTGAATACTCTTCGCGCAATGGGGTAACTTCAAACGGACGTATCTCAAGTTTTAGAGCAGATATTGAGATAATTCAAGTTGGATATGAAAGTTTATCTCGTTAGCTTTCCAATGATATATTATAAGCCCAATTTGACCAAGAAATGAGTGAGATATGGCCTTCCAAAGTCAAGTGCGCGCGCCAGTTTTTGGCCGCTCGGCCGTACGCTCGCCGAGCGGATGGCCGAGCGTATAGCCATCAGAGAGCAGGCCGCCGAGTGCACATCCACTCGGTCGAGCGGATGGCTCCACTCGCCGAGTGGATATATACACTCACCGAGTGTGTCGCCGAGTGGAAGCACAGTTTCGCCCTTTGACACGTTTTTTCTTCTTTTTCTTTTGCCCACTATAAATACCCACCTACCTTAGGTTGTAGGGGGACTTTTTTTTGGACCTTTTCATTTCCTTAGATATTTTTAGGTAGTTCAAATTTAGATCTAGAATTTCTCTCTCCTAGTTCAACTTTGGTTTCTCCACCATTGTAATTCTTTACATCTTTTCTTCTTTCATTTCAATTTGTTCAAGATTTTCACAACAAGTTCTCAAGTTTCATTATTAATATAATTCAAGTTTTATTTCATTCATCTCACCTCTCAATTACTTTATTTGGGTAACTAATCTCTCTATCTTTTATTTATTGCAATTTATTTTGTTTCAATTGTTGTTAATCCATGCTTATTAGTTGATTAGTCATATTTGTCCTCCAAGTTTGCATCTTTATCTAATTCTCATGCTTAGTAACATGTTTAGTGTTATGTTAATTATGATTAGTGTTAGTTTAAGCATGTGTGAGTAGTTTTCTTGGCTAGGGGTGAGGTTAATGGGTTAAAGTTGTGAACTTTATGAAGAGAGGTTGTCTAATGGTTATTATTTGAAAAGCATGCTACTTTATCACCATGTTTAATGTTTTAACGATTTGGTAATTATAGATGACGATCTATTTTACTTATTATTGCATTTTAATCAATATGGGAAACTTGAGAATGAAATTGGCTAATTAAACTTGGATTATTGATTAATTGCATGGAAATGAGTTAATTAGTAATTAGGCTTTGATTAGTTGCTTGAGAAAGAACTAACCCTTCTATTTTGCCTTGATAATTTGTTAGTGTGCATTTTTAGGCTCAATTCAACCTCTCTAAACTAAAGACATCAACTTTATACCCGTAAATCTCTTTAACCCCTATCGTTTGTCTATTATCGTCTAAATTTGTGTGTTAGTTTGATTAATTACTAGTTCGTGTGTTTAAATCGTCGATTAGTAGAAATTAGATAATAGATTAGACTTTATCCTCGATTATTGATTTGATTAGACTAAATTTGGAACATTATTGATAGACAATTACCCTCCGTCCTCGTGGATTCGACCCTAGACTATGCTAGGATGATTAGCCATGCTTGGAACCTAGTTTTAGGCGTGGCAGACATCTTCTCTTTTATCAGAATAGCATAGTAAGAAGTTTATTAAATGTTTATAGAAAAATGGGGTTGACTCTCTATGTGTCAGCCCGGGTACGAGGATTATTATTTTAGGCAGACGTCCCTTATAGCTTCCAGAGGGATGAGTTGATCACATTCCCTGCCTCTTGATCCTCCTTATTGGGGTTAGCCCTCTAAGGGGTGCGCGCACTCGGGACATTTGGCCAGTTAACTGTTACATATATACCTCTACCCCAGATTTGAGTATTTGAGAAAAGTCTATATATTATTATATCTAAATTATTTCTAAGTTATTTGTTATAAATTATTTTTATTACATTAATGTCAAAGTTTGATTTTCGTTTATGGTCGATTTCATGGTTTATATGTCGTTGAATTACGTTTGACAATTGTAATTATTTTATAAAAGGGACTTATTGTATATAAGTGAAGTTGAATCTATGTTTGTTATTACAATTATATCTTGTTAGCGTGAGTGCGGATTATGTGTATTAGTCAAGATGAGCATTTACATAAATTGGGTTCAGAGTAACCTTAGAGTATTTTTTTTGTGATAGCTAATTAGTTACCGAGATTGGGATGTTGATAGTGGATACGAGAAAGTTAGTATGAGAATAATGTGCTATAGAGAAAAGGAAAAGCTCGGGTGACACAAGTGTAGTTTTGTCGACTTTAGGTGGCAATTGGATTGTTAGTTTTGAATTTTAAGTGGTGATAGTAATGGCCAGCGAGAGTAGTAAGAACGAGATACTCTTATCGAAGTTGGATTACGAGAATCATGAGTTTAAGGTATTAATTATTATAAGGTTGTGATTCTTATATCGAAGTTTTAGAGTGGAGTAAGTCATGAGAATTAGCAGGTTAGTCCTTGGGGAGTGTTTTACACTTTCTATATGTTTTATTATGTGACCCCGTATTATCCAGATATATAAACCATGACTAATATTATTATTCAGCTTACATTTTCGGTAGAGTAGTGTTGCTTAGCGAAATGCTGACGTTTTTCCTTCGGGTTACCTTGTCATGGGGGTAGATCCTTTGTCTTGAGTTTTGATTGCATGTTTGAGTCAGGAGTACAGCTGAAGAGTAAAGAGTAGTTTTTAATTCGCATCCGCATCCGCATTTGTTTTTTTTTTATTTTATAAGAGATTTTGTACAGCTGTATCTCCGGCTTTGTATATTAGCTTGTAATATCTCCGAATTTTGGCAACTTTTGTATAATAAAAAGAGTTTTAAATTAGCCGAAATTTGGGGGTGTTACAACATTACTTTAATCTCTCTTAGGCCCTGTTTGATAGGACTTAAAATCAGTACTATTCAGATTAGTTCGGAGTCATTCAAATCAGATCAGATTAGATCATAGTCTTTCAAATCAGATTAGATCAAATCAGAATTGTTCAAATAACTATCAATGTATTTGGTACATAATTGATACTAATTCGTTGAAATTCAATCAAATTTTCAACAAATTCAGATAAGATCAGATCAGTTTAGAGTCATTCAAATCAGATCAGATCAAATCAGATCAAAGTCATTCAGATTAGATCAGATCAGATCAGTTCAGAAAGATGTAGTCCCATCAAACAGGGCCTTACTAACAACAATCTCATCTTCCTCCTTACCTCTATGTACAAGCTAAAGATGGTCAACCCTCCATGGATGATAACTTCTACTCTTCCCTCAAAACGCAAGACTTGACTACACCATTGCTCTTATCTTCATCTTGCAAAGCATGTTTTCCAGTAAAGGGCAAGACTTGACAACACCGAAGTATTAGTGCGATCTTCATTGGAACACTATACATGGCTCTCGTTTCTTGCATTTCTCTATCCTACTACTATATAGGATCGTCCTTGAACTTGCCTTATTCATAACTCAAAATCCCATCCTTCTTATACACCTTCTAAAACTCTTACCTTCATCACTATTATCAACTTGCAAGACTTCTCGTCCGATCTTTTCGATTTGCGGCGAGGTCGTCCACTCCCATTTACCACCAACAAACACTAACTTTCCTTATAACGGGGTTAATATGATCGTGGGTAACGAAGTTCAGAGCCAAGAGTAGGATTGTCATTTAGATTACCGATCAGGAAGGTAATCTCTCGCACACCTTTAGTGACTAGTTATGCTAATTGAGAAATTAATTAACTCTAATTAGGTTGTATTAGTATTCTATTATTTTATTTAAATATATATTAGTATTATTATTTTATCATTATCATACTACATTTAAAAAAAAAAAAAATCTTACCACTTCTTCAAACTCCCATGATGGAAGTTACGTATGGCTTAAGAGCCACTGTATTATATTACCCCATAATATATTATAACATTAAAATATTATATAAACATTATATTATTTTTAAGCATTTGACCAAGATAGAGAAAACGAGTTCGAAATACAATCATTAACCTTAGTCATACAAAATAAAGAAAAACCTATAATCCTTGATACATTCAAACAAGTCAAAACATTTAATTGCAATATAATTATCGTTTCTTACTCAAAGTAGTTTTTTTTTTTTTTGTGGTAAGAAAGTTGATATTTATTCCTCCACTGGGGGGGAAAAAAATAATGAAATCTTACAAAAATAGGGTACCACACACTAGGAAGGAGACTCTAGTTGGTGTGACTATCAATTACATTACACCCCAAACCAATTATGTAACCTTACACAAGTGATGTACTTAACTTGATTAACTATCCACACCTCCGGGTGCTCCTTATTTCAGAAAATTCTCGCGTTCCTCTCACACCAAAGCATGTAAACAACAGGTCCTAAGGCGCATTTAGTCCATTTTGTAGTACAATGCTTCTTTCTTCTTCTATTAGCAACCCGTAGAAGCTCTTTTCTCAAGTTCCAATTTCTCCTAGTAATGCCTAGGGTTGTTCACCGATTTAAAACCGAACCGGACTGAACCGGCATGGACCGGTAACCGAAAGGTATGAAAAGGTAGAACCGGTAACCGGACCAACTAATAGAAACCCGGACGGAAATCGGACCGCTTATCCGGTCCATTTCCGGACCGGACCGGTCATGGCCGAAGATGGTCACTGGACAGAATCACGAGCAACACATATAGCCAAAAAACAAGGCAATCAAGATACAAAATACACGGTTAACAGTACACTGATCTCCCCCTCTAGACCCTTCCTTTCCCTCAAATTGATCTCTTCAGCAACACAAGACTTCTTTTTCAAAATGACCACTCCCTTCCATTCTTTTTGTAAAAAGTGCAAATCTGTGACCAAAATATATACTCCCTCCTATTCTGAATGATCTTCCCCTTTGTTTTGCAGTTTTTGACTAGCCATATTGAGAGTCGCACATAGACCAAATGAAATGTTTACTCGGTGTAAAGATTAACACATCTTTTATTCTGCAGTGCATTCTACAAGTTTCACTTGATTTTAAGTCAAACGGGTATTTCATTTAGTCTATATATTAGTCCCAATATGGTTAGTCAAAAACTGCAAAACGAATAACAACATCATTCAGATTAGGAGGAGTAATAAAAATCATGAGTTACATAATTAAAGTTTTGGATAACAATTCCCATAATCAATTTTCTCACAATTAGCAACCATATGATAAGAAACTAAACAAGTTCTTATTATCAATGAAAATGAATAAATTAATTTAACAAAAAAAAAGAGACGTACTTGCTTGGGTTATGGCACTCACGCCTCACGGAGTCGCGGTAGTCGGTGGAACCAACCAGCAAGGGAAGTGCAGCTGGCGGTAGAATCGAGGTATTAATTAGACGTCGATTCGATGAAAAATCGTGATATTGTAATATAGAGATTGAAAACTATGAAAAATGAAAAACATATAGAGAGAGAGGAAGAGGAGTTTATACGGATGGAGAGAGAAGAAGAAAGACGACGGTTTGGCCTTGAAATACTATAAAACAAACCCTAATTTTACTTCAGTGAAAACAGTTTCGGTCCATCGGTTTAATCCGAGTTTTAACCGGAACCAGACCGCTAAAACCGAAAAGCAGAAGGACAAAATTACAGAAACCGAGGATCGGACCGGAAATGATCGGTCCGGTCCGGGAAACCCGCGGGTAGACCTGTAAGTTTCTAAACCGACCCGAAAAACCGCCCGAGACCCGACCCGAAAATAACCCGAAAAACCCGGACTTTTTCAACCGGAACCCGAAAAGCACCCGGAACCCAAAATGACCCGAAATGTCAGGGTCAAGACCCGACCCGAGTGGGTCAACCCGTTGTGTCAAACTATTTAGTAAAAAAATATTATAATAATAAAAAAATATATAAAACAATTAATATTAATAAATTTTAATTAAAATTTTCTTTTAAAACATATAAAGCATACATATAATGCAATAAGTTATTATTATATAATATTATATATAAAAAATTTGGAAAATAAGAATAATATAATATTTTACCTGTTAAAATTTGCGGATAAAAAAGGCGCGAATATGTATTTTCGACCCGCTGGTCAACCCGTAACCCGACCCGAACCCGTTTTGACCCGACCCGTTTCGACCCTAACCCGAAATACACCCGAACCCGAAACTACCCGAACCCGAATCTACCCGAACCCGAAACCCGCCCGCCCGACCCGTTTTACAGGTCTACCCGCGGGTCTTGTCCGGGATGACCGAATTTTGAACAACCTTAGTAATGCCTAACCACTCCAAGATTGATTGCTAGACATTTGTAGAGAAACTGCACTTGAAAAATAAATGTGTGTGACTCTCCTCCTTTGCTTTGCATAGAATGCATCTGCTCATCACTATGGCCATGCCTTTTCTCTTCATATTATCTATTGTGGGAATTTAATACTGAACAATATTCATTGTGTAGCTATCCTTGTCATCACCATTTTAACCCAAACTGCTTTACTCCACCTCCTCTTAGCATACTTCTGTCTGAAATGCTCATAACCCTGTGAGACCTGAAACTTCCCTCTCTTCACCCACATTTTAACAAGCTGTATTGTGTTTTCAGTGCTGTCACAGCTTTGTAAAATCTCATCTCTGACGCTTACGATGCCTCTACAACATTCTGAGTATGTGCAAGTTGTCTTTATTTCCCACCAACTTTCTCCTTTCAATAAGTTTTGCACCAATTCTGCCAAATTCCATTTTGCATGCTTCATAACCCATTTAGCTAATTGAGCTTTATTCCATGCTATAACCTCCTTTATTCCCACATCTGCCTCACTCCTAGGAGCACAAAAATTATCCCAACTTTTGTAATCCATCTTCCTCTGATCTGCTTTTATTCCCTAGAAAAAAAATTTACAAGCTCTTTTAATTTTCTTCAAAATGCCAATGGGAATGAGCAAGCTTGCCCTCCAGAAGTTATCCAAGCCAAAAATGACTGGGTTTATGAGCTGAATCTTGCCAACATATATAGGATAAAAATTGCGTAGACCAGTGTTGAATAGACACTTCCACCTTTCTTATCAGGCCTTGGTAATTTTGAAAACTCGGTTTCTTGGCATGGAGAGAAATGCCTAAATATCGAAAAGGGAAGTGACCTTGAGTGAAGGCATATTCATAATTTCCTTGATACTGTTGCTAACCCCACAAAAGTATATATCAGTATTTAAAGGGTTGGCTAATAGTCCTTACATCCCAGCAAACTTGGTAAGGCAACCCAACACTGCTTTTACTGAGGGAAGATCCCCTCTTGTGTATATTATGAGGCATCAGCAAATGTTAGATGTATAAGCCTCATCTTATTGGATGCATGGAAAAGTTCTAGTGATGGGGGATTTGTCTTAAAAGTTTATATAATATCTCCATGCTCAAGACAAATATGTATAGGGGACATCAAGACAAATATGTATGGGAACAGAGGGTCACCCTGCCTCGGACCACACTTTCCAAGACAAGACCCTTCATAATTTTCGTTGATTTTCAACGACAACGATGGACTGCTGATGCAGGCCATTATCCAATCCACAAAATGTTGTGGGAAGCTCAAACCTTCAAACATACTCTTCAAAAACTCCAATTTAAAGAGTCAAAAACTTTTTTGATATCTACCATGATTAAGCATCTAGGAGAGGTAATTTTTTGCTTTTAGTTAACTAGTTCTTGGGAGAGCATTATATATAATAGTTAATTAAAAGTAAACTTAATAAGAAAAAAGAAAAAAGCTAGGTAGAGAAATGCTCTGGAAACAACTGTGTTTCTTCTAGCTTACGCAAAATGACGAAGGAAAATCAACCTAAAAAGCGGGGCCGGCCGCCAAAATCAGCTGGTGCTTCGGCATCAGCGAACCAATCTGATCCTCCTGATACTGGTTTAAGAGGGAATCAGCCAGAAAATGAAGATAATGTTAGTGATATGGTACGACCTTCTGAAACTTTAGTATTGAATGATTATCTTAATGCTGTTTTATCTTCGAATTCATCTGGTAAATCTAGTGTTAATGGGACTCGACATCAATCTGATAACAATTTGGGGAATTCTGGAGTTAACCCTCAAATGGGTGATGGGGGAAAATCAGTAAATGGGGAAGCCGAAAAAGGGGTCAAAACAATTAGGAAGGGAATTAATAGGGTTAATAAGGGTATGATGCTGGAATTTGTTGAGAGTGGTGAAGGGGATGATGTTGTAATAGATGAATCTGATATTCATGTGGAGGTAGAATTCTGGAAAAACACCCTGGTTGGGACTGTGATTGGGAAGCGTGTTACTCTGGCTCAATTGAATAGTTTTGCTGCTAAAAATTGGGCTGGTGTGAAGGCGCCTCAAATTTTATATTTTGCTAAGGGTTGGTATTACATCAGATTCGATTCTGAAGAAGACATGAATGCAATCATTAGAGGTGGCCCCTGGAATGTTAATGGAGGTTCTCTGGTAATGAAGAAATGGAGCCCAACGATAGCTGAGGAACTGGACACTCTGACAATTGTTCCTGTTTGGGTGCTTTTCCCAAACTTAGACCCTTGCCTTTGGTCACCAGCTGCCCTGAGTAAGATAGCTAGTCGTGTAGGCACCCCAATTTGTGCGGATCATTATACCACAAACAAAACTAAGATCTCTTTTGCCAGGGTCTTAATAGAAGTGGATGTCACCAAAGATCTGCCAGACAGTATGATTATAAACACCCCCTTTGGGGAACCAATTCAGCAACAAATCCAATATGAATGGGTTCCATACTATTGTTCTTCTTGCAAGAAGCTAGGACATACCAGTGGCAATTGCAAAAAAGGGAAGCCAAAGTCTAAGCCTGCAGATAACCCTAAACCTGTGTATGTAGCTAAGCCTGCTGCAAACATACCTGAACCTGAGAAACAAATGGAGAACAGCACAATTGCAGAACCTAATCAGCAACCTGACACTGTGATCACTACACCTTCATCTTCTTATGTGGATGCAGATGGGTTCACTTTGGTGGCAAAGAAAAAGAGCATATCCCAAAAATCTGCTCAGAAATTTGCCAGGCAGCAGGGTTTTCAAACTATACTGGTGGAGCCTGTCGAGCTTTTCTTGGATCACAATGAAAATGGAGCTGGAATTGACATGGAGGATCCAGGTGGAGGTGGAGAGCCTCTCCAATCTCCATGATTATTGCAGCATGGAACATTAGGGGGCTTAATGACCCCCTAAAACAGCAGGAAGTGAGGGACTTTCTGTCTGTAAATAAAGTGGATTGTGGTGCCATTTTGGAGACCAGAATTAAACCTCATAAAGCTCCTCATATAGTTAAGAGGTTTTTTAGGCATTTTCTTATGGAAAATAATTATGACTTTCACAATAATGGTAGAATCTGGATTCTGTGGAAACCAGCTCAGGTTCAGGTTCAGATTCTTTTCAAAACAGCTCAAATGATTCATTGCAGAATAACTCAGCACAACACTCAAAGAGTTTTTCTGGTGAGCTTCATTTATGCTGCTAACAGGGGTGATATTAGAAGGGATCTTTGGAAAGACATTTCTGGCTTGGCACAACTCCATGAGCCTTGGCTACTAATGGGGGATTTCAATGTTGTCCTAAAGCCAGAGGAGAGGATAAGTACAGCTGACCCAGTTCTGAGAGACATAGAGGATTTTGGAGATTGTGTTTCCTAAAATGGCCTTGCTGACCTTCCTGCTCAGGGTCATGAGTTCACCTGGACCAATAAACAAGATGCTTCTGATAGGGTGTGGTGTAAATTGGATAGAGTCATGGCTAATAGTATTTGGATTAGCAACTATCCTGATACTATCACCCAGTTTTTATCTCCAGGAATTAGTGATCATTCTCCTGGATTGGTCACTATTCCTGATAATACTGAGCCTGTTATAAGGCCATTCAGATACTTAAATTGTTGGGGGCACTCAAATCATTTTAAGGGGATGGTGAAGTAAGTATGGGATCAGAAGATAAATGGTTGTAATATGTTCTGCTTGATGACAAAGTTGAAGAGTATGAAAAGCAAGCTTAAAAGCCTGAATAAGGAGGAGCTTTCTGATCTTCCTGCCAGAGTCAAGGCTAGTAAGGATAAGTTGTTACAATGTCAGATTGATTTAGAATCAGATCCCCTGAACCCTGATAAAATTGCTGAGGAAAGGGAATTGAAAGGGAAATACATTCAATTCAAGAGAGCAGAGATGAGCATGATGCAGCAGAGGGCTAAGGTAAATGATATAAAATACTCTGACACTAACTCAAAATTCTTCTATGCCAAGATTGCTGAGAAAAGAATGAGGAATGCTATTGGCTCTATTAAGACCATTTCTGGGATTCAGGTTCAAGGTCACAGGAAAGTGTCTGATGCTTTTTTGGAATATTACACCTCCCTGCTTGGGACTGAGGACAGTATAACTGCTTACCCTGTTGAAATCATTACTTCTGGTGCCATTCTCTCTGAGACTCATAGAAGTATGCTGATTGCCCCTTTAACCATGATTAAGATCAAAGATGCCCTTAAAAATATTGACATTAATAAGAGTCCAGGCCCTGATGGATTTTCCTCTGGATTCTTCATTGATGCCTGGGACATTATTGGTGATTCTTTCTGTGCAGCTATGCAAGAATTCTTCAGGACAGGGAAATTACTGAAGCAGGTTAATTCTACCCTGATTTCTCTTATTCCCAAAAATTCCACTCCCAACTCAGTGGCAGATTTTAGACCAATTTCATGTTGCACTACAATTTATAAAACCATCAGCAAGATTTTGGCTAATAGAATGAAGACTGTGCTTCCTGATATCATTGGTATGGAACAAGCAGCATTTGTTCAGCACAGGCATTTTTTGATAATACTATGCTGGCACATGAGTTGGCTAGGCACTATGGTAGAAAGAACATCTCCCCAAGATGTATTATAAAGGTGGATATCAAGAAAGCTTTTGACTCTGTCTCTTGGGAGTTTGTCAAAAGCTTCCTTAAAGATTTTGGTTTCCCTGATCTCTATTCTAACTGGATCATGGCCTGTATTTCTTCAACATACTTCTCCCTTAATATTAATGGTGCTGTGGAAGGCTACTTCAAAGGCAAGAAGGGTCTTAGGCAGGGTGACCCCTTATCACCCTATATCTTTGTTCTTTGTATGGAGGTCCTCTCCAGAATGCTCAGAGAAACACCCAAGATTCAGCAATTTTCCTTTCACCCAAAGTGTGTGAGAGTCAAACTCACACATTTGGTTTTTGCTGATGATTTACTGGTTTTTACAAGAGGAGACCTTCCCTCAGTGAAGGCTATCTCTAATTGTTTGGAGAAATTTGCTGGGTTCTCAGGTCTTCATGCAAACCCACTTAAAACAGATGTTTATTATGGTGGAGTTTCAGTGGAAGTTAAAAATCTTATAGCTCAGGAAACTGGCTTTTCTGAAGGCTCATTCCCTTTCAGATACTTGGGAGTGCCTTTATATCATGCCAGACTTGCTGTTCATATGTTCCAGCCCCTTCTCAGCAAAATCAGGCAAAGAATTTCGCACTGGGCAAATCAGTTTCTTTCTTATGCAGGTAAGATTGAACTGATTAATTCAGTCATTTTGGTCTGCAAAATTTTTGGGGTGCTAGTATTCTGCTTCCTAAAGGGGTTGTTAAGGGAATAAACAAGCTTTGCAAGGATTTTCTTTGGGGGATAAAAGAAGGAGAAAGGAGAATGATTTTCAAAGCTTGGTCCAGCTTTTGCAAACCCAGAAGTGAAGGTGGTATGGATATCAAGGAGGTATTAAGTTGGAACAAAGCTCTATTGACCAAATGGCTAGAAAAGCTTGAGCTGGATGCAGATAGTGTTTGGGTTAGATGGGCTCAAGCTTACATCATTGGAAATTCTGACTTTTGGAGCATGAGCATCAACAAGAACTGGTCCTGTAGCTGGAAGAATATCTTTCACATCAGGGATGAACTTATCACCAAAGCAGGGAGTATTGACAATGCTAAGGATATGATCAGAAACAGGAAGAAAACCCAGATTCTGTATGATTTCTTCAGAGAAAGGATGGATAAGCTTTATTGGCATAAGTCTCTCTGTGATTCAGCTATTGTTCCCAAGCATGCATTCATTAGCTGTCTTGCCATTCAAAGGAGCCTGGCAACATTGGATAATATCTGCAAAAGAGGATTCCATCTAGCTAACAGGTGTGTCCTCTGCTACAAAAACTCAGAGACTGCAAGCCATCTCTTCTTTAACTGCAGTTTCTCTAGGAGAGTATGGGGCACAGTGTTGATGCAGTATCACATCAATCACAGCATTTCTTCTTTGAAGCAGGAGATAAACTGGTTTAATAGAAATAACAGGGGTAAAGGATGGAAGCAGAGAAGAAATCGATGTGCACTTGCTTGTACAATCTATGAACTTTGGATTGAAAGGAACAATAGAATCTTTAATGAGAAAATGAGGACCATAGATGAGATTGTGTATAGGATTAGATATGTGGTTGCTATTAGAATGCTGTACTTAAACTCTGGTTTTTTGGAGGATACTCTTGCTGCATTGCTTTGAGAGGTGTCTTGTACCTTTCTCAGCTTTAGTATCAAATCTTTTTGTAATGGTTTGGGGAATTCCTTTCCCGGTTTTTCTATAAAATTGATCATTACAAAAAAAAAGAGCATTATATATATAGTCAAAAATGCATCTACCTTTGATAAATGCAGTCTGCTCCTCTACAATGAGCTTAGGGAGGATGTCTTGGATTATATTGGCAATCAACTTAGTCATTGTTTTGTAGAAAATGGAACAACAAGAGATGGGTTTGAAATCAGACACACAAGCTGCATTCTCCTTCTTAGGGATCAAAGTGATTAATTTGTTGTTAGCTTGCTTTGGCATTTCTTTTGTAGTGAAGAATTCTTTTACTGCCTGAGTGTAGCCCTCTTTGATCATATCCCAATTCTCCTTGAAGAATCCTGCAGAAAACCCATCATGTCCAGGACTTTTACTAGAGTCAATATCAAAAAGAGCTTCTTTAATTTAAGCAAAGACAAAGACCCTTCTTCATCCCCTCCCACCTTTCCATGGCTCCTCCAATTTCCTTCTGGGTCACCTCCTTCATGAGGTCATGCTTATCTTCCTGACAGATTTGAGGACCATGCTCAAAAACCCTCTCATCAATCTTATCCACTAGGTGGTCTGTTCCCAATAGACCTTTCTAGTACTCACAAATGCAGCTATGATACCAGCTTGATCCTTGTATGCTATTCATTTCATATCACTGATCTCACAAATCATACTCTGATGTTTTCTCTCTGAAATTTTGGCATAAATATTTTTAGAGCTTCAATCCCCTTCATTAATTTGTTGAACCTTTGCTCTTTGGCATAACATGCTCATTTCAGCCTTCTTAAGCTTGAGGTACTTCTCCTTTATCTTCTCAACCTCTTTGTACAAGTCTCCATTCACCCCCCTCTGTAACTGGTCTTGTTTACTGAGATGTTTTTTCCTGCAGTCCTTAACTCTATCAGAAAGCCTTGCGAAATGGGCTTTATTCATTTCTGCCAGGGCTATTCTTACATTATTTTGCTTGTGGAAACAGTTTCTACATTTTGCTACCACTTACCCTTTTGCTCCCAACTATATATTTATAGTTTTCATGACTCTCCCAACAATTAAGATACTTGAAGTATTTCCTAATTTTATTACTCAAAATAGTTTTGCTTCATTACATGTCTGCCTTCCTTCAACAAGTATTCCCAAAATCATGCATCTCCTTCGGGTCTTGTAGACAATAAAATTGAGATATTATTGACACAATTTGGATATTTGTGTAATGAACTCCTTACTTGCTTTACATTGAGAAAAAGTGAAAAAATCGTACGGACTATATCATATACATGTATTGAAACTATATTTTCTCATGGTGTGTATTTTGTCTTAAAATGTTGCATCGAAACTCTCAAAGAGAACCAAGTGAATTGAATTGGTCCCAAGCTTCCTGAAAAAAAAAAAGAAATAAAATGTATTAGTTATTACATATTTGTCAATGATAATTAGTGCATGTCAATATTTGCCTCAACAAAATTTATACTAATGCAAATGCCACTCGGTAATAGATTGGTACAACCCCCTCAATTTCTATGCATTAAAGGAAATATTTTTCTAACTTTAAGGCCCCGTTTGATAGGACTGCATCTTTCTGAACTGATCTGAATGATTCTGATTTGATCTGATCTGATTTGAATGACTCGGAACTGATCTGATTTGATCTGAATGTGTTGAATTTTGATTGAATTTCAACGAATTAGTATCAGTTATGGACCAAATACATTAATATAAATTTGAACAATTCTGATCTGATTGGAGTGACTCTGATCTGATCTGAATACTACTGCAAATAAGTCCTATGAAACAGGGCCTAACAGACGTTGTCATTTAACCATGAATTTCAACAATACATATGAGATGTTTTTTAGTTTTCGAATGAAGTTCTTGTAATTGAACTAATCTTGCAACTGAGTAAAATAATAATTTTTATTTGAATATTATGAAAGTATTATTTGTTTGTGTTTAAATTGCCAATACGATTGTTAGAATCATCAGAATTAACAATATCTTAAGCGACTAGAAAAATCCATAATGAATCCGTTATGATAAAATGACCTACTAAATTTTTATAGGTTTTTGGAATAAAAAAAAATAAAAAAGTTTCAAGATATTGTTCATAGTAACTCCAATAATTCGCATTTTGAAAAGCAACATTTTAAGGTCTGGTTGGTATCATTTTTTGTTTTTTGTTTTGAAAACCAAAGTCCTGTTTAAGAAAACCAAAAAAAGTGGTTTTCAATTTCCAGTTGCCAGTTTTCATTTTATATATGACTATTATAGAAACAAAACAATTAAAAGTAAATTTTTAAACTTGCCAAACTAATTTTTTTTTACGCAAAAAAATTAAAAACTGAAAACAACAGTGATACCAAACATGCCCTTAGATGTAAACATATCCATAGTGATACGACTTGGGTATTCTGGTTTGATAAGATGCACACACAAATGGACACACACATGAATAGCATAATGCAACTCTAATTAAATTGTTTATTATATTTTAGAACTTTTTGTGGGAAACCACCTAACATTTTCCACAAATTTTGGGGAATCACCTTATAAAAATATTTTTTTGGGGAACCACCAAATAAGACATTTTATATATGATAGAACCACCTTTCCCCAATCTCCTGTCTTTCTCTACCGGAATTATCCTACATGTACCATCGGAATGCCAACGTGCCATTACTTATACGCTGACAACGATAAAACACAGACCTAGGGTGTTCGATTTGTGAGTTGAAAGATATTCGACAAAAGAATAAACCATAAGTGGTTCATATATATAGATAATGAACTAGTGAAAATTAAAAGGGGAGCAGAAATGTGAAATTTTAGCTAAGATGGTCGGTATTAAGTAATAATTGCTCATGTGTTATGGAAATTGATATAAGTTCGACAAGTATGAAGATGAAGTATAACATGAAGGTAGCGACATAAGAGGTCTTTTGAGAACCTAAAGGACATATTCTTACGTGATGCGGAGTGGACAAGTTAAAAGTGGCTTGGAAATAACAATGCCCTTAATTTTACGGCAAATGAGAATGCATTATTGAAACCAGTGTTACCTGCAGAATGTCAAAAACGTCCTCAGCAATGAGCTTGTGATCCGGAGCAGCGCCCTTCTGTTGCAGTTTATCAGGGTGCAAACGAAGCAAAGCTTTTTGGTAAGCTCTTTTTACTGCATTTGCTTCAATAATATCAACTAATGGGATCGGTTTCCATCCACTCTCTGGCCAAAGAACCTGTGAGAAAGTATGTAATTGCCATCAAACTGTGAACAAAACCTATAGAATCTGGCTTTACTTCACATTAAAGTTAAGATAAGAGGTAAACATTTACTGAAAAACAAATGTTAGAGCTAAGACCTCATGTCAAAATCTTCATAAACCTGAAAACTTAAGCTTATCTGCTATTCCAAGGTCATTTAATTCCGAAGACTACCAGAAAACACTCTCAAGCCTCAAACTTAATTTATACTGTCTCCAATCTCAATGATCTTCCTCTATCAGTTGCATGGTTTTATCGTATCCAATTTATATAAAATCTTACATTCAGATGTAAGTATTCAGTGTTTCAGACTTACATATTGCAATGTTGACAACAGAGCTCGTATGTTTCCTTCCTTTCCTTTTGCCCATTGAGATACTTTAGTTTCATGACCCTGAAAAAGAAACAAGAAAACATAAACCACTTACCATCTTTTTTTTAGTAGGTTTTTAAGACTCATTCATGATATCATGTTTTCACAACTAACTTCTTTTATTGCACACACAGGACGGTAAATCATTTTGGGACTAAAGCTTTGTTATTGTATTCGTATAGGTTTCCATAAGAAATCTGCAGGAAATGTCAGAGTTACCTTTGCTTCTATGTTGACCTGCGGATGAATAAAAATGAGTGTGTTAATGAGAGATATGGATGCTATCTACGCACCATGATGGAGAGAACTACACGAGACTCGTGACATACCAGGATGTCATCAGCAGAAAATGCGCCAGTATTTGTTGCAGATTCTCTTGAACTGTCCACATTTGGTGCTAGGAAAGGCAGACAGAAGTTCAAATAATTACAATGATATTTAAGCCAAATCTTTGTAACATCGAGGAGACTATGGTAGTGTATAGACTATAGTTTCTCATAACTTTCAACTCTTAAAGAAATATCCGAGTACTTAGCAAACAGTAGCTAATGTTTTGTTGTTTCGGATTGTTATATGTTTGATAAAGTTGACATCATGCTCATTCATATTACCCTCTTCCAAGGACAAACCTGTTTCGAGCAGGAAAGAAAAGAAGGTCGGATATACAAAGCATGGAAGTGTGTCAAATATTGTTGGTAGAGAAGCTTGAAGGAGTTAAATTATAGTTTTGTACAGTACAGGCATCCAGGCATGCACGATTGCAAAAGGAAAATACTGCAAATCAGATTTGACTATAAGAAGTGCTGGAGTTTCTTTTCAGGTTGAAATTCAAGTCATTTAACCATGGCCAGTTAGACCAACGATACTGAGTCTGAATGAAACTGGGGATAAATATGCAAATTGGATGTGGGCAGCAGGATGAGCTGTTCATACGGAGTACTAAGGATAGTTTCTTTTTTTCCTTTTTTTTTTTTTTTTGAAATGATCATACTAAGGATAGTTACTTCTTAATGATGCTATATTTGAGTACTCAATAACTAAACAAAGTGTCAGTGTCCTCGATCTCAGAGTTATGAATGATAACAATTGCTGAGGAACTCTATGTTTTTATTTTATTTTGTTTTGAAGTAGACTGAGGAACTCTATGTTGTTGTTCTTGTTGTTTAATGATACTAGTTGTAGGCTTTTAGTGATATTATTACTGTTATAAGACTTCACTGACAGTGGCCTGCCATTCTTTTTTTCTTTTCTGTATTTTTTTGGTGAGCACAGTTGCCTGCTTTTCCAATTTGTGATTTAAGGCCAAAGTGTTGAGACAGAAAACCCATAGAGTGCAACTTACCATTTGCTGATGTTTGTCCAGTAGTGTCAGGAGCACTACCAATGTCATTCATATTAAATTGTGAACTCCCTGCTGAGTTTCCATCAGCCTGAAAATCAGAATATTCTTAATGTCAGGTTCCGACCTTGAGCTTGATAGGTAAACATTGACGCTAAACACTTCTCATTTGAGAGTATAAAGGGCTGGATTGATAAATACCATTGCTGATGTATCCGGCCATGTTTCTTCCCAATTGACAAAAGATGCTTCCACTTCGTCGTTCATTCTTGCAGAAGAAAATCTAATTTCATGATCAACTTCATCGTTTTTTGTATCCTTCCATCTCCTGCTGTGACTTTGACGCAGACCAGGACCGGACGCTTTTGAAGGGAGTTCTTGAGTGAAAATTTTGACGAAATCCTTAACTTTGCTTGTAGCTTCACTTTCACAGGCATCACTCTTTGATGCTGGTGATTGCTCCTGTACTTTAGTTTTGTTACTTCTGGGGGCCGAAACATCATCATTCGGAGATGCTGCTTCTTTTTCTGTTTTCATGCTCATTTGATCTCCCATTTTGGTGTTAATACGTGTTGCATTGCCTAAAACAGTCATAAGAAAATTAGATATGAGGCATACATAACAGGTTGTAAATTGTATGTACATGAGTCAAATAAGTTAAACTGTCAAGAGATGGCCAATTTTCAGTACCTTCATTGTGCTTGTTGAAGAAGGAGCTCAGAGGCCTCATATTCGATTTTGTTTTCTTGTGAAGAGATTTAGGAAATTTGTTATGTTTTTGTGCAACAGAATCAGAACCTTTACCAGATAAATCATTTGCTTCTTTTGCAACCAAACCACAAGAGGAGACACGTTCACGAGCTTTATCTAGTACATTCAATGAGCTACTAACAGAAGTAGAGTTCAACTCAGCTGGAGCGGTATCATCCTTTTTTGATTTGGCCTCTGCTGTTCTTAAAGATACGCTTGAGTCATCTTGCTCATGGTCTTTCACTGGACTTCCACTTTTCTTAAGGGAAAGAGCGTCTTTAACAAGCGTATGTACTGTATGATATTCAGACAACAGTGTATCAACCCTGACTGGTTTTTCACTGCTACTCCGGCATCTGTCAAGCTTAGTAGCCTCTTTTGATATTGGACTCTTCTTTCTGAAGGAAATTACTAATGGCACGCCATTGCTTGGCCAGTTGTATATTGAGAAATGGAAAGTTCGAAACTCCGAACCTTTTGAATAATTATTAATGTCAGATTGATCTGATAGTCCATGTAATAAACTGCCACTAGTTGATTCTTTGCCATCAGCAGAATCAGGACGTGGCATAGCACTAGACTGATACGATGAGCCGTTACCACAATCATGGATTTGGGTAGTCTGGTTAAATCTGGATAAGGAAGGACTGAAAAGGTTTTGGTTCAATGACGTAGATGCCATAAAATCTGTACTCGTGACACGGCTGGGGAGGCTGCTAACAACACCAAAAAACCACAGAGAGTGGGGAGTTAGGACCAAGGCATAACCGCATACGTTATTTAGCAAACAATAGTGCCAAATGTAGATTGGTATACTCAGTACAAAGGGCAAACACTCCAGCTAGCTTAAATGGTTTACCGAACACAATACTGGTATTCTATTTTATGCTGGTCACCAACTCTGGACCATTAGACATCTTGATGCAGATAACACAATAACTGCATGCCTAGACAATGCTAACACCAATTGATGAAAGTTTGGAAAGAAGGTTACCATTTCCATTGTGTGATCACTTGTAATCTCTCTTACAGCAAGGATACATCGTGAAACAATCCTTGTATGGCATATTATCATTCATCCTATTGAAAGAGAAAGGTTCAACATCAAGATTTGAGGTGTTTAGAGAGCATGTAAGATTTGGGTGGATAAGTCCAAATGAAGTTCAATTCCTACTTGATTAAGGATACCTATGAGACTCAACTAGTTGATAATTTTGAATTAGAAATAAATGAAATATTAACAGTTTAATGTTTCTTGCAGCTGTCCAGTAGAGAATGACCTGAAACTCCAGTTTGCAGGAACCAACATGGAGAAGCTATGTCTCCCATATTCGACACCGTTTTTGGGAAAAAAATCTGTGCATTTTGAAGTACATGAAGCAATCTTTCTAATGCAATAAGTTTCAGCTCCATATCAGAAGTAGTTTGGTTTATATAGTCGTCCGTACTGACTGTCATTCTGATATGCCCTGAATCAGTATAGCTAGATCTGTTTTGCGTGAGATATTGGGTTTGATTTTTGTTGATAAGCTAATGCTAAAGTCAAGTGAAGAAGTTACTATGTTTTGGCGCCATAACACTCAAATGTTGCTTAAACAAGAAGGTGTTTTAAAGGGAGGCAGAAGCAGATTACTTCATACCAAGGAAAGGCTTGAATTGATTGGTGTGCTAGCTAAGCTTGATTGTATGTGGTGTCTCTGTATCCTACATTGCAAATAAGAACTCATTTCCCCGGTTGGAATTTAAAACTGGGGCATCTGGATCTCAAATTCTTTCTTCCTATCCTACTACTTTCAGTTCATAAAACACAAAACAACCAAAAGAAAAGTCATATTTCACTCATGAATTCTATCATGGCCATGATTTTTCTTCTTTTAAGTCAGTTTTGGGAAATTTTTGTGCACAGTTTAAAGTTAAGAAAACTAGGTTGCCGATGCAATAAGTTTCAGATCAATATCAGAAGTATTTTGGTTTCTATACTCCTTTCCGCACTAAAGTGTCATTTTTATAAGAAGCTAATGCTGAAGTCAACTCAAGAAGTAGCTATGTTTTGGCGCCATTATACTCAACGTTTCTCAAACAGGCAGCAGTCTAAAGTGGGAAGCAAAAGCAGATTATTTCACACTAAGGAAACCTGTCTATTGAATCATGTTTTAGGCAAGCATCCCTTGGAGCTTCACTTAACTAGTATTTTTTTTTTTGGGTACATACATAGGACTATAGGAGTAACTAATGTTGCGGGGGTGGGGATATGAGGATTTGAACCCGGTAATCCACAGGGCAGGCCAACCTTGATCCTCGCTTCACTTAATTAGTTTAGAGCAGAAAAGTGCAAGTCATATAAATTTCCTTTCCCTCCTTAAAAGGTTTTCTTAGTCAAATTTGCATCACAAGGACAAAGAGTGCACGTAAAGGAACAAGATGAACAAGCGCCACAGATAAAACCGAAAGCAGGATTAACTATCCAAAAATGAGGAAGCATAAAGTACCTAAACTTTGCAGGAGTAGCAAACGGGTCAGCAGGAGGCAAAGAACGGGAGGGGCTCATTGCACGAGAACCAGGTGCCGAAGAAAACGGGCTGCTACGTCTAGCCATAACTCTAGGGGACTGAGCACTACTCGAAGCTTGTTCCCCTCTAAATATATCATCAAAGAAATCATCACTGGTATACCTTCTTCGCACCACCCCGGGTGCTTCCCCGAAAACCGGCTTCTCCCTCAACTTATTAATCCACCCCTCATTGTCTTCTTCTCCATCATCGTCACCGTCAAAACCATGGGAATCAAAACTAGTTCTCTCATCTTGATTGGATGATCGCCTTGGCGGTCCGCCAAAGACATCGCTGAAATCGACATCAGAGCTTCTACGACGAGGACTCGAGAGCTCAGTTGGACTAGTACTGTATCCTAACAAAACCTTCTCCCTTGCAAAAATTTCGGCCATGTAATGTAGTAATTAAGTTTAGCATACGTTTACTCGATTAGAATTCTATGTACACTGATTGAAGAATGCTGATTTTGAACATTGAATTGACGAAATAAAGGAATAATTTGGTGAGTTTGGAATGCGATATGCAGATTTTGGGCAGCCACATAAAAATGAAATGAGGCGCCAAACAACCAAGAATGAATAATTATTGTGTGATTTGGATAAGGGGGGGAGGTGAAGACAATGAACGTTAGAAATAGTAGCCACTAACCGCTATAATCCAAACTTAGCAAATCAAAACATTAACAAAGACAATTATTTGCACATTCTAATAAATCGAAATTAACAAAAAAAACGAATTGTACAATAAATGAGTAAATAAAAGAATACCTGAATGTGAGTGAGTGAAGTAGAAAGTTGAGTGAATTGGTGATTTGATTTATTTAGATGAATAATAAGGAAGAAGAAAATAGAAGCAGAAGAAAATGGGAATGGGGGTGGGAGCGAAAGCGGCCGAATTTGGCTCCAGTTAAGAGATTGGCAGCAAGGATTACGTAGTCTGATTGTTTGTCCTCCTTCATTAATGCTTTGGTGTCGAAGTCTTCCCGGTCCGGCTATTTTGGTCTCGTGGTGTCGGATGTTTTCAATTTGGTGCGTTAGTTTGAGTCTTGTTGTGTTAGTCATGTTCAAAGCGGCGGCTCATTTAGGACCAATAGAGTATAACTCTCGTGTTTGGATTAATAATAGACGTTCTATTGTACTTGATGTCACAACCGTGGATTTTGTAGAATCAATGTACTAATTCAAGTTTCGTTCCCACTTAAGAAAGAAAAAAAAAACCGAGAATAAATCTAACAAGTTTTTTTCATTATTTTCACAAAAGACATCTAGATCAACTCCCATTTCGCTTGTTGGATGAAAGGTTCTTTACCTTCGGTCATAGGTTGGTTGTACAAGACTTGGTACAACACTACAACAAGTCAACAATTAAAGAATTCCGGACTCGTCCAGTTCTTAAACTTTGACCAGTTTTTAGCATGCGAGTTTTTCTTTATCTAATCATCTCAATTAGTATTCCGATTGAGGGTCGAACCGCTAGTCCGGTCCCATTACACTGGTGAATAGGCGACTAGCCACTAAATGTTGTCTTTGTATTGTTTATTGGCGATTGTAAAACATTAGTTTGTATGTAATGTCAGTAAACTGGGTTAGGCATACAATTAGTTGCGCCTGAGTGAAAATTGCTTGAAGTAGTAATGTACTGGTAGTATAATTACGTAGCCCTCGTAATAAAATCGGGCTGTACTGGCTAAATTCATGAGATCATGCCAATATAATCATTTGACCTTAGCGTTGAGGGCCAAGTGGTCGATGAGCATCATATAACTACATTCCAATGACTATTGTCATCGAGTTGAACAAATTATGACGACGGAAGAGTGCATATAATACATACAACATTTGATAGACTCGTATAGAGCACAACATATATATCTGATTTACAAGATCAAATTTATGAATTTATCCGTAACAACTTTACAAGCAACCCTAAGAGGCTAAGACCCTGTTACATTAAAATGTTATTACGAACCAGGACTACCTCTTTGCATCATTAAAAGTCTTCCCCTCGAAGAACTCCCCAAGCATCCTTTCCAAATCTTCCGGTGTGTATCTGATGTATTTCTGAGGGTTCTTCCCACTCTCAACCAGAGCCCTGCGGTAAAGTGTTAAAAAGTTACAATTAGAATCGCTAGTTTTAAAGCTGTAAGTGCCTAATTGGTGCCACAAACGTATTAAGCTCCAGAAAGCACTGTTCAAAAGATATCTCAGTTACTTTCTGAGGGTTCTCGCCACAAGCACTACTTAATTACTCATAAATGTCGTAATTATATCACAACTCTCGTAGACGGCATCTCATGGATGGCTATGAGATTTTAAACACTTAGATCACAACTATACCTTAGTATTTATGGGCACTGCATAAGACTAATGTACTAACACATAACTTTATTGCCCATGGAACGATGTATGTTCCAAAATCATTTAAGTTTGAGTATTTCAATCTTCCATATACATATCACAGTTCACCCAGTTATGAAAGACGCCATGTGCAAGTGCATCTGGTAAGCACGACTGCTATGCTCAGTGCACTAAAACCAATACACTATATGATCATTTCATAACCTAATGATCGAATGGTAGAGAAATTACCCCTCCTTGATTCTACACGTCTAATTTAGACTAACAACAACAACATCTTTACCCTAGTGCCTTAAAGGCTCCCGCCATAAGGCGGGGTAAAGGGGGGGGTCGGATGCACGCAAGCCTTGCCCCTAGGCTGCGCATGGATGACCCAAAATGAAAATTCCTTCGAGAATCGCATCGATTGACTGCTATTCCACAAAATAAGAAACAAAAATGTAAATAGAAAGGTGAAGACTTCTAGACATAGAGCACATACCCAAAACGTTTGACAAATGACCGGTAAGCAGGAAGCAGGACTTCAGCAACTGCAAGTCTTAGAGATTCACGCAACTCAGTGTCAGGCACAGTCCACTGAGATTGTCTTTGGTGCAGCTCTTCAAATTGCACATTGAAGGTCTTTAGTCTGTACACAGGAGAAAGTTTCAGTAAATTACATTATCAGATGTTACAAGATATTACTTCTGGACAAAAAAAACACAAACCCAACCTATCCTTAATCAATGCTCTTGATGCTCCGCTGCTATTTCCACCATCAATTCCACTGCCTCCACCTCCCCCGGAAGACGTCAAACCCTGAGCGGACAGAGATTGCAGAATCTACAAAAAAAGCAAAAGCTTAAAACCCAAAAAATACCGAGATCCACAAATATGAAGCAACACAAGCAACTGAATTGATCAAAGACTTACAAATTCAACATAGAGATGGTATGATAAAGTGAAAAAGAGTTAACTTGGAAGTGAATGGTAGAACTTAAAGAAGATAGGGTGCCAAGACATACAAACTCGACCACAGGCATCCACAAGAATTGTGAATCTATAAGCCAGGAAGCTAATATAAACAGATAAAAAGGAAATTACACATAGATATGTCGCACCTAAATTACACCTATGTACCAAAAAAAAAAAAGTTATAACGCTTATCAATCTCGCAAGTGGACATTGACTTTTGGGCAACAAAGTTGATATGTCGTCCAATTGATTAAACTATGATAACTTATCAAAAATTGAAATTATCCTTACACACCAAAAATTAAAAGTCAACCCAAAAAGGAAGGCCAGAATCATGAGTTTTAGATAGGAGGCCCAACATGGGCGTTTCCACCCACTAACAAACAGAAATTATATAAAGACCAACATGATATCCATATTTCAGATGACAACATCCACCACAAACAGCAAACATAATGGAAGCTGAACCAGCAGGAGAACCGTTACAGTAAACTGACAGTGCGTAAGATCAAGAGCCAAAGTTTGAGCAAAATCCTTAGCTAGACCCTACCTTAGCCCAAGCAATTCTTTTGTACTGATTTGCATGTTGTTGAACTACTCTTCTATGCCTTTGAACCCAGTCATCACCAAGTAGATCTTTTGCTTCAGACCTGGAACAAACAATGATATTGCAATTATCGCAGAAAGTAACAATAACATCGCAAATGGAATCCGGATCGTCTTTAGCTAATGCAATACCAAACTAACAAAAGAGCCAATAACGATTATTGAAAAGAATTACAGCATACCTGCGCACTGATCTCACAATATAGTGAATATTGTTCATCAAAAATAAATGAGTTAAAGCAGGGTCTCTATATTGTTTGGATTTGCCGTCAAGATTGGTTTGAAGAGCCTGCATAATCCGCATAGTCACACTAGCAAGCTGTGAGTTTGCATCTTGTGCCTGCTCAAACTCCTGGAAGAGTTGCTTCAAGGTTGATTGATAGCTGAACAAAACCAAAATAAAAAGTTGAAGACTCATGGTACTTAAAACGAAGTACTCAGACATAACAGCACACATCTTTCTAGCAGTATCCTGACATAGAGTTTTAAGCAATGTATCTTTCTAGCTTAAAGGTTCAGCGTGGGCCTTTAAAGAAGCTTTAAGCTCATCTCAAACCTTGAAACCTCACCACATCTTATTGTACTCCGTAACTTATTCCAGGACAGCCTTACACAAAACTTACTCTTAAATTCTATGTTTTTTTTTGTGTAAACAAGAGAAGAAAAACATTTCATAGAGAAATTATAGCTCTATTAATACTTATGAGTTGCCCCAGTCCTTGCAGATGGAGTAAAAGGCCCTCTACACCCGCTACATTAGCTCAAAAGAAGCAGAAAAAGCAACTCTCCCCCATAGCCAAGATATTGAAATTTCCCTGAAAATACTCGTAAATTCTGCTAATTCCAATTGCACCAAAAAAATAGCAAACACAACACAATGTCAGAGCAACTTGTGTTTTTGGGCCAGCAACTTCTTCTGTTTTTTAGCCCCTAAACCTAAGGAGGAGATACCCAGTGCTTCTCAAGCACAGTAGTCAACCGGCGACAAAGCATATAAGCAAAAACTCCCAATGAGGAAAGAGATGATTATTGAGTTCACTATGTTTCGAGCACGTGAAGCACATATATTCGGACATGAGGTACTAAGGTAGTAGACCTATACCACAGTAAACTTACACATTTTTCCAAAGAAAGCACATCATAGACAAAAGATGATAACCGGAAAATTCAGGAACTTTTTACTATCAAAAGCTTTTTGCAGCACGTAGAGGCGCACCTCTCCTTGAACCATAAAGGAAGATACTCCTTGGGCTTCATGCCTCAAATGCACTTTTTCACAAACGGCTGTTGGTGGATACATTATGTAATACAAGCATAAATATCCCCGGGATTCCTAGTAAAATTCCAAAGACTCTCTACAAAACGGGCTAGACTATATCTTAAGCTAATAGCCCGATGTCTATAACATGGAGCTAACAACAATATGTCAATATTAATTTTAACCTAGCCCCAAGTCAAGCACAAAGTTTCCCCCAAAAAGTATGATATCTTTGTACATATTTGCTCGAAAATCCAAGCCCGAAAAAAGAATAGACCTTAAAGAAAGCTCAAAGACCAAAATGCATTTAAAAGGAACAAGACGTAGAGAGTGATCATACTCGAACAAAAACTTCACATAGTTGATCACGTAGCTAGTGAGGGGGTGGACTGTTCCATCAGAAACAGCTGTTTTTGTTGCATCCTTCTCAACAGCTTCTTCAAAATCACCAAAGGTTTCCTGGGCAGTCTGTGCAAGACGCTTTGTCAGACCAAAAGCAGACTCGCGCATTTCTGTGCAAGCTTTTCCACCAAAAAGTGATTCAATCTGAAAATTGAAAAGGAAACATTAAAATTTAATTCTCTGAGCTACGTATATAGAAGATCAGACGACATATGAAACATCAGATTTTCTCTTCAGGGAATGAGGGCATCAACTATTGAACATGTTCAAGAAACATTAGGATTCCAAAATGATCTTTCAGTTGAAGAGGAGAATAATTGAAATCGTTCTCATTACTCGTTTGTCCGACAAGACGTTTGCTACCACATCTGCATGTTTAACCTCAATTCACAGTGAGGCAAGCCATCATGGCAACAATTCATATAGCTATCAAAATGCAACTTTATGATGACAGTTTCACTTTTCTTCACAAGAATGCAGAGAAGAAATTCTTTTCTACTACGGCCTTTAATCAAATGAAAAGATCCAAAAAAAGTTGATATGTAACGGACTACACCATTGGCATTCCACATTGGGTAAAGAGATGGTTCACAACAATGATTTGTTCATTTCATCATTTGTATTTGCCTAGCCATAAAAGCTTAAGAGAGGAAATGCTATGAAAGAGATGAGTATGCTCCACCCCGTCTCTCACTTCACATCTTCAATAATTCTTTCCAACGAGCCAGTTCTACTTCTATGTGATATCCATAAAAGCACACTTCCACAGAATCCTATGATCCTTATGACTCCCCAGACTAGCATAGTGGATTTACAAGTGCTCCAAGACCCCTTCAGGGGATACCCAGTTACCCACTGCGCTCCTCTCAAATAGAAAAGACAGCTCCATATATGGTCCCCAAAATATTAATACCTCTCTATAGCAGCTCCTTCTTAAGGAACAAGATAAACTACCAATATACCCTTTTCGTCTAACATGTCAGGTGCAGTTTGCCATCAACACTTCAGATTAATGAGTCGCCACAGGATTCTACGGCCAAGCGAATTCATCAAATAAAAAAGAAGAAAGAAAACTTCCTGAACCAATAGTTGCGGCAACAATGATAGCAAAAGCAATAGCGCAAGACAGGACAATAGTTGCAGCAACGATTGAAAAAAATAATCGTATCACTGATGATATTGCTTTCAATTATTGACACACCAAGAGTTCGAATATTGCTTTTTGAGGAAGTTGAATGGCTGGAATCAGGTGTTGCATTCTCACCAATACTTGACATTCCATCCTTTACAACAACAACATCTTTAACCCCAGTGCCTTAAAGGTTCCCGCCATAAGGCTGGGGGTCGGAAGCACGCAAGCCTTACCCCTATTGAAACATAGAGAGGCTGCGCACGGATGACCCAAAAAGAAAATTGTTTCAAGAATTGCACCGACTGACTGCTACTTCACAAAGTAAGAAGCACAGACAGTTTTATAAGCCATTTTGCTTTATTCCATTATATCCCAAAAACCAAGGAATACTTAGCCTTTGGCTCCATTGGAAATGGAAAATTTCTCACAAGAGTTTAAGAGCTTAATTAGCTCTTTTCCGCTCACCTCCATGGTGTATTTTCATAATTGGGTGTCACGCCCTTGGTGTCCCTTTGAATATATTAATATCCTCATTAACTTATCCCAACAAAAACAAGGAAAAAAAGTTTAACAATAAATTAGGCCACTTGATAATGGATACTCACTTCTTAAATTCACCACAAAGTTATTGCATACTACTATGTGCAAATCACATGGAGACGGAGGCAAATTTACATTTTGGATCATCCGGAAGAATTCTCTCTAATGTTTTTAACAGCAGGGGTATGCCTCGACACCCCCTCCTCACTGCGCTGATGTTTTCTGTTGAGTTTTAACAGTACGGGTAGCCTTCAAGGCATTGCGCTAATGTTGTTCTTTTGCAGGACTGCTGCAGAAAATCCCCCAAACATTCCCAAAAGCACTGTCAGCTTAGCCCCTCACCTAAGGTATGGTACTAATCAGCAAAGGTAACCTAAGGATATCTCTCCAAAGTGGGAGTTCCTTCTAGCCTAAGCCAAAATGACTGTCCTATGACCTTTCAAGAGGAAAACCCCCTTCCCGCCTCTTCAGATTATGTGCTTCCACAAGATCCTGGCACCATGTTGAATCAATGACTGAAACCATAGCCAGAGTGCAAAATTGTGAGGCAACAGATCCCAGTTAGGCTCTTTTCGCTGGGAAAAAATCATTAGTTAAACTCAAACAAGACCATCAAAACCACTACCTCCAATCTTCACTAGAGCCTTATATGTTGTAATACAGTCCATGCAAAGGCGGATGCCAAGGACGTAAATCAATTTGTCTAAAAAGACACTAGAGAACAAAAAAAAAAGTTCTATCATCCATGTATACCGTTTGATCATCTATATCAGTCCCCAGAGACTAGTTCACGAAAAGAAAGTTTAGTATCCCAATCATAGACACCCTTGCATAAACGAAGATAGTTATGGCTGAGAGCAGTGTAATCTTTGCAAAATGTAGCAACTACGATTGCCAGGAAAGCTTCATAATTGTAGGTAGGGTAATGCCAAAGGCAATGGACAAAGTTGAAGTCACGTTGACGAGTATCACTTCACCTTACAATCTACATTCACCTTTTGAGGTACATGAGAGCAAGACTCTTGCTAAGTGTCAAGACGCAGGGGTTTGGGATGAGTCCATTTCATTTCATCTTTACATACTGGGGCAGTACAAAAATGGGAGGAGCTGGCAATATCCCAAAGCTCTTAACCACTGATTACCTCAAAAAGTAAATTTTTTTTTTTTTGCACAAACCTCTTTACTCGCCCTTCTCCACCCTTATCCCACCCTCCCCCAACGGCCAACTCTGAATCATCCAACAGAAACAAGGCATAACTGAAGTGCATGCAATTGAATTTTTGGGCTTTCTCTCTCTGATACATAACTGATACGATCAGAGGAAAAAGAAAATGAAAATTTACCTCTGAATGCAATTCTCGCATTATTTCATACATGTCAAGCAACACAAAGAGCTTCTCTGGGGACCTCTTGCTCTTAGCTATTGCATCTCCAAAACTAAGCAACAATTCAACACTGCTTGAAGTAACATCAGCGAAGGATTGGTCCCTCAAAGAATCAATGCCTTCAAACATCTGATCACAAACTTTTCTCTCACCAGCAAAAAGAAGTTTAACCTGTCAAAGGGGTTAAGAAGGTTATTACTAAACTTGATTGATAGAGAGACAGATTGAAATCCACAAGAAACCTTACAGCAATCCGCATGAAATGGATCCAGTTCCCAATTTTCGCTTCAAGAACTTCCCACTGCATCTTCTGTACGTCTTCTTTACTCAGTTTTTCTACTCCTAGTTTCCGCAAGCTTTGCTCTAAAACTGATGCACGTGTATCCCTGAAAAAGAAAAGAATAAAAATATTTTGCAATTAGTCCCCAAGTTAGCATCAGCTTTTACAGATCTATTAAAAGTGAAAACCAAAATAGGCTCTGCTTTCCCAGTAGGATATCTATTTCCCATGATGAACATCAATTTCGACTGTGAAAGAAATTAGGAAGTAACTAGCTCCTCCAATGGAGAATCAGTGAATATAAGCAAGTGAAGGCAATCATAGTAAACCAACAGTATAGGGAAAGCACATCATAGGAAAGCCAATATTTCGGGATGAGAAAAGTCTCTTCCAGAGAAAGACCACGACATACTGCTCTATCAGTCTCCCACCCTCTTGGGAATACCTGATACGAGTAACGCCCTCGGGATACTGGTTCCAGAAACTTAAATGTGCGGCGCGGAGCACTGAATTGACACTAAACTGACTACATAAGCTTCACTGCCAAAGAGCAATGCACTAACCATTAAAAGATACACCAGAACTACAAATTCTCAACAATTGTACTGTTCTCTTCTTCAAGACTCAAAACGGTGCAACAAATGTGAGAATGTCTAGACTCTAGATGCTGTCACTTGTCCTAATCAGATCATGATGATGTTCGAAGAGTCTAGATTTTAAGCTAAGGGTGAGAACGGAACCATCGTTCTTGCCTACTGTTAATATTTTGTCTTCAAAGAAAGCTCATCATTTGCTTACTGAACACTCCTATAAACAACCGTTCTGTTTCTAAAGCACAAATCAGTTTTACCTCTATTCAAAACACACCTGACAAACTCAGCATAGAATTCAATTGAACATGTTCTTGTTTGATGTGTTTTTTCTTAGAACCTCTAACAAGTTCAAAACCTCGCAGCTACCAATAAATGAGCATGTACAATCAAGAAAGTACTATCTCTTGACGTAATAAACTTCTTTTATGATTCCCTTTTCTATTAACAAAGAAATAGCTTCATTAAAGGGGAGTAAACCTAGACAGGACAAGAACTTCTCTCAGCAAATAATTGACAAACGTTTCAATTTTTTCATTCTTTTTTGAAAAACAAATGTATCAAATTCATTTGGAGGGGAAATAAGCATATCCCCTGAAAATTCATCATAGGTCACAATGAAACTAAAAATACAATCCTCCCCCATATATAATCTGAATAGTGATTTTCTGGTTACAATTTGAAAATGTTCAAGAATTTCCTTCATCCAAAAAACACCAAAACACACTAAAACTGTAACAAAAACTCCAAAGCAACTTCCCCAAAGTACAGCCATTATTTAGTTTTAACTTGAACAACTACCCAATGAGGTAATGGAGGCACCATCAGGCCACTACATATTGTATTTGGGAATATATTGCTGTCAAATAGACACTTAGTTAGAAACTGAACCTCAAAGATTATTTACCAGTATGAAAAGATATGTCATACTTTCATTGTTGCTAGTAATTTCCTTAAATCAAGAGCTATTATCTTTTTTTTTTTTTGCTTCCTTTTACGCTGCAACATATTGTAGGTATAACCCTGCTAAAGATGTAGCCCAATATTTAAACATTGGCCTAGACACAGCAACCAGACACACATAGACGTCTAAGACTCACGCTTTTGTGAGAAGAAATTTCAAATTTCAAAGAAGAATGAAACTGAATTGAGGGAGTACAAAAGAAGCCTTAGATCCATTTTGATGTACTGAATTGAGGGGCTGTGAGATCATCACGTTCACAGCCTACACATGGACAGTGACAAAGGGGAGAAAAGAAGCAATGACAATCATAGGGAAGTAATACAATAACTTGGATCAGAAAAATGAGGAAAGACTCATGCTGATCAATGCTGTGTAGTAATAGTATGTTCTCAGACATAGGTCCCATGCAATTCAGTCCCATAAACTCCCCACCCTACAGATAGTGCCCATTCAATCAACATTTTTTCCCGCTCACAGTGTCCACAACTCCTCAGTACCATTCCAATTCGGTCACCCCCTATCTAAGCTTAGGCAACAACATTACCCTTGTGATTCAAAAGCTCCCCCGCCTATGGCAAGGTAAGGGGGTATTGATGTTCGTAAACTTAGCCCTATGTTAAAAGTATAGCAAGGCTGTTTCCGAGTTACCCATAATGAATATTGCGTCGAGAATCGAACTGAAATACTGAACAACGGCTACTTCACAATACGAGAAACATGGACATATTTTGTGGCTAAACGGTCATTGCCTTACAAACCAAAAAATTAGTAATCAAGGATGCAGAATCAACGCCTCAATAGAATGTGATTATTCCTTTCCCTTTGTGGCGCCTTGTCATTTGCTCGGCTTCACTCTACTTATCAGAAATACAAAAGGTCACTTTCTAACGCTCTTCCCTTGGGACATATTTACCTACCATCCCAAAATAATGAGCATTTAGGGGGAGGGGGAAATGAGTCACCAGTTTCCGAAAATGCAGTCACACTCCCATACCAAGGAAGTAAAAATAAAAGGATCGGTGAAACGAATAGACCACTCTAGAATCCACTAGTAGACAAGTCATCCCCTTTTTTTCAAGAAAAGACCACTGTCCATGGAACTACTTCGACAAGCATGAAATGGCACCCTCATCCTTAGAAGACACAGTGGCTCGCTGGCCATCTCAAACACTGCCTGCTGTTGCTGAACATTTTTAGCACAAGGCTGTGAAAGTCAAGCATATGGCATGTCTTTGGCAAGAGTTGGGAGTCTTAGAGATCACTCGAAGAACAGGCCAGCATTTAAGAAATAACAGTTACATATACAGACACCATAGGTCCCTCCTAAAGCCTGAGCACCAAAGGTCATCGTACAGAGGAGGCATTACTACTTACCCATGCATCCCCAGAGCGCTCCACACTGCTACAATCGAAAAAATGTATGGGTTTAAACCCATCATTGCGATACTAGCGCAAAGATTTAGATTTTGTACTCTGACTCTAACTGTCACAGTTAGCCACCAAAGACATTAACAGTCTGAGCAACACCAACAACCTCCCCCATCTCCCCCAACATCTACTTCCACGCACTGCCAACATCAAGATTGAGGAGGCACCAATTATTAGACAATATACATGATCTACTGTCTTGCAAATCTTTTGATTCTTGACTGATTGAAACCCGAATTCAGGGATCAAATTACAGTTGATAAACATTATGAGCACAATATTTACCTAAGCTAATCAATGCACAAGGTACAATATACCATCAACCATATTACCAAGCAAAGCCCTCAAGTAACCCGAAATCTGGTCTGTTCATCTGGATTTATCAGTTTGATGCAAAGCCATATGGGAAAATTGTGTCGTCCAACTAGATGAACACCGTTAAATAGCAAATTAAAAACATGTTCCTGATTACCTAGATGTACCCCTGAACCTTTCCCCTCTGGTCTACACAAACTTGGTCATGAAAACAACGACTTTGAAGAATAGAATTAGCATCTTATTCAACTAAATGTTTGAACAAGGGGGACCATTTATGGAATTCGGTAGACAGATTCTCGTTGAACTAGCTATTACACCAAATGTCATTTCAGAACCCCTATTTACTGTTCGCTTTTCTGAAAAGGTGAAAGAGGAAGCAGGCTTCTTCTTTCAGATAAGTTCATTAGCGATGAAATCATGCCCTTAAAAGTTAACCTTATGTAGCATTGTTCACTATAAAGTTTCCATGAGTAATCATGTACAGAGATCCAGAGGCAAAAGAGCATCAGTTTTTATGGGCTTCGGCAAATTAAGAATATAATGTATAGCGCAAATTTGGCCATCCAAGAGACAAGATACAAGGCAAATAATACCCTTTGCAACCATGTTATATCTGGTATGGTAAATCCTTAATTGAATCTGTATCATAGAAGATGGGCTTACCTGTAAATTTTGAGTACTTGCTGATGATGTCCGGCCTGCACCATTTGTTGAGCCAAGTTATGCAACAATGGAAGTATTCGGGGAGGTATCAACGCGGGAGGAGTGTAAACAGCATTTTCTGAACTTTTGGAATCACCATGACTCTTTGCACCATTACCAGCTTGGTCCCCATGTGACCCAGATGAAGGACGCATTGAGTTTGGGAGGCATTCGAAAAGGCGATCTGGTTCAATGGGCTTACTGATACATCCACACCAAACAGGAAAACAATTTAATACACACTTGGAAAAAGCTAGAGCCCGTACATGTCAGCAATCTAAACTTTTTGTCCTAATTATAAAATGAAATAAAGTGGAAAGAGAAATGAATATTAAGTTTGCGATATGGAATATGCAGACACAATTAAAGTGAAGCTCTGTGCAAAACTATTGTTCTGTTAGCACTTCCTACATATGTATACCTGTACGTAGATAACAATTGCTTAAATTCCTCCTCCAACTTCAGCACTGCCTTAGATAGCAAACTGTTTACATGAGTGACCACGCCGTCACTATTTCTAAACCCTTTACATCCACCAAAAAACTGAATAATGACTCTAAGCTGATCAATAGCTTCCAAATAGCTTTCCAAATCTTCGTGCGGCCCTTTCAGGACTTTAGCTTCAGCCTGCAAGTGAGATCTTTATCTTAATATGCTTACTCATTCATCATGAATCAAGTGTCATGAAAATAGGGAATTAGGAAGTACTAAAAATGTACATCGATCATAAAAGTTAAAGACAGAGAAGGGTGGAAACCATAAACTAAATCAATGATATTAAACAAGACAGCGGGAATACAAGGATAGAACACTAGAAATATAACACATGAATAAAGGTCTGCCAACACCATACTCTTGTGTTTCCCTAGTTAGAGGAGAACTGGGGAAGATGAGGATGGATAAACATTAGATTTTCATTTTAAGAGGTGCATGATATAGACATTAATTTATATATTGCCAGATGCAGTGCTTTGATGGGCAACCTCATCAAATAAAGATGCCTTCCACCTTCCTGACAATCAATCCTTACAGATGAATAAAAACCCAAACAGCAACGCGTAAGGACAAATATACAAAACTCTCACAATACTTTCATTGCTGTCCTTGACTTGTTACATTTAGAATATGGATGGGATATGAGGGATATTTATGAACTTTACGAATATACCCCTACTTAATATTAAAATTTTCTTATATAATTTTTTTAAGGGGGGCAATTAAGTCTTTTTCTTTATTAAATGAATTCCCAACTCTAATACCTGCCCCCCCTAGGTATTAGATTGGAGGGATAAGAAATCCCTATCACCCAATTCCCATTTCCTTATCCCTCAATCCAAACAAGGGAATATGGCTAATTGGGAATAATAATCCCATCCCCTCTTCTATTCCCTCAATCCAAACGACCCGTTATTAGATAAATAGATGATGAAAAAATTAGAAACTTTCTTTGTATCAGCCACTGATACACATGTTCAAACCTTAGTGGCTTAGTGCTTGTCTAACATGAATAGTTTCAGCAAAATACTTGATAACTCATATCATGAATGATGTACTCCCAGTAATCAACAATTAACAAGGAACAATGGGAAAGAGGGAAGTCACTAAAAGTAACACCATTATAATGAGGACAGCACTAACCCTTTTAAATAGCAACAAATTTGCAAACACCATGGCCATTAAGATAAGGATGCGAGAGACCAGTAAGAAATTGCACTCCGTCCCTTAAGCACAGCCCCTGCCTGGTTCATAATGAACCTCTAATGTATCAATTATGTGCATGATGAAAATTCTATGAAAACTGCAATATTATTTGTCGTGAAATTAACTTCCACTGGAACATGGGAACCAGGAAGCAGCATAGAAAGGGAAGTATAGATGATTTCACTTTCCGTGATTGTTTCTTATACTGATGTCATTAACCTATACTGTACATGGGAAGGGACAACAATGTCCATTCGATAGTTCAACATAGTCATTTTTGTGAACCAAAGATGGAGATTAATTCTCCTAGAACAATATATGGACAAGGGCAATTTTATTTAATAGCGAAATAGGGTGCAGATTGCAGTTTCATGAAATTTTTAAAGATAAACTTGAACATAAATTCAATTTTTTAGATAGAAATAGATACAATTTTTTTATATATATAGGTAGTGAATGATCAATGCAAGACGAAGGACTGGTCTAGTGACATTGGTGAAGACTGAAGAAAACAATTTCAAGTGTTGAAGTTTAGAAATGTGCTCAACATACTGTAAAAATTTGAGTTGATATCAGGTATGAAAACTATATTTTTTCCAAATGTGATAACATTGGAATCAAATCGCAGTCAGGTATTTTATACAGGTTTGGTACAGAGCTACTTGTGAGATTCAACATAGGCCTTCTACATATTTGGGAGTACCATCAGGGGAGTGATCCATGTCGAAATGCCTTGTATCATCTTTTTGTTTCAAGGGTAGCTAAATGAGTGGAAAGAACCTGTTTTCTTTGAATGGCAAGATAACTCTCCTTCACTCTTGCTTATCACCTATGTACTACTTGTCTGTCTTCAAATTTCCTGTAAGCGTGAAAAGGAAATTGAGTGCCTGATGTGATATTCATATGGCCTAGTGTAGGGGATAAGAAAAGAGTTCATTCGATTGGTTGGGTTGAAGGGGACTTGAGCTCTGCCTTAGTTTCCAAAGCATATTTCTGGGAGGATTGTAGGATGGAGAATGGCCCGCTTACAATTTGTTTCCACAAATAATCAACTTGTTATTTGAATCATGCTCCAATTGCACTTGCATATAAATCTTTTTGAATGGGAGATGGAGTAGCTTTCTTACTAAACGTCAATTATATTGGACTCCTTTCAACTCTCCAATGTGGAAGAATATAGGGTATGCCGAATTGGTGGGACAGGATCCTCTTCTTATAAGCTATCTCTTGGACATCGCTCCCCCCGTGTTATTTGTAGTTCCTTATAGCTAAAACTATTTTAAATGAAAAGCTCTAACAAGGGTCCATGGGTTGTTGTGGATCATGGAACTTCGAAAGATAATACAAATCATATAGAGTATTTTACTTATATGATGCCTTGAACTAATTTACCCCAATTCTGGTTTCACGAAAACTTAATCTTGTAAAATGGTTCCACGTAGGCTCTAGTACCAGAACTTAGGTTTGCTTTTTTCCCCCTAAAAACACTCAAAACAATTGTGCTGGAAAGAGGTTATGGTAGCCCAAGCCGATTTCGCGGGTCGGAAAAAAAAACCACGAATTTAAAGACATCCTTCATCCACATTTGGAGTGATTATGACCAACACCATCCAGATTTGGAGCGGCTTGACCAAAATTGTCTAGATATACTGCGGCACAACAGTTGTGCGTGTTTCCAGAAGAAAAAAAAGTTGGATTTTGAGTTACACGAACCTACGTGGAACTACTTCATGTGAATAAGTTTTTTCAAGAACCAAAATTGGAAAGAGAATACTTTTTACAATTATTAAAAAAAATACTCTCAATTATATGATTCAACAAAGACGACCTACTTTGAACTCTCTAAAGAGATGAGTTCTATGTTGGCAGAACAATGAGACGGTTGGAAATTTGTTTCTACATTGCAAAGCACAATTGAGGAGACCTCTCTTTAATTTGAGAGGGGAGCATTGCGTATCCCCCTAAAGGAATTTTGAGCACAAGCAAATTTGCTATGTTGGACTGTCGAGTCAAAACGAACATAGGATTCTTTGAAGTGTGCATTTATCTCAATCTTAGTCCCTTTATGTGGGATGGAAATCCTGCATTTTGCAAGAAGTTTCTCAACCTCTTCATTAAGTTTGGGAGCAGATACTTTGCTTTGCAACTTGCATTCTCGTCGGGGTCTTTTAGGGATGTTCTTATCCAGATTCTGCGACATAATTGGGGGTCTATAGTTTTCTGTAATTCTTTGGAGCATTCCTTATCCTCCACTCGTGTTTTACTCTTTTGATCAGTAATACAAATTTTTCCTATCTGAAAAAGACAAGGAGGTTGGTTTTTTGAGGGCCATCAGTCATGCGGCTCCGAACTAATGGCAAATTGTTCTTGAATAGCGACCATACTGTACCTCACTACCTTGCATCTTCCATCATCCTGTTCTCAATATCATAAAGGTCCTGCTCATCAGTTTCCCTTTGATGGAGTTAAGAAAAAAACAACCCTTCCTCTTTTCTCCTCTACAGATCTCATTAAAACATTCCCTACGTCATCTAACGACGTAAATCATTTATACCGTAGTATGTGTATGCCGTCAACTAAAACAACCTTGAGTCTATCTTGCATCAAGTATTTCACAATCCTCAGAGTGATCCAGCTCGCTATCCAAAAAAACAGATCATAAAATTTGTAGATTGCCACCTAAACGAAACCTTCTTCCTACAACAAACAGATGCTGGTAGGCCATAGAAACAACCTATTACTAACTCAGGCAAGAGAACTTGAAGACACTACTCGAAGTGAAATGTCCGATTTCCTTGGATAAAAGATTGGAGGAAGAAATGGGAGGCGGAGAGGAAGTACGGGAGAAAGAATTTTTCTAGTTTGAATAGCAATGAAGAGGAGATAGAGTAGAAGAAATAAACAAAAATATTGGCTTGAAAATTAAGACTAAGGTCAATGTTAAGTCAATCTCCAGCCTATTACTATTGGGATACTATAATCCTTCAAGATCTTCCCAGGCTTTCGACAGATTGAGTTCAATGAAGAGATTGAAAACAGATGCACTCAATCTCGCTAACCTGTCCCTCCCCATTCCCCACAGCCAGCTCATCAATTCAATCCCAACTACGGTTGCTTCCGTCCCTTCCCTCCATTAAACTCTACGTCAACTATTTATAAGCAGCTTTAAAGCTAAGGTTCAGTAACCAATCTTCCTGTTTAATAATCATCCAATTCTCTAAGCGGTTCCTTCATTAAAAGCACGAAGAAGAAACTTCAACTCTCTTATAAGTTTCAATGTAGACAACCTACTCGACGAGACTTTGAGCACATATCAAGAACTCCAGTATTACATTATAATGACACCGTCTTAAGTAGTATCAACAGCTCAACATCATCATCATATAATCGAGAAACTACACCTTAAATCTCATCGATTTTACGAGTATTACACACAATCAACCAAAACTCATCACCAGTAATAAGATCAAAATCGAACCAAAAATCGACTTAAAATCAATAACAGCGAAATCGAAAAGCGCAAAGGAACAACGAATTAAAGCAGATGATCAGATAACAAACCTGACGACTAAGGTCAAATTGAGACAAGATAACTTCAGCAGACTTCAACGTCTTGTCAATGTTCTCCGTTGCTCTCCGTATCGAATGAGTCCTTATCTTTATTAATAAATCAAAACAAAAAATTCAATACTCAAACTCGTACAAAATCAAATCGAATCAAATCAGAAGAGAGAGAGAGAGAGGGGAAACCTGAGTGGGGCGCATGGCGGTTTCGAGGACGGAGAGACGGTGATCAAAGGAGCCTAAAATAGAGACGATATTATCAGTAATTGTTTGGCTTTTCAGCAATGATTCTCTCATTGATGCTGCTTTTGAGCTCAGTGTATCCATTGTTGCAGTTGTTGTATTTCCTGCTGCTGCTCCTGGATTTATTGGTAGACCCATTCCTTGCTTCCTGCTGAGAGAGGAGAGAGGAGAGAGGAGAGAGAATTTGGTTTGGTTGTGTTTAAATTTGGTGTTAGAATGAGAATGCTGTCAGTTGACGTTTCTTTGAATTTTTCGAGACGACGGAGTACCTGCCGCTGTTGTCTTTGCGTAGACAGGGTGTAAAACCACCCCGATCTTTGTATTGTTATATACTGTTCCAATAATAATTGTGACTTGGTAAAGTAGTACCTTGCGGACACGGACACGGGAAGGGATAGGCTCATATTGCCTATCGGACTCACGATACGGATAGGTGAAACGATGGTCGTTCAATTCTAGATACATTTTGTTAAAAAAAAAACGTGCTACAAACTCGGTGAGCTAATTTAACACTAACATTATTAAGAGTTTTGTTTCGAAATTAAGAACTCCCCCTGCGTCCGGCAACTACCAGTCCAATTAGTATGATATTGTTCGTTTTGGGCTTAGCCTTGGGCTCCTTCCCAAAAGCCCTCATACTAATCAGTTTGATAATCCCTTATCAAGCAATCTTTCACTCCTTAGTTTTCCCCTCAAACCAAGACCCATCATTGAACCTCGATTTTATGATCTCCCCTCAAGGATCTCCTAGCAACGCACAGATTTTGCGAGGTCTGAGATCCCTGCTACCCCCACAAACCTGCCAATAGCATTCTCGAGTCTTGATCACCTCCCCTTAGGCGACATACCATGTTACCTGAGTAGCCACGACATACTACTGAGCCATGAGCCCATGCGCTCCTGGGCTTTGTCTGTAACACATGTTCCCACTCCAGGTCTTGCAAGTCCATGTCACTCTCGAGGACTTGGCTACACCGCATCCAAAGAGTCTCCGTACTAGTCCCACTGGCTGGCTCCTCGCTCATCACTCTTTCTTCTAGGTTTCGGGATTTCCTAGTGCATGTACGCCACCTCAAGTCTCGACCAATGATTTCCCAACATCTCATGCGTGGTTTTTCCACCAATTGGTATATGGTACACCGGGGGTACGTAGAGCTACGTACCCCCCGTTTTACTGTTCATGCATGTCCACTGATTCATTGACAAAGCCCAATAATTCAGGCCCAGTTCAATAACAACTGATATACAAAAAAAAACCAAACTCAAATTCTCTCTCCTCCCCTATCCCTCTTCCCCCTCCTCGACCACCCAGCCCCACCACAGCTCCGGCGAAGCCACCGTCATGAGAACCAGTCACCGGCGACTCCACCTAAGCCAACCATTTTCTGCGCTCGCGTCCCACTCCCTCCACAAAGCTCCCTTAGTTTTTTTCTCTCTCCTTCCCCAACCCACCCAAGCCACCACCCACGTAAAATGCCCCGTCCACCACCCACTTCACCACCGTCTCCTCTTCCCACGCAATCACCTTAGACGGCGACGACTCCGACGAGGATGAGGGGAGGCAGCATTGGAGGTGGACGGAAGGTCGTTTGAGGGCGGCGGGGAATATGGAGTTTTAGGGTAGGTAATTGGTCGTGGGGTGAAAGAGAGCCGGCGGTGAGGTGGACAAGTGGACACGTGTGCTGGTGGCCGGTGGCGTCGAAGGAGGCTGATGATTGTTGGGAAGGATACATGATGTGTAAATGTGTTACAGAAAATGGAGATAAGAGAGAGCAAAAAAGAAGGAAGAGACTAGTAAAAAAGGAAGAGGAAAATCAAACAAATGGATTTTAAAATAAAAAATAAAAATCAACCTTCAAAAGGGGTGGAACAAAAAAAACAAGAATAGATTGTTTGGTCACTCCTATCGTATTTAACTTGATAAGTAGTTGTATTAATTTGACCATTACTTACATTAACGACCATTATTTTTATATAATACGGTCATTACTTGTCTATAATTTACTCATTAGTTGTATTAACTTGGCCATTATTATTTATAACTTGGTCACTACTTGTATATAACCTGCTCATTAGTTGTAGTAACTCGCTCATTACTTGGCATTGGTTTGCTCATTATTTGTCCATAATCTGCTCGTTATTTCTCTATAGCTTGCTCAGTACTTGTGTATATAACCTGCTCATTAGTTCTAGTAACTTGCTCATTACTTGTACTGGTTTGCTCATTATCTGTTAATACTTTGCTCATTATTTGTCCATAATCTGCTCATTATTTCTATATAGCTTGCTCATTACTTGCATATAAACCTGCTCATTAGTTGTAGTAACTCGCTCATTACTTGTACTGGCTTAGTCATTATCTGTTAAAACTTTGCTCATTGTTTGTCCATAATCTGCTCATTATTTCTCTATTGATTGCTCATTACTTGTATATAACATGCTCATTAGTTGTAGTAACTCGCTCATTACTTGTACTAGCTTGCTCATTATCTGTCTATAATTTGCTCATTATTTGTCCATAATCTGCTCAATATTTTTCCTCTAATGGTCATTGTTTTCAAATTTTCACTCATTTTACTATTTTCTACTTTTCACTCATTATTTACTATTTTATAGTCATTATTTTATAATTTGTAGTCATTGTTTTATAATTTGCACTCATTATAAACTATTTCATTGTTTTTCAAATTTTCACTAATTATTTACCATTTTCTAGTTATTTTCAATAATAGTTATTGTTTCCTATTTTCTAGTTATTATTTTCTATTTTCTAGTCATTGTTTTCTAATTTCTAGTCATTGTTTTACATTTTTCACTCATTCTATATTATTTTTTAGTCATTGTTTTCTGATTTTCACTAATTATTTACCTTTTTCTAGTCATTATCTATAGTACTCATTGTTTTATATTTTCTAGTCATAGTTTTATAGTTTTCACTCATTATTTACTCTTTTCTGGTCATTGTTTTCTAATTTTCACTCGTTTTACTATTTTCTAGTCACTGTTTTCTATTTGCACTCATTATTTACTATTTTATAGTCATTATTTTCTTATTTCTAGTCCTTGTTTTATATTTTGCACTCATTATATACTATTTTCTAGTAATTGTTTTTCTGATTTTCACTCATTATTTACCATTTTCTAGTCATTATCTACAGTACTCATATTAATTTAACCAATAGTCACTCCATTAGCCTTCAATTACACTATCCACGTCAGCAATGATGTCATCGATGATATCATCGCTGATGTCATCGCCACCTCATTATTGCATGTGTTTGACTCATAAAAAATGAGCTTGTGAAGGCTTGAACTTGTAACCTTGGTTACAATTATAACACTTCAACCACTAAGGCAAATTGATTTTTTTGATACTTTTATTAACAAAGCTATATATAAAGGATTTGAGATTTTAGGAGATAATTTCGGATAAACTTTGGACGAGATAATTTGAGTCATATCAAATCATTTTATTTTTGGAGATAATTTAGGAAGTAGTATATATAGGCGCAATATATTAGGAAAGAACACATCTTGGGTTTGTTTTGTTTTAATACAAAATACGGGTCAACGGGTGGAGTCAGAGTTACAAAAAAGTGTGTTAAAAAGTAGTCGGGGTTAATATGAATTACTGTTCACAAAATCAGGACCCGAAAATAGCGGGTCACGGGTCATAAATTGTAATTCGTACATAAACGTAAAATACTGAAATAAATTCGCTATACTTATTAAATTGTTTCCATTGAATCAAACATAATTTCTCTAAGATGATACCAAATTAAACACGTTTCTTTTCGTCTTAATTATAGAAAAATTGGGACAACGAGCCATCTCAAGTTTAACCCAAAAGAACACTGGTTAAAACGGGTTCGAGTTATCAGTAAACGGAACTTGATCAGGAAGAAAACGGGCTATTAACCTTGAACAACGGGTCACATCTGGTCGGTTAAGTTTTTTACAATCCTATTATTTTGCGTTAGTTATGAGTAATAAAATAAAGTTATAACCAAATTTATATAACAACCCGTGCAATTTTGCACGGGCTAATAAACTAGTTGTTTTCTATTTCTAGTCATTGTTTTCTAATTTTCATTCATTATTTACTCTTTTATGGTCATTGTTTTCTAATTTTCACTCATTTTTACTATTTTCTACTTTTCACTCATTATTTACTATTTTATAGTCATTATTTTCTTATTTATAGTCATTGTTTTATATTTTGCACTCATTATATACTATTTTTTAGTCATTGTTTTTCTGATTTTCACTCATTATTTACCCTTATTCTAGTCATTATCTATAATACTCATTGTTTTCTATTTTCTAGTCATTGTTTTCTAATTTGCACTCATTATTTATTTTTAATCATTACTTTCCAATTTTCACTCATTATTTACTAATTTTGCACTCATTAATTTTCAATTTCCACTCATTATATACCACTTTCTAGCCAATGTTTATTTCCACTCATTATTTCCTCGTTTTAACTCATTTTTTTTTTTCTCAATTTTCACTAATTTCTTTCCAATTTTCACTTATTATGTACCATTTTATAGTCAATATTTATTTCCAATTTTAACTCATTATATACCACGTTGTATTCAGATTTAATTTTCTATCATTGTTTCCCAATATCCACTCATTTTTTCTTAATCTTCAATCATTAATTTTCAATTTTAACGCATTAAAACTAATATGGTCTTACTGGCATTTGAAATGATCATTCATATGGGCAAGGTTATGATGAGTGGATGACCATAACTAACTTTAATTATGAAGATTATTTAAAACATTAATTTACCACTAACAACAAATAAATGTCCGAGTCAACTCGCCGAGTTCGACTGATTTTTCACCGTCTTCTTCTATATCAACAGCCGGCAAATCAGCGGGGTCCACGGGAGATCGACAGATGGGACAAGTATCATGAGAGTGAAGCCACATGTCGATACACTCAACATGGAAACAATGGCTACACTTGGGCAACATACGACAAATTTCAACTCGCCGAGTTCGACCCATTTTTCATCGCCGAGTTCTACTGAGTCTACCGGGCCCTCACTCACTCTCACCAATCGGCCCCTCTTCCCTCACGCACCCCTCCAAACTTGATTCCCCCGACCTCCCCCTCCCTCGAATCCGCCGTCCCCTCCCCTAAAATCGCCGCCCTTCACCCTCCCATAGAATCTCTGCCCTTTCCCAGTTTCCCCTACCCACCACGTCGGCATGCACCGCTAATTGACAATTATATGGATATAAGGAGGAAATGAGGGAGAAATAGAAGGTGGCGTCGCTGGTGGTTGGTGGATCGGTGGTAAACTTCCTCTAGTCTTCAGGTAATTATTCTACCAGCTATATGTCGCCGACATCGTCATATGTAGGTGGCGCGACATTGGTGGTGCTCCGGCGCATTTTCCGACATGAGAGAGGGGGTGACGGGATGGGGATTGGAAGGGGAGGAGAGAGAAAACTTGTGTGGGTATGGGCTACTTTGTACATGTAGTCTTTGTTTTTTTTTATTTGGGCCGCGCTACCAATTACAAGCTCAATAAAACGAATTTCGTGCTGGGCCTTCACTTTATTTGTGCTGGACTTTCATATAAGGGGCGGGGGGTACGTAGATCTACATACGTACCCCCGGGGTACCTAATAATTTGTGTTTTTACACAAATTCATTATCATTAGTTTGGTAATCCCATACAAGACTTCTTTTTTGCGTTTTTGTGTTTATATGGAATGAAAAATAAACTAACGATATGAATGGCGCCCCTAGTTACCAACTAAGAACGCAAACTACAATGTCAAAACTTGATTCTAGGTTACCAAAATCTCGTCTACAATTGGTTGTCTAATCCCCTAGTCAATTTTTAAACTAGTGATAAACGTGTTTATGAACGCATTCACTCAAATCCCCGCAAGGACACAAGATTGAAGGAAACACCCTTCGACTCTTTGATACTAATTTTCAATGTGTGTGTAATCTCTATGAAAAACAATACGATAAGACTCTCTATTTATACTAAATAGACACATCTAGACTTACTTTATAGAATAAGGTAAGGTTCTAATAGAAATTTCTTTAATTCCGACTCACTTAAATTAAACAACTGGCAAACCTCATATGCCTTTGTTATTACGAAACTAAATAATAATAAGAATTATCTACTAAGAACATCCTTGGACGTGCATAATTTGGGAATTATAACAAATTCGGTCATCCTCGTGTGCACGCGTAGAATCTGGATTATTGTTCAACTTAAAACGCGCATAACTCTTTCGTTACTCAACCAATTAAGGCATATAACCAGTTTTCGGAAAGGTAAGATCATGAACTTTATTATCCAAGTAGTTTCTGTTGGTACAACTTTGGTATTTGGTCATAACACTTAAGTCAGTGTACCTTAATAAAGGTCTATGTGATTTAATAAAACCCAATAAAGGACAACCATCAGATTACGCAAAATAAAGGGTCATGATATATTGCGGAAATCTAGGATGATTTCTATTACCCCCGTTATTTCCTATAAGTATTCCCTTTATAAGCTATCAAATCCAAGTTCTTACATAAATTCTAATATTCAATCATTTATCTAATTATTCCCCTTGATTTACGCACTTTACTAACTTGAGCGTTAGAGGGGCAACCCCTGGTGCAAATCGGGCTCCCCATTTTGGAGGTACTCGGCGAGGGATCCTTGCTCATTTGTCCTTCAAAGAATTCACCCCCAACAAGTGGCGCCGTCCGTGGGGACAAATTGACAAGAAACCCAATCGAGGAAATTGAGTTCGAATGGCTCCGAGAGAACCCAACCCGATGGCGTTCCCACAATCGTGGTACTCGCTCTCAACGAAATTAAAGAAAAGGTCGTGTGCCCCTCCGTAGACGACCAAGCCCTCGACATCACCACCTCGAACGTCTAAGCCCTCGAGGGGCGCAACTCGAGAAATCTGGCCATGACTATGAGCCCGCTAATTCGGAGAGCGAGGCTAGTTCAAGGTACCATTCCCATCACCACATGAGAAGGACTGTCACATTTGAGTCACCCTTTGCCAAGTGCACTCTGGAGGCTAAGCGGATTCCAGGGTGAAGAAGTCAGAGATGGTTGAATACGATGGAGCCGAGGACCCTTTCTGTAACACCCTGTAATTTCGGCCAATTTTAAAACATTTTTTCAATACAAAGACCGCCAAATTCGATAATGGTACAATCAGTATGCAAAGCTGACAAGATTAAACCTATTTATTACAAACTATAGAGACGATATATACAACGCCTAAACAAACAATGTAGTACATTCACATGCTACGGAAGCTAGACACTTCTTCAAGTAGAACCCAAGAAACGCATCCATCACAACCACCTGTGGTAGATTTTTAACACAAAAACCACAATTGAAAAAGTCAGGAAATTGAGTAAGCTAACACCTCAACTTGTAAAAACCAAGATCACTTACCTTGGCTTTCGAAAAACATTTTATTTTTCCTTTGAAAATAACACTTGCACATAATCACGCACAACCCAATCCAACAATGTTTTTAAATAATACAAACAAACATACTATCACCAATCCAATTGTATCATTCAAATAAGATCAATGAGTGGGAATCCTCAATCATTTAAGGGGGTGTAACCAGCCCTGCAAAATAATCAATCAATCTGTCATCTAAGGCGGTGTAACCAGCTCTGCGTAATCCAACCATGACAATCTAGACCTTAAGTGTGCACACCTCCTATCAAGTATTGCTAAGTCAATAGAGTAGTACTAGACACCTACAAGCCCCTTTTGTAACCTATGCGGTGGGGCAGATATATATATATATATATATATGTATATAGAGTGAGGATCATAAGAGTACCACTCCTTAGGTGAGTACTGCGCACCCAATAACAGCCGTCAGATCCATCAAATTGAATGCTCGAGATTAAGCCACCTGTCTTCAATTAGAAAAGGAACTGGTTCCCCAAAGTATCCCCAATTCCCCATCATTTTCAATTTTTTCGTTTCTCTCTCCTCCAACCTCCCTCACCTCGACATCTTCTCTCTCCTGTCATTTCCTCTCATTTTCTCTCTCTTCTTTCCCTTTCTCCGATACCTCGCCGCCTCCTTTGCCGTCGACGTCGCCATCGCCTCTTCGCCGTCGCCATCGCCATCGCCTCCTCGCCGTCGCTGTCGCTGTCGCCTCCTCGTCGTCTTCTCAACCGTCGCCTCCATCGCGTCTTTTATCATCTTCGTCGCACCTCCTCGCCGTCACCGCCATCGGTTTTCCTTCTCGCCGTCGCCACTCACCTGTTTCACGACCGATCATCATGTATCATCGATGCCTCCGTCATTTTCTCTCTCCTCAGGCCGTCATCGCTACACTCTTCTCGCCGGCGACGATTTATCGGATCTACGCATGTGTCCTACTCATTTGATTGTGGTATGTTATTTGATCGATTTTCAGCTTTGATTATTTTGTTAGAACGAAAACCAAATGTGATTAAATCAATTTTGATTAATTTGAGTTTCCGGCGATTGCATGCAAAAATTGATGTTTTATTTGGTTTATTGTGTAATTTTGTCGATTAATCAATTTGATTATACCAAATTTTTATGTGTTTAGATCAAAATCTAGGTTTTCTAATTTATTTTTGGGGATTTTTATTTGCAGATCTGATGATTTGTTTGAAGATTTTCGATTTACATGGATGACGCCGACGATCAATTTCTCCGGCTGTGGTGGGGAGGACGACGAAAATTTGGCGGCGACGGTCACTGGTTGCGGTGGCGGTGGTTGTCCATAGAATGACACAGGGTTGTGCATAGAATGACACATGTTTCTCAATAGAATGACACGGGCTTGTCAATACAATGACACTATGGACACTATGGGCACTTTGGTGTTATTGGTGATTTGCCCATAGATAGACACAGGTTTCTCATTAGAATGACACAGGTTTGTCCGTAGAGGACACAGGTTTCTCAATAGAGTGACAAAGGTTTGTCCGTAGAGTGACACTATGGACACGCGGTGTTATTGTTCGGTGTCATTGTATGATTTGTGGTTTTGATAGCTCATTTGGTAAAGCATTTGTGTACATACGCGAATGTAGTAGGTTCAATTCCTACATGAGCTCTAAATTCTCATGTCATTCTATAGACTTTCAGTGTCATTGTATGTAAGTGTCATTCTATGGATATTTTGTGTCATTGTATGCGGGTGTCACTCTATGTGACACTGTGTGTCACTCTATGGCGGTGCGCAGTTCTCACGCGAGCAGGAGTTCGCACCTGATCTCGCCTGTATATATATATATATATATAGAAATAGGATCTCGTGAGGTTCCCTCCTTAGGTGAGGCGTGAGGTCCTATCTCAGCCATTAGATTAGCCAGATCTGACGCTTCACAATACGCCACCTATGCGGCTTTTGAAATAGAAACATTTGTAATATTTTTGGGTTTTCATTTTTTTCAGTTTTAATTTCTCTCTCCTCACTCAGTTTTCCCCCAAATTCTCTGATCCCGATCCTTCTTTTCTCTCTCCTCCGCTTCGCCGCCGCTTTCCTTCGCTTCCCCGCCGCAAACCACCACTTCGCCGCCGCAAACCACCGCTCTCTCCTCGTCTCCGGCATACAACAGCGTACAATCTTAAATCGAGGTTTGATTTGATGAATTTGTCAACAAATTTCTCGATTTTAGGGTTTGATTTGATGAATTCATTTTAGGTAAAAGTTTGATTTTGATGAATTCATTTTTTAATTTGCGTTTGATGAATTCATTTTAGGGCGAATCTGACGGCGTCGATGACGAGAATCTGCTGACGGCGGTTTCTGGATATTCCGGCGACGGTTTCTGGATATTCCGGCGATTGTTCTAGTGCTATTTAGGTTTGATTTCTACATTTTTAATTCGTTTTTCTGTGAAAAATCATAATTTGATTTAGTAATTTCTAGTTTGATTCTATTTCGGTATAGTGTGTGATTCTACTGTTAGTGTGTGATTCTACTTGGTTTGGTGTGTGATTCAATAGGTTACTATGTGATTTTATTTGATAAGGTGTGTGATTCAGTTTGTTAATGTGTGATTCTATATGGTATGGTGTGTGATTGTACTTTGGTATCGTGTGATTCCATTTCGTATGGTGTGTGATTGTCTTCGGTATCATGTGATTCTACATTTTCGCATTTTTAGTTTGTTCTACCAATATTTCTGGAATTGTGTGAATACGTTGATTGTATGTGTTGATTTTAGTGTTTTTCAGCAATTTTATGTTGTTTCTATGTTGAGCGATTTACATTTATATTGTGTGTGATTCAATCTATTCTTGTGTGATTTTATCTGGTACCGTGTGTGATTGTATTTGACATTGTGTGTGATTGGATAAACTTTTTGTCTGTGATTCTATTTGTACTCTGATTTTGTTTGGTTCACACAATTTTTATTGATATCTGATGATTCTTTATTGTTTGATTTTTGTGTGTTTTCAGTTAACATGAAGAAGAAGTCTACTAAAAGGCCCCGTGAAGTTGATGATCAGGTTGTTAGCATTAGACAGAGTAGGGCTTCTAGGCGCAATAGTGATATTGTTGTCTATGAAGGACCAAGTGATGAGGGTGAGGGTGAAGGACCAAGTGATCACGGTGAGGTTGAGGTGGCTATGGGCGAGGGAGAGGTGGCTGTAGCCGGAGATGAAGGAAATGATGTAGGTAAGCCTTCAAAAATGAAAGTTATGTGTCGTCCATCTGGGTTAGCTGCCCTTGTTAAACACTTTAAGGAAATGCCTGATGATGGTGGGCGTCAATATATTAATGCAATAGAAGAAATTGGATTTGGTGGTCTGTTGTCGTTGTATGTGACTAACACCCCTCAAGCTTTGATACCTTGGTTGGTTAAGGCATTTAGTGTTGATAGTTTTATGTTTAAGGCATCTATTACTAAGGAATTTGTGTTGGGTCCTGATGATGTGTTTGATGTTTTTTGTTTGCCGAGGGGGCCTGATGTGGTTGAGGTTTTGCCCACTGGCAATAAGCTTGTCTCATCTCAACACCCCCTTAAGATGAAATGGAGGCAAGAGTTTGGTATTAGTGGGAATAACAAGGGTATTCCGCTTGGTCAGGTTTTAGAAAAGATAAAGTCGAAAGAAGTGGCAGATGATGAATTTAAGCGTCTGTTTGCTTTGTTTGCAATGTCTTCTTTTCTTACCCCTACTTCCAATTATCAAGTAGATATGAAATTATTACAAGCCGTGGATGATGTTTCTAAGATAGGTAAAATGGATTGGTGTAGTTATGTGTTTGATATGTTGATTAGCGGTATTTCATCACATTTGAAAGGAGTGGGAAATTGTGGTGGCTGTTTGATGTTTTTGATGCTTGTGTATTTTCATAGAATGGAATTTAGGGGCGTGAAGTTGTCGACTGATTTACCCCTAATTCAACATTGGGATGACACAAAGCTTACTAAAAGGGTGGAAATGGAGTATAAGACAGGGGGTTTGGGGTCTGGAATTTTGGTAGAGAATGTTTACCCCGTCTGTAAGAATAGAGCATCATTAGATTCTGTAGTTGATGGATGTGGGCCACGACAAAGTGAAGGGGCCCCCTCTGGCGCTGGGTCACGGACTGATCCACATCCATCTAAAAGATTCATCATGGTGGAGCTTCCAGAGGGGGTTGAATCTGATGAAGAGATTCATGCTAGAGCTACTGATGAGATTCACGAGGTTTTCCTCCTCATGAAGAGGGACACTGATGTGATAACTTTGAGGTATTTGGAGCGTCTTCGTGCTATTAGAGCACAAGCTGCATCTGCCCCTTCCTTGCCTACTGGAAAGGGCAAGAGTCCTATTACCTTGTCCCCCACCCAAGCTTTTTTCTATGACCCTGTTTGGCTTGCGAGCATTGATGATCTTATAGAAAAGATGAAAGCCGTGAAAACTGCTGCAGATGGCATGGCAGCTTTTGAGGCAAGTATGCAAGTCCCGGCTGAGAAAGGTGAGTGTGATGTGGGTGTGGGTGTATCTGGGGTAGAAGAACAAGAGGATGCTAGCGATGAGTATGTGACTGGTTTAGAGCAATTGGACTCGGTTGTTGTTGGCACATGTAGCAATATTTTAAATGAGAGTGCTGGTGTTGCTCCCATGGAGAGTGATGACGTAAGTGTCGTAGTTGTGGATGCGGGTTGTGTTGAAAAAGCAAGGGATGGTGATGGAGATGGGAATATCGTAGTACGAAGGCAACTTGCACCTATTATAGCCCCACCTACTGGCTCGTGGTTTAGCTTGCAAGGATACGGGCATGATGGGTTGGGATGTTCCTTGGACTGTGGCACTATTGCAGACTCTCATGACTTGCTTATGTCAGACGTTATGATGAGTAACAGAGAGTTGTTCGCATCAATGTCAAGTTTAAGGAAGAATGTTGCTGATTATTGCCTTGTTGACGACTTATTTCTGATCACAAAGTAAGTACTAGCCATATGCTGCAGTATCTATTATCCTTTTTGTTTTGTTTTCAAAATTTTCAAATCTTTCTTTTTGCTTTTTTTCAGTGAGAGGCGTAATGAGAGGCTTGTGTCATTTGGGTATTTGCATTTTCTTCCTCGGGAGGATCTTCAACTGATGCGGCCTGATACAATGATTACTACAAGAATGATCGAGTGTTGGTCTCTTTTATTGAATAACCTTGAGCACCAGGAGAAAAAGCATCCTTCGAGATTCTTTTTTGGTGTAAATCATATGGTATGATTTAATGTAGTTTTTGTTGTTATTTCTCATTAACACTCATCGTGATTGCATTGTCATACAGTTTACAATCACACACTATATGAAGTAAAATCACACACTATATGAAGTAAAATCACACACCATTTTGTTCTTTCTTTTTGTAGGCTCCTTTGTTGCGTCTAAAGGACCTTAGCCAGGGTTGTACTCCCTGTCTTGAGCTGATTGCAACGTGGGATCTGTGGTGTAGTATGAATCACCAACCTGTAAACCTTAATGCTGATTTGGTAATTCCTCGTCTCACCTTCTGTGCATGCCGTTTCCAATAAGTATTTTATCTCCCTTAATCCCTTAACGTGTGTTATTGATAATGCAGATTTTTATACCGCTGCTGGAGGATGGCCACTTCTTCTGTGTGTGCATAAACTTCAATTCTCGAAGGCTTGAGTTCCTCGACAATTCCATGTATGAAGACTGGGCTAACAACAAAAGGACATTGTTGGCCAGAGATGTGGTAAGTAATTGTTTCCTGTGATATGCTTTAGTTCCTCGACATTTCCAAGTTTTAAGCATGTGTGTGTTTCGTTGACTGTCAATCCAGGTCAAAAATTATCTAACAAGCTTTTCTTTTTTGCTTGCTCTGTTTTTGTCAGTGTGTCTGTATGGGTGATTATTTGGAGAAGCAATCAGCTGGTCGAAGCACGATTAATATTAGTGAGTTCGAGATTGTCAATGTGGAATTTGGGTGGCAGTCATTTGAAGACAACTTGGATTGTGGCATTTTTATGATGCTGCACATGCTCTTTTATATTGGAGAGGTTTTTGAATGTGGTTTGTCATGCCCGGAAAATAGGGTTTTATATCGTGCCGAGCTGTGTGCTTCATTAGTTCTCAGTGATATGAATGAGGTGAGGGCTGATGTTTTGGCAAATGTTGAGAAATTTGTAGCGGACAAGCCCGCTTGTTGGCAAGCTTTGCAGAAAAAGAGGGAGGAGGCTGCCAAAGAGAAGAATCATTCTTTGAACAAAAAAACGAATGATGGTGAAAGTTTGGGTGCTGCAATGCCGAGTCCTACTTCTGCTGGGCGTAAATGTAGGATGTCTCTGATTTCATCAGAGTCTTCTCTGAAAAGTGAGAAAATGGGGGAGTCAGATGGTGTTGGCTGTACGCTTGACTGTACTGTTAAAAGTGATAATACGGAGCTCCTGTCTCGATTCATGAGGGCAAACAAAACCTTGTTTGCAAACATGCTGCCTCTTCGAAAGGAGGTCCTTGACTACTGTTTTTTGAACGATCATACATTAGACACGGGGTATGTGTTTTTGTTCCCCATTGTGATTTTATCTGTGATGGTGTGTGATTTTATATGGTTGGCTGTGTGATTTCATCTCATATGTCGTGTTACTTCATCTCACATGTTGTGTGATTTTATCTCATATGATGTGTGTTATTATCTTTGATGGGCTATGTGAGTTTTGTATTTTCAAATCTGTGAAGGTGGGGTTTTAATGGTGGCGTTGTCCTTTTTTTTTTTCCACAGTGAATTTCTTGTGAACTATTCAGAAAATATTTGGTGCGTGAGGGAGGAATTGCAAACCATTCTCCCTGCTGCAGATATGGACATAAGAGTAGCAGAATGTTGGTCTCTTTTGTTGAACTCAATTGAGTTTGAGGAAAAGGCTAAGCCTTCGAGGCTGTTCTTTGGGTTACGACACATGGTTTGTATTCTTTCATTGTCATTTATGGGATCCTTTTTTTTAAAAAAATTCATGCATGCTCTAAATCTTGAGCATTTTTTTCAGGACCCATTGCTGAACTTGGTAGAAAGGGACTGCGACACAGACGATGTTGATGTGCAGACTGGTAGGCTAATGGATTTCTGGACTGTCTTCTTCAATGAGAACAGCACTGACGTGGACTTCAATGCTGACCTTGTGTTTGTGCCTTTAGTGTATGAAAAACACTATTTCGCTGTGTGCTTAAATTACATGGCACGAAAGGTCGAAGTCCTTGACCACACAGTGCATAAGGATTGGCAGACAACAGTCTTCTACAAACTGGTTAAAACAGTGGTATGTTTTTTTTTTTTTTTTTTTTTTTTTTTCCTCTGGTTGTCTAACTTTTCATTGTTCTTTAGATCTTGCGGCAATCCATATAACGCTAAATGGTCCAAGTATATGTAAGGGTGTATATTTTAGGACATGCTTGATCGTTTTGCTCTAATTTGCAGGCTGGCATCGTCGAAGATTTCTTGGAGATGAAGGGTCGCTGTGTCGATGGAACTCAGAGCTTTTTCGACATCTCTAACATTGTGAATGTCCCATTTGAATGGCAATCTAATGATTTATTGAATGAAGAGTCTGAGTGTTTTATGATGATGCATTTGTTGTTCTACGAGGGGAAGGTGTTCACATGTGATCTTGGTAGAAAGGTCTGTAGGAGAATCTTTTGCTCGGAAATTGCTGCCTCTCTTATGTTGGCTGATATAAATGACTACAGAACTGTGATGCTGTCAAAGATGACACAGTTTATCCAGACCAAGAAGACAGTCTTCCCTGTGCTCAAGATAAAACGGAAGGTAGAAGAGCTCGAGCAGAAACAGGCAGCTAAATGTCCTGAGAAGAAACAGGAAGATGAACGTCGATCAAAGCTGCCCCTAGAAGTGTTAGATGTCCAGCCAATCACCTCAGAAATTCCTGTCGCTCGTAACAGGGCTGCCGTTCGTACCAGGTAAATGCTCTTATGTTAACCATGTAGTTTTTGATTTCGGAAACACAGTAAGACTCGCCAAATTGTCTCAATTAGGAGTCGTGTTTTTCTAAATGTTGTCTATTATTCTTTCCTATCTCAGAGGCGGATGCTCACCAAGAGTTCGTGGACGTGGGAAGAGGCGTGCATGAGTTGGAGCTAGTTCAGAGAATAGTTTAGTATATTAGAGTCATCTAACGTTGGTTAAGGTTAAGTCAGACAGATTTCTTATATGTAATGTGCATTTTGACTTTGGCAAGTCTATGAAAATCATTAACAATTAAACTACGGCCTCTGGTTGTCATTGACAATTTTATTAATTTCATTGCTTAATATCGTTATACAATCAGTAGTGAAGATCGATATTTGGTCATTACTTCGGGCTGTCAATGACTAGTAACTCAGTAAGGACTACTGCATAGTGGAGGGTATTTTAGCAGGTCCTGTTTACCTTTCTTTTATACAGCTCGTCACACGCTTCATAGAGTGAAATCGTCCAGGGACCCGTGGACCATGGTAACTGCAGCATCTTCCTTTAAAACTAAGGAATGTTTTTTGCGTATTTTGTTTATGATCCAGCTCCCAAAAATACGAGTTGAAATCGCACAATATCGAAGTTGAAATCACACAAGTAAACAGATGAAATCACACATCATATGACATGATATCACACACCATCAATGATAGAATCATACGCCTAACTAACTGAAATCACACACCTAACCTAATGAAATCACACACCATCAAATGATACACAAGTTAATAGATAACAGATGAAATCACACACCATAGGAGATGAAATCACACACATCAATAAATGAAATCACAAAGAATAAGAAAATTGTGATCATGTACCAAAAATTTATGATATACAAATGTTAAAAGAAATAAGGTTCTGTTTCACCCAAAAATTTATGATTCTATACTGAGCCCTATGTGAGTCTACACCAACTTTGCTCTACTACGAGTCACTCTACGTGAAAAAGGCACCACTTCTGGTTCTTGCATCTCATCTTCAGACATCGAGTGATTCTGCTTGCCCTGGACTTCGAGTGATTCTGCTTGCCCTGGACTCTGAGGTGTAGTTTGTCGAGGAACCTGTAACACAGCATTCACACATAAGTTTGTTGAGTTGTAAACTCATAGAAGGAAGGAAATAGAGTGCGACAATAATTGCAAAGAGACTGACCTGTGTCACAATAGGCTGGGCTTTCTCGACAACTCGAACTGGGCAGTTCCTCTTGTCATGTGAGGCGTACTGTTTGCAATTTTTACAGAATCTGGGAGGCTTTTGAGGTACTGGTTGCTGCATTTTCAGATAGTAAAATGAGAGAATCGCACAACATATCCAAAAGAATAATAGAAAAGCACATTAGTAACTTTAAAAATTCATTACCATTTCGGGAGTATCCTGAGCCTCAGGTGTTGTACGGTATGGACACGTCCTTTTGTCATGGTGCGCCATCTTGTGACAATTGGCGCAGAGTCTTGGTGGCCTGCTATGATCTTCAATGGCTTGCTTTTTGTTAGATATCAACCTCTTTCCGCCACTCCCACTGCCCTTGTTGCTTGATATCTTGGGCGGGTGAATAGTAACTTCCACAGATGATTTACATCCAAGCAGCATCTCAAGTTCTTGTTCCTTTGTCATAGACTGTGGATTCGGTTCTATCTTTTGCCTAAACAGTTTTAACACTTCACCCAGGGCTTTTATATCAGTCATTTCTTTGTTTGCTAGGCAACTGACAGTAGCATAAATCTCTGACCACAGCAACGAAAATTCATGCTTACGGCCATCATTTTCTTCTGCATCTTCTAGAATGCTAGCATCCAACTCAGGAATAGGTTTTTTAAGGGCATCCTTAGTCCACCTATTAAGGATGTACCTATCTGGTATACATTTCTGACCTTTGCCGGACAAAATCCAGAGAACATGCCGACACAGCAGCCCCTTCATATTAAAAAACTTGCAAGAGCACACAGCTTCATTTGTATTCGGATGGTAAACAACTTCAAATGTTTTCCTCTTTTCTGCATCCATTACCACAGTAGTTTCTAGATCATCGGTTTTTGTGAAACCTGCGACCCCACAAGCACCAATCGAAGCCATCAATTCAACTTGAAAATCATAGAAGACATTGTGTGTGTACACCCTTGATGCTTGAACCTCTATAGGTAAGGGGGGGAGAGTTTGAGGCAGGCTCCTGTGGTTGTCCTTGTCGAGAGTTTTCTGACCATAGCGTTGTTGTTCAATAGCCGTCTCATACCTCATCCAAAATTCTACCAGTGTGCCGTACTCACTTTGGAACTTCTTAAAGAAGCTATTCTCACTCTCTGATCTCTGAGTGGTCCTCAAAATGCAACCCATTGGCATATCCTTGAAATAGATAGGTATCCACATGTCTCTCATATTAAACAAGGTCATCAACCAACCATGACTCTCAAGTTCAAATTCGACAATCATAGAAGACCACTTTTCTTCAAAACCAGAAGGCTCCAGATTGATATCCCAAATTATAGAGTTGAAACGAGTCAAAAACTGCGTTTCATTGCAAAATTTGGTGCCTACCTTGTCTTTGACCTTATCAGTTATATGCCACATGCAAAACCTGTGTTTTGCATGTTTAAAAACAGATGGGACAGCTGCTTTGAGAGCCGGATCTTGATCAGTAAAAAAACATTGTGGTTCACGGTGTCCCATAGCATCTAAAAACTTCTCAAAGGCCCACCTAAACGACTCTTCATCCTCATGTGACAATAGGGCACAAGCAAAGGTGACTGACTTTTTGTTGTGGTCAACACCAGTAAAAGGTGTGAAGGTCATGTAATATTTGTTAGTGCCATAAGTCGGGTCATAGGACACAGCATCACCAAAAACAGCATAGTTTTTCCTAGCTTTTGCATCTGTCCAAAAGATCCTACACAAGCAATCATCGTCATCCATCTCATATGCATAATAGAACCCCTTGTTGATCTCAGCCTTTCTCTTAAACTTGTCCGTAATCATTTGTGCATCCCTATCTCCAATAAAGCATTTCATATCTCTGTCAAAGTTCTTAAAGTCCCCAAGTGTCGCTCCGACATTTCCATAACCCTTGGCATATTCCTTACAAATTCTAAAGCTCTTGGTTGCTCCTATGTTAAGTCTTGAATGGTCTAGAATTGTCTGCTTATGATATAAAGTTAAACGTCTCATTTGTTTTTGGAACTCTCTATACTTGAGCCTACAAAGCCTATGGTTATGTTTATCCTCAAACCTTGTCACTACATAACTAGCTCCTTGCAGTCTAAAATGGATCATCGCTTTACAGCCAAACCGAGTAATCTTTGTTCTTCTTTTGGCATTGACTGTTTTGTTCTCTGTTTCATTGTTCACCAGTTCCACAACTACATTCTTATCCCTATTCTCCCTAAAGCCTTGACAGTTACACACAAGAGTTTTTGATAATATGACATCGTTACGATCCCTCTTCGATGAGTATATCCTAGTTTCAAATCCAACTGCCAGGGCATATATCTTATAAAACTCTTCCGCCTCTTCTATTGAAGGAAACTGCTTCCCTATAGCAGGCGTAAATTCACTCTCAATTTCTCTAAACCAAAGCTGAGAACCATGCGGTGTGTAGCAGGCTATTGATCGAGGTATTCCATTCTCAAAAACCAGATTAGGAGTTCTGTTCTCATCATTTTGCAAAACGGCAGCTGAATTTTTAACACAAACAAGAATAGAATCACATAACTAATGGAAGCACAAACACTAACAAATAAAAACACTCTAGCTAGCAAAATTAAAATCACACGCATTGACAAATAGAATCACATAAAACGGAAAGAATCACATAAAACGGAAAGAATCACACACTCAATTGAATAGAATCACACACTCAATTGAATAGAATCACACAGTCCACTGATTAGAATCACACACTCCACTAAATACAATCACACACTCCACTAAATACAATCACACACTCCGCTGAATACAATCACACACTCCATCGAATAAAATCGACCAAGTGTGATTCTATTCAAGACCAAGTGTGATTCTAATTTCCATGAAATTCATATGCATTAAAAACTAAAAAATTACATTCACCTAACTCTATGACCCTATGTTATGATTCAATTTTCAGTCGTGCAATTCTAATTTCAAATAACAAGACATCTTTCTTATGATTCTAAAATACGCAGTATGATTCAATTTTCAGTAGTGTAATTCTAATTTCACATAACAAGACATCTTTGCATGATTTTAAAATCCTCAGTATGATTCAAAAACTCAATTAATTGCTCAAAATTTAAGAAGAGAGCACATACCAGATTGATCCGTCGCCATTGGTGTAGAACTTTGATCCTCCGATTGATTCGTCGCCATTGTTGATGGACTTTGATTTTTTGATTGATTCGTCGACATCGTTGCTGGATTTTGATTGTTCGATTGATTCGTCGCCATTGTTGCTGAGCTTTGATCATTCGAATTATCCGTCGACATTGAAACTGGAGCGAATTTTTTTGGGGTTTGAAGAGAGAGAAAGTTGGGAGAAAGAGTCGTGCAGCGAGGAATAATAGAGGCCTTGACTTTTCCTTTTTTTTTTTCTTTTCAGTATTAGGAGGTTTAATCTCGGCCATCAATTTCCTTCGATCTGACGGCCCATTTTCGACCTCACGCCTCACGGGAAGGCATGACCTCACCTGAACCCGCCTGTATATATATATATATATATATATATATATATATATATATATATATATATATAGAGTGAGGATCATAAGAGTACCCTTCCTTAGGTGAGTACTGCGCACCAAATATGAGTCGTACGATCTAGCAATTTCGACGCCCTAGATTATGCCACCTGTCTTCCACTAGAAAAGAAACTGGTTTCTAATTTTTCCCCAATTTTCCATCACTTTCAGCTTTCTCGTTTCTCTCTCTTCCAATTCTCCCTCTCCTCGACATTTTCTCTCTCCTCTCCCGCGCTCTCATCTCGCCTTCCTCGCGTCGACGCCGCCACCTCCATCGCTGTCGCCGCCGCCTTCGTCCGCTACTTTTTCTCTCTCCTTGTTCTACGCCGGGGCGATCTCTGTTTCTTCTCAGCGTCACTCTCTCTCCTCGTCGAGTCGTCGTCGCCGATTTTGATCGTCGTCACTGGTTTCGATTGTTGCCGCCACCGCCTCGGTCACGTTACCTCCCATCCTCGCCGTCGCCCTCTCTACGAATTCCGGTGAGATTTGTCTAGATTTTTTATTGTTTTGATTGATTTGTCCTAATTAATTCGATCTATGTATATTCTTCCCATTTTGCTCTCATTTTTTTGTAATTTGATTTTGATTAGCTGCAATTTATGTTGTTTGATTTTTGTTTGACAAAAATGTTGATTTGTTTTGACGAATTTGAGAACTTCGACGGCGATTTCGCGACCGATTGAGAACTCCGGCGACGTTTGAGAACTCTAGATCTGATCTCCTGGAGTTAATCGTACTTTCAGTTGAGTCGATTCTTGTTAGTATTGATCGAATCTAGCTTAATTTTTATGATTTAGTTGTTAATTTGGTATGATGTAATTTTGCGGAAATTTTATGTGATGAATCTGCTAATTTTATTATCGTCGCCGTCTCGCTTTCGCCGATCTATTACTCGCCGATGCCGATGGTATTTTGGTTGTTATATGTTGTTATAGCGATTGTTGTTGTTGTTATTTGCGGTGGCGGCGACGAAATTTTGGTGGCAGTGGTCACTGGTTGCGGTGGCAGTGGTTGTGGTGAAATCAGATTCGATTGAATAATCAGATTATTTGATTCGATTGAATAATATGCTGAGAAAGTGCTAGAAATGAGTATGAGGTGCTTGATGAAATGCCTTACAGAAACTTTTATTGCTGCTAAATTAGTTTTATGTGTGCTACGTTGAACTCTTTGCTAGATGCAAAACCTGTCATTCTATGGGCTATGTTTGTGATTTTATGGATAATCGGTGTCATTGTATCGATAATCGGTGCCATTGGATGAACACTAGGTGTCATTGTATGGATAGTTGGTGTCACTGTATTGACACTCTTGTGTCATTGTATGGACAATTGGCATCATTGGATGGAGGTGTCATTGTATTGACACTCTTGTGTCATTGTTTGGCAAGTCGGTGTCACTGTATGGACACTCTTCTGTATTGTATGTATAGTTCAGATTTCGGTAGATTACTTGTGAGAGTTCTTTGAGCATTACTTGTGACATAGATATCATGTGGTTGTCGTTGTAGTTGTGGTGGTGGTGGTTGTTTTGGTTGTGGTTGTTGTGGTGTGGTCGCGTTGTTGGAGATATAGCAAATTGGGGTGGTGGTGGAGGTACTTTTATGATCTCTGATCTGAAGTTTGTGAGTTGTAGCGTCGTGCCTTTTGTTTTCTCCTTGAAAGCTGGCTAGCTCAATAGGAAGAGCATCGTGCAAGGCACGAGGTGTGGGTTCAACTCCCACGTCAGCTAGAAATTCCTAGAAATCTTTTATCTATTGTAGGTCCTTGAACAAGGTTTGACAGTTTGGAGAGAATCTGTTCTCATAGTTTTTTATAAGCATTGGTGAGCAGGCTCAAGTTTCATTTATGAACTTCCGAGTATGGATGGCAGCGAGATTGAATGTATGGTATCGTTGTGATGTGTCCAGATAGCACTGAATGAGGAAAGAGATGTCGTGAGGTATTTCATTCAATTTCTTAATTTTGTAAACATTGTGTTTGGTATAAAATACTAGTAGTGGACAAAACTATAGAATACAAATAGGTTTTGCTTGTGCTGGCCTTTTAGCTCAACTGGTAACTGGTAAGCATATGTGCATTTGCGCAAATGCTGTCGGTTCATTTGTTACATGAGCTTGTATACTTCTTATGTATGCACGAACTGATGCACAAAAATCTAGGATTTAGAATTTAGCATCCGTTTCCAGTGTTAATAAAACTAGGTCGAGAATGTCACTGGTAAATCTTCCCCCAACTGATCTTACAGCAATTGTGGATGCAAACTGATCTTACATGTAATTCCCTTATTTGATTGTTGAGACAAGGGCATGCTATGCTCTGAGCGCACCGTGCCTTATCTAACTCCAAAACTTAAAATTTTGCTTCTGTTTTACATTCAACTCTCATTTATTTTGTCCTCCAGCCCCGTAAAGCGTAAAAACATTATGTATATTTTGATCTTCTTGAATGAATTTTTCGAAAGCAAACATAGCTTGGCCCTTCTATTTTCACCAACCCAATAACCAGCTCAATACAACATTCCCATCTCAGACAACACAAGTAAGAAAGCCCGTACCATAGTAGCCTGAAGTCAAACGAGAACACATGCACATAGATATAAAAGATGAGGATGTGTTTCACCTTAAGACCATACAGATTCAACGGGAATTGCAGCACTGATGTTATGGCAGACGATGTAGTTCCTTTTGCAGCTATCATATAAAAGCGAGGCACAAAATCACAGTTTACTATGTAGGAGAAATGACTACTTTAATCAGGATCACAAGAACTTGGTCATCAGCACAATAAATTGCAAAAAAATCCAGACTAGTGCTCAAACATATGGCCTATGTGGGAGTTGAACCCACAAATTCATGCAACCGCATGATGCTCTACCAATTTGAGCTAATAGGCTGCTATTCATGCAATCGCATTATGCTATACCAACCACGACTAACATGAAAAATATGCACACGCAATCTCAATCTCAATATGCAGCTTATAACTCTGATTTCTTTCGCATTTCTTATTTCGTTTGACGATTGAGAAATTTTCAAGCATCTCCATCAGAACAGGATCAGAACAGGATAAGTTTGTGAATAGCTCACTCCAAACAAAGCATAAATCATCGGAAACTAGGTCCATCTACTCCGTTTGTTATTAATTGACACACATTTGTTCATAGAGTGACACACATTCGTCCATGAATGACACCGACATAGAATGACACAGCCATAAAGTGACACACGTTTGTCCATAGAGTAACACACGTTTGTAAATAGAGTGACACACAATGGTTCATAGAATTACACAACCATACAATGACACACGTTTGTACATAGAGTGACACGGGTTTGTACATCAAGTGACACACGTTTGTCCATAGAATGACAGGCTGTTTTCACTCAAAAAATTAATCTCAAACCTAGTGTCATTTTATTGTTCAGCAATTGTCATTGTATTTTCCATGAAATCTAAAAGTCTCAAACCTAAAAATTTAATTCTAAAATTAGATCGTTCAACTAATATTCGAAAAAAAGTGTCATTATATTGTTTAGTTGGTGTCATTGTATTTTCCACGAAATTATAAATCCAAAAACCTAGAATCACACGATTGAAACAACAACAACTGAAATGCAACAAATCAAATCGAACAAATCAGATTCAGCTACATTTCTGGACAAACAACAACGAACTGAAACAAATCAAGCATTTCTTCAGCGCACGATTTGTATTCTGAAATGAAGAGGAGAGAGAACGAAATCAAACCTGATTGAAGGAGAGGAGATGGAGCTGCGACGGTGGAGTGCGCGGCGATGGATCTTTGGCGGTGGCGGAGATGCGACGACGAAGGATCTGCGGCAGTGGCGGAGATCGATGACGACGAAGAGAGGATGAAGTTTTGTGAAGTTTTTTGGGAATGCAGATGAGTTTCCCATGAATTTGAAGAGAGAGAGAGAGAGAAAAATCAGTAGATAGGAGGAGGAGAGAGAGCGTGTTATTTTTGGAAATGAATGAGTGAGATTAGAAAATTTGGACCCCTCCCACCAAAACTGTAGCGCGTCTTTCTTTTTTTTTTTTTTTTTTTTTGCGGGTGTCATTCTATGCAACACGCTGTGTCACTCTATGGCGGTGCGCAGTTCTCACGGGAAGGGGAGTTCGCACCTGATCTCGCCTGTATATATATATATATATATATATATATATATATATATATATATATATATATATATATAGGAATTGAATCAGGTCAGAAGTAAAGTTATGTCAGAAGGTCAGAAGTAATCAGAGCCACACATCTTGGTCTCCAGTAACTCTCATAACTTTAGTTGCTCCGTAACTCCAGTAACTATAGCACATAACTCCAATAACTTTACGACTCTAATTTAACAATATTTAACTAAAATACGTAATTTAAACTTAACTCTAATAACTTTAATAACTAAAACACGTTTTGTAATATAACTCCAATAACTACAACACGTAACTATAATAACTTCAATAACTATAAAACACGTAACCCGACTTAACTCCAATAACTTTGATAACTTTAATAACTCCAATAACTCTACATACTAAAATACGTAACTTTAATAACTCTACAAGCCAAAATCAATAACTTTCATTTAAAAAAAAAAAAAAAAAAAAAAAACCCTGAGAAATGAACCCCTTTTTTCTCTCTCCTCCTCCATCCACCTATAGCCACCACCACGCACCACCTCACCACCGCCGCCCCCATGCGCCGGCCACCACCTATTGTGACGCCACCACCACCGTTAGACGGGCGCCGATCCAGCGACCCCACGGCGGCTGTCCTCTCCCCGCGCCACCGTCTTTAGCCTCCTCCACGTCCGCTTTTCCTTATTTTCTCTCTCCTCTCTCACTCCCTTCCCCAGCCCTTATCGTCAGCCGTCGCCGCCCATAAACCCTCCCCCGGTCCTCCCTCTACGCCGCCGACCACACACACCACCATCATCGCCTCAAATAAGGGATTGCAAGGGAGATGTAAAGAAAGGAGGGGATATTAGGGGAGGAGGAAACGGCGGCGGCGTGTGGGGACGGCGGAGGCATGGTCGCGGCAGGGAGGCGGTATTTGTGGTGGAGTCGGAGCCGGTGATGGTGGTGGTCTGGGATGGCCGTCGGCGGAGATAGGGTGGTCGGGGAAGGTGGTAGGGGGGTTGGGGGAGGAGAGAGAAGAAGGAAGGGGAAAGTGGGTCTTTTTTTTTTATTTTTTATTTTTGTTTATTGCTTAAATCTTGACCATTGATATTGGATAGATGTGTGGCTCAGATGACTTCTGACCTTCTGACCTAAATTTACAACTGACCGGATACGCCCCCTATGGAATTGAATCAGGTCAGAAGTAAAGTTATGTCAGAAGGTCAGAAGTAATCTGAGCCACACATCTTGGTCTCCAGTAACTCTCATAACTTTAGTTGCTCCGTAACTCCAGTAACTATAGCACATAACTCCAATAACTTTACAACTCTAATTTAACAATATTTAACTAAAATACGTAATTAATATTTAACTCCAATATTTAACTTTGCGAGCAAAAGTAATATATGCGGTCAATAATATATGTATGGGATCAATAATTTGCGGTCAGTAATATATGCGATCAATATTCCCCACACATTGTCTTAAATATCTTTCGATCATACATCTTAAAGCATAATAGCTAACATTAAATCTAACCACCTACCATTATACATGAGATAAGCAATATTAGAGTTCTTCAAACACCATCATTCGACAATAATAAACAACATATTATTCAACAGTTCCCCACCTATCATGAGACTACGTTCTCAACCAACAACCAATTCACACTTAGCACCACATTTTGAAAAGCTTTCAACAAGTCATAGAAGGGTTGAACATGATAGTTTACCTTCTTAACACAAGCAACACAAAATTAGTCAAGATAGCACCTCTTGTTCACGATTCCATCATATACAATAGCAAACCCAACAACCCAAAATCAGTCTCCAATCTTAGTCAATCATCCAACTTATTCTTATAACTCAAACTTTATATCCTCAATTTATTTACCTGTTGGTACACGTTTTTAGTTGGGCCACAGCCCTTCGAAAATAGAGGCCCAAATGGCCTTGATAAAGCCCAAATGATGTCCACCCTATCCCATCCATTGGATGCCCAAGGAAATGAAGGGTTAAGATGAGGGGGGGACCTCCAAGCTTGTCTTTTAGGGTTACCTCCTCCTCTATAAATACCCCTCATTTCCTCAACTTCAAGGTTATCTATTATCTCATTTATTACAACATTCATTGCAATTCTCTCATTTATTGCTATCATTTACTGCTGACCGCACCCGACTGACTTAGGCATCGGAGGGGCGTCGCCTGGGTAGAACCCGGGCCCTCCCTTGACTGTTTGCTCCTTGGTTGCAGGTTGAGAATATAGACCCCATCTATCCCAAAGTCGAACTCACACCAACATTTGGCGCCGTCTGTGGGGATAGATCGGAGTTGTCTGAATTCTTGACCGCGACTAGGATAAGTTGGACGCGGTAAAAGATGGTAGCCGAGACCAGAAAGAAGCCAAGCAAGCCGACTGCGGGCACACACCATCCGGGTGCGCCGCCCCCAGATGACAACAACCCCCTCATCGGTCCTTGTGATCCGGTGACGGGAGAACTGTTGCGACCGACTACTTCGGCCGCGGTCGATCCAGCTCGACCAGCGGAGCAGCCGAGGCTGACCGAAACGGTCAGGCCACTTCCGCCCGCGACCGTAGAAGATGAGCGCAACCGGAGGGGGTACGTTCAAGTCGACGACTACGAAGTCGAGTCTTCGGATGAGGAGGAGACCGAAACCGACAGTCGTGATACGTCGACTTTCGAGGCTCGAGTGGCCGCAGTCAGAGAGGAGCTGCGGAAGGAGATGTTAGAGAACTTGGATGCCCAAATGGCCGCGTTCAGAGAGGAGACGGTGGCGAGGATGCCAGTACTCTCCACTCAGACGCAGCCCGTGTCATCCGCAACCAAGAAAGGAAAGAAGAAGAAGGGTGGCGCCGCCGCTCGCGTCAAGAGGGCAGTTGCGCGCGCAGAGGAGGCGCAGCGACAGGCCAACCTTAAATTCTTGGATGCGCGTCTCATCATCGACGCAAGCAGGGCAAGGAAAGAAAAGGAGAAGAAGAAAGAAGAGGAGGAGAGATTGAGACAAGAGAGAGAGAAGGAAAGACAGAAAGAAGAGGAGAAGAGAAGAGAAAAAGAGAAAGAAAGAGAGAAAACACAAATGTCCTACAAGAAGTTCTCGGCGAAGGAGAAGGGAAAGGGCATAGTGGTGGAGGAACGCGTGTCTGCGTATGACCGGTTGGGGCCACACCCGATGCGCCCCAATGGTCCAATTCGGATTGGGTCTCGATCACCCCCGAAAACAAGACACGTAGAGTCCACGCACCACTCGCGACCAAAGAATGGGACCCCACCGCGCAGAGTGAAGCCACGTCAAGATCATGACAGCACGTCTGAGTCCGAGGACGAGACGGAAGGGGAGGCGAGTTCGAAAAACTACAACCGTGGACATGGAGGTAGGTCCACGTTGCTATGCGACTCTCCCTTTACGAGCTGGAGTATGACGGAGTATGACGGGGGTCAAGAAACCCAAGATGACGGAGTATGACGGGGTCGGAGACCCGCACGACCACATATCTTCATATTTGCACAATATCAGTTATTTGACCATGGATGAACCGACCATTTGTAAGCTGTTCCCATCTACGCTGTGCGGCATTGCGCAGAGATGGTTTGATCAACTGCCCCCCAATAGTATTGACTCTTGGAGGGAGTTGAGGAAGAAGTTTGCTGGCCACTTCGTCACCAGGAAGACGAGGAAAAAGACATCTATCCACCTCGCCACAGTCAAACAAGGAGACAATGAGACTTTGGACGAGTATATCCAGCGATTCCGCATGAACGCGACGCACGTAACCAACCTTACTGATGAGGCTGGGGTTGCGGCGTTGATTATGGGAATGGCTGAGGGTAGATGCAAATATGACTTGGTTGCGAAGGAGCCCAGAACGATGGTGAGCGCTTACCAGAGGGTGGCTGCGCATGTTAATGCCTCCCTGGTAAACAGCTCTGGGCGCAAAGAGAAGGCTGCAACGGCGGCGCAGCCCAGGAATCAAGATTTCTCGGCTGCGCGCCGGCCGAGCAATGGCTTGCGCAATCCGGGTCGGTTCAACACCAATATCAGAAATATCTTCCTTGCGATCAAGGAGAGCGAAATGTTGCCCGCACCCAGGCCAATGTCCGATGCGGACCGAACGCATCCACACCAGTACTGCGAGTATCATTCGGAGAATGGGCACAACACCCGAAATTGTCCCAACTTGGAGGATGTGTGTCACAATTTGGCCGATAATGGCTTGTTGAGGGCGTACCTTGCTCGGCTGCGGGGGCAGCGGGATAGGTACCGTCAGCAAGCCCAGGGGCGCAACAACAACAATTACAACAACAACAACCGCAACAACAACAACAATGGGTGGCCGGGCAACCGACCGCGGCCACCGAGAGAAGGAGGTGACAGGCAGCATAGTCCCGGTGTGATAAACACCATCTCAGGCGGGTTCGCAAGTGGAGGACCAAGCCATCGCGACCGGAAGGAAAATTTGAAAAAATTTGTCAACTCCATTGCGACACCCCTGACGAGGACCATCCGCATCCCTGACATCACTTTGAAGCAAGCTGATATTACCGAGGTGCGCACCCCACATGATGACCCAGTCGTGGTCACTATGAAGGTGGCGAACAAGGATATACGAAGATGCCTGGTAGACACAGGATCCTCGGTGGATATCATGACTTTGGAATGCTTGTTGAAACTAAAATACACAAGGAAAGACATCAAGCCACTCCGTGAACCAATTGTGGCGTTTGGTGGGCAGACAATCTACCCGCTGGGCTCGATCCGACTCCCAGGTGCCATTGGTACCGGGAGCGCGATCAGAACCGCGTTGGTGGAGTTTATTATCATTGATATTCCCTGCGCATACAATGTGGTTATTGGGAGGCCGATGTTGAACGAAGTGGTTGGTCTAGTGTTTACCTTGGGCTTACTCATGTTATATGTCACTGATGAGGGAAGGCCGGCTATCATTCGAGCTGATCAAAGGACAGCGCGGGAATGGTATCATGCTGGGCTACGGCCTCCAATGATCAATCTCGATGATGCCGCACCCGAGGACCAACCTGCTAGAAAGAGAAAGGAGAGAGGGGATGAATCCGGACCGACTGCGATGACATTTTCTATTGAAACCTTGGACGCGCGTCACGGTCTGGAAGGTCCCACCCAACCCCATGAAGAGACAGAAGAGGTGGCCCTTGAAGAGGGCAATCAGGAAAGAGTGGTGCGCATCGGTAGGAACCTGGCTGCGACAGAGCGGGATTCACTGATCGCGCTACTCAGAGAATACAAGGATGTGTTCGCATTCACTGTCGAGGAGATGCCGGGGCTTAATCCCGCAACCATTACACATAAGCTGAATGCGGACCCAAACTTTAAACCAGTGCACCAGAAGAGAAGGCATTTTGGGACCGAGAGGTCCGAAGCTATTAAGGAGGAAGTTGGTAAACTCCTTAAAGCTGGTTATATCGAGGAGTGCATGTGTCCGACGTGGTTGTCGAACGTTGTGCTTGTAAAAAAGCCCAATGGATCGTGGCGCATGTGCGTCGACTTCACCGATCTGAACAAAGCGTGCCCAAAGGATGGCCAACCTTTGCCGCGCATGGATAGATTAGTGGACTCGACCTCGGGACACGCACTGCTTAGCTTCATGGACGCGTATGCTGGGTATCATCAAGTGCCCCTGGATACAGCTGATCGACCTAAAACCGCATTCGTCACTCCGCTGGGAGTATACATGTACCGCGTTATGCCATTCGGATTAAAAAATGCGGGTGCGACATTTCAGAGGTTGGTCAACCATGTGTTTGAGGGGCAGATTGGGCGCAACATGGAGGCCTATGTTGATGATTTGATAGTGAAGAGTGTGTTGGCCGCAGACCACACAAGGGACTTGGCAGAAACCTTTGCCACTCTGCGCAAGTATAACATGAAGCTGGATCCGAAGAAGTGCGTTTACGGGGTGCAGTCGGGGAAATGCCTGGGTTTCTTGGTCAGTGAGCGCGGCATTGACGCAAACCCAGAGAAGATAAAGGCAATCCTGGATATGCCTTCCCCCAAGTGCGTCAAAGATGTACAGCGGCTGACTGGGTGCATGGCGGCACTTAGCCGATTCATAGCTAAGTCAGCTGACCGTTGTCTCCCATTTTTCGACGCGCTACGCAAACGCAAAACCTTTGAGTGGAATGACGAGGCTGGAAAGTCTTTTCTTGAACTCAAAGAGTACTTGACAAAGGAGCCAAAGATTGTGGTGCCTAAAGAAGGAGAAGAGATCATGATGTACCTGTCCGCGGGGGAGCGAGCAGTGGGTGCTGCGCTGGTGGTCGAGCGCGATGGTTCACAATGCCCTGTTTATTATGTGAGCCACGCACTCGCCGCGGCCGAGTTGCGGTACCCACCACTCGAGAAGCTAGCATTGAGTTTGTTGATTGCGAGTAGGCGGCTGAGGCCTTACTTCCAAAGCCACAAGATTGTGGTAATGACTAATTATCCACTCCAAAAAATATTGGGAAGCCTTGACGGGAATGGTCGGTTACCGCGTTGGGGCTGTGAGTTGAAAGGGTTCGGAGTGGAGTACAAGTCGAGGAAGGCCTACAAAGGGCAAGTGCTAGCTGATTTCGTCACAGAATGCATGTTCAGTGAAGAGTTTGTGTTACCCAACACGCAATGGTCGTTATATGTGGATGGCTCCTCGAATTCGGGCGGCAGCGGGGCCGGAATAGTGGTAATCCTGCCAACGGGTGACAAAACTGAGTATGCGCTGCGCTTCGGGTTCGAGACCACTAATAACGAAGCAGAGTATGAGGCTCTGATTGCGGGTTTGCAGATGTGTGCGGCTGCGGGGGCGACCAATGTCAAAGCATTTTCGGATTCGGCTGTGGTAGTCAATCAAATAACTGGCAAATTTGAGGCAAAGGATCACATGGCCAGATACCGAGATGCATTGAAGAAGATAATCGAGGGTTTTGAGACGTTTGAGGTTGAGCAGATTCCGAGGTCAGAGAATCAGCAGGCAGACGCACTGGCACGTCTGGCGAGTTCGTCGGTTAACGACAACCCCAGAGTAGTGTAGCGGAAAGTTCTGCCACTGCGCAGTATTGACATAACCCCGAATGTTTTGGCCGTGGATCGCAGTCCGGAGTGGATGGCCCCGAAAACAAGTTGCCTGAAGATGAGAAGGAGGCAGAAAAGGTGAAGAGGCGCGCTGAGTGGTTTACCCTTCTGAATGATGAGCTGTACAAGAAGGGGTATACTCATCCATTCTTGAAGTGTGTGGACCCAACTGAGGGCGATTACATTTTGAGAGAGATTCACCATGGTGAGTGCGGTGGTCATATCGGAGCTAGGGCAATGGCTGACAAAGCTCTGCGACTTGGGTATTACTGGCCCACGATGCAGAGTGACGCAGCCGAGATCATGAAGAAGTGTGACCGCTGCCAAAGATTTGGTCCGACCTCACATCGGCCTGCAACCCCACTTAAGCCTATCATTGAACCATTACCGTTTGCGAGGTGGGGGTTAGACATTGTGGGGCCTCTCCCTCGCAGCCAATGCCAAAAGAAATTTCTGATCGTCGGGGTGGATTACTTCACCAAATGGGTTGAGGCGCAGCCGGTTACCCGCATCCGGGACGATGAGACAATGGCTTTCATGTGGAAGCACATTTTCACCAGGTTCGGAGTGCCTCGACGCGTTACTCTTAACAATGGGACGCAGTTCGACAGCGGCCCATTTCACGAGTATTGCGCCGATTACGGTGTGCAAACGTGCTATGCTTCCGTCTCGTATCCTCAAGCAAATGGCCAAGTGGAGTCTTCCAATAAGCTGATTGTGGGCGCGCTGAGAAAGATGGTGGACGAGGCCAAAGGGAAATGGGTCGAGCAGCTACCAGGGATCCTATGGGCACTGAACACCACCGCAAAGCGCGCCACGGGGGAAACCCCTTTCCAGCTCGTCTATGGCTCGAATGCGGTGTTTCCAGTAGAGTGGGGTGCTAAGTCGCTGCGAATTAGCACCTACGAGCCCGAAGAAAATGAGAAGGAGTTGCGCGCCGCGCTGGACTTGCTGCCTGAGCTAAGAGGTAATGCTCTGTTGAGAGTTGAAAGGCAAAAGCAAGACATGGCCCGCGCATACAACAAGAAGGTTAACCCAAGGAGCCTGGAGGTTGGGGATTATGTGTTAAGGAATATCGCAGCCACTGGGAAGGAGGTTCCAGGTGGCAAGCTGAAGCCGAAGTGGGAAGGTCCCCTCCTTGTTGTCGAGAAGGTCAGAGATGGAACTTTTCGCTTGGAAAAGCTCGATGGCACTCCTGTACCGAGACCATGGAACCTCATCCACCTCAAGAAATACTATGCTTAGTTTAGTCTAAGTTGTAACATATCTCATTTTGTACTTAGTCGTTTTATCAAGAATGTAGCGCATTGCGCATCCAAAACGATGTATTTCCTTTGTTTTAAATTAATGAAACCTGCGGCCAAGTAGTTTCCATCATTTCAGTAATTTAGTTTATTATACTAAAGTTTCATGAAGTAAGATTGGTTGAGCCCGGAATTTCACCGGCCGCGACCAACAAATCTGTTCCAAGCCGCATTTCGTCGGTCTTGGTGTATAGTCCTATTCTGAGTCGCACTTCGTCGGTCTCAATGAGGAAAGTTCGTTCCAAGCCGCACTTCGTCGGACTTGATGAGATCAAGGACGGTGTGCTAAAGCCAGGTCGAGTCGGATTATCACCACTCGAACGGTGAATAACCACTGTTTGGGGAGGGACATCATCGCCTCCGATGGTCGGCCGCGGATCGCCCATACTTCAATGGGGACTCGAATACCTTCGTTATTCGGGCGCGGTCGGCGACAATTCAAATTTCAATGGTTACCTGATGCGGGTTAAGACGTTATATTCATCCCAACTAAGTTGGGTGCGCGTTGAATAGGGATTCATGGATCACCCGGCTCGCATCAGAGGCAGGGTCGCAGACGCGGCCCTCGGCGAACATGTCTCCAGCTCGGATTCGTTCGCCTACGCACTCGTGCCCAGTAATCAGGGGGCCCTCCATTTATGGACATCCGCACTGCGATGCTGAGTATATATGAGGCGTAGAACCCCAGATCCATGGGCCCGGATAGTCGAGTCGAAACTTCATCGACCCAAAATGACATCTCGGGCTCGACCCTCGTTAATATCCGAGTTCTACTTCGAACGAAGGATGGGTTATAATGGCCCATAGAAAACGAGTTGAGCCATAATATCCCACCCTTGGGTTAATACCTCGAGGGGCGCACCTAAATAATAAGTTATTTTTGTTGTTGTTCTGCAGGTATTATGTCAAAATTTATACAAGTGGTAAAACTCGTTAAGTCAAAATCGCACCCAATTTCGGGGGCGATATATGATTGCGATGTTTACCTCCTTTAAGGAGTTGAGTCATTCAGTCATATCACACTCGCGCCCAATTTCAGGGGCGAAGTGAATTTCAAGACGTCGAGCTCGTGCCCAGTTTCAGGGGCGATGTTCGGTTGCGACAACCACCCCACTTTCAAGGGCGTGGTTACAAGATCGAATCGGAATCGCACCCGAATTCAGGGGCGACATCCGGTTGCGATTTTGTCTCCTTTTTCAGGAGCAAAGTGTTTTTGATCACAGCGAAGCCGCACCCAAGTTGAGGGGCGAAGTCCGACTGCGATGCCTGTGTCTACTTCAAAGACAAGGGTGATTGTTAAAAGGACAAGGATATATTTTTGCAAGTATTGAAGACAATCGAAAGAAAGAAGTACTTAGTTATTTAACTAAGTAAGAGCAAGGAAATTGTCAAAAACCGCAGCCAAATCACCCCCTTCGAGGCGGCTGCGGTGGTACATCATCGAATTGTTCAACATAAAAATTGTTCAAAAGTACAAGTACAAAAAATATTATCTATGGGGCAACATCTGTGGTGGCGGCATCGGCTGTAGCTGTGGGCTCTGGCTGGCCTGCATCATCTTCTTCTTGCTCCTCGTCGCCGTCATCGTCATCATCAGCCTCATCATCACCACCATCATCATCATCATCAACTTCATCGCCATCATCTGATTCAATGTTAATGACAGGTGGTGGTGTGAACACTGGCTGCTCCCTGGGCTCCGGCTGAGGCGCGACCTCGTCAAAATTAATGTCTTCGGGCAGCTGCCAAATGTCTCGCCGCGCCTCATCCATCAGACTGTTCCGCCTCGCCAGCATGAACTCTAAGCCCTGTGCGACGACATCAGAATCCTCGTAGGAGGCAAGAAATTGCGTTGCAGCGCGCTCTAGAGCAGCCTTGTACGCTTCCACCTCCACTGGAGCTAAGGTTTTTGGATGCTTGTCCGAGATCGCATCCACTTCCCTCAGCGCGGAAATGGCAGCTTGCTTCATACCCACTGCAGCCTCAAAGCGCACCTCACCCATCTTGTCGTTTATCAGCACTTGGAAGTCAGGAGAGGCAAGAAATTTGGCTTTGGCATTGCAAGCCCGATGCGCCCAGAACCAAGCATGGCCCTTTGCGTTCTCCACTCTCCGCAGCAGACCCTCCTCCGCCGACTTCAGCGCCTTCTCTCTTTCCAAGGCCGCAGCAAGATCTTCCTTTAGCTGCGCATGGGCCTCTTTGAGCTTCTCATTATCCGCGCTCACGGAGGAGCTGATGCGTTTCAGCTTGTCGTTATCCTTGTAAAGATCGGCAAGTTGGCTCATGGTTGCACTGGCATCAGCCTTTGCCTTCAATGCCCTTTCTTCAGCCGCGACCGCCTTGGCTTCTGCCTCCTTCACGCGCTCACCGGCTTGAAAGATTTGGATGTGCAACTCGGCAGCATTCGCAGCCAGCGCTCTGATATCCCTATCTTGTTGCGCCGTTACCGCGGCCAGCTCCTTATACTTGATCTCGTCATTCCGTATGCGGGTGGCGGGGTCACCATAACGATCAAATATATGGGTTGCGATACCAGCCAACTGCAAAAGAGAAATAAAGTGAAGAAAAACCCACAAGGTAAAAAGAGGCAAAAAAGATGGTTTCTCGGAAACTTACGCTGAGAGCATGACCACAGAAATGTTCCAGCCAGTTGCTGGGTGTGGGCTGGTTGCGCGCTCAGTCACGGAAAGGCAAGTATGCCTCGTTGAGAGACTCCGTCAACCCCCTGATAGCCCAGATCCCATCCATATTAGGTATGGGTTGCCCCATGTCGTCGGTTATGGGCATTAACCGCGTCGGAAGGCCACCCAAGCCTGAGAGCGAAGGCAAATCAGAGCGGCGGTAAGCAAAAGGACCTTTAGCACGAATGGAAGTAGACTTACTTGGGCCAAACGCAGTCCCCTCATCATAGAAAGGAGACGCACCCATGCTGTGCTCGCTCCCGTCCATGCTTTCGCCTCCACCACTCGGTTGCGATGGATAGTGGCGGAGAGACTTGCCCGCACGCTGATTGTCGTGAACCTGCAGGGAAAGGACAATTTAGAAAAAATAGCAAGTCATACACAAGAAATAGAAGGGAACAGCCAGTAAGAGTACTTACTGGGGATGAGGGCTCCGCAACAGTTTCTTTGCCGGGACGGCGGCTGATTGGTGGGGACCTCGGCTGCTCCGCATCAGGTGCCTCCATTGATACCTGATGTTCCATAGACGCCTCCTGTTAAACAGGTGAGTGCGGCGCAAGCACTTCCTGTACAACAGGTGAGTGCGGAACAGCCACCTCCTGTACAACAGGCGACCGCGGAGATGATGTTTCTTGGTGCATTGGCACCTCGCGGACCGGCTCCGCGGCTATGGGAGTCGAAGAAGACGCCTTCTTCTTCTTCTTCGACTGAGATGGCTGCGACGAGGAAGGCTCACCTCGCTTGCGCTTGCCGCCAGCGCCTTTCTTCTTCTTGGCTGCGCCAGCCTGTTTCAGCGCAGCAGTCTCTTCGCGACCCGCTTGCACATTTTCGTGTGCGTCTGCGCCCTTCTCCCGTTGAAGCATCATTCGCCACATGGTTTCCTTGGGAAGTTTAAGTATTTCCTTCTCTACCTCGGCGTATGCAGCTTCTGCAAGCGCAAGGAAGATGGAAAAACACTTAGACAAATACAAGCAAAAAAACAATTAAAATACAAGAGAAAGTATCCTACGAAATTGAGCTTCATTGACGGGCTCCATAAGGCCCGCAGCCAGTAGCCATTCATTGTCTATGGCTTGGTCAGTGGTGGGTGTCCAAACGCGATCCTTTGGCTCCGCACCCTTGGGTTGAAAAAAGTAGTCGCGCAGCTCGCACATGCGCGCACCCATTCTAGGCTGCACCCGAGTCGACTCAGGAGGGTCACCCGCAATCCGCACGAATAGGGGACGGTTAACTGGTGTCGCAGTCGCGTCCAAACCAACCCAAAAGAACCTGTTTTTCCAGACAGTTTTGTTCTTACGGGGTTTGGTCGGCTGCGTCACATAGTTGCCGTCATCAATTTGGCGGGGTCCTAAAGTAAAGAACCCGAACTGGTTGGAGGACACCCGGTGAAGGGACTGAAAAAGGTCGATTGAAACGGGAATCTTCGCAGCCAGACAGGATATTACGAAGCCGTTGATGGTCAAGAATGAGTTAGGGGTCAGTTGGGCAGGACACAGATGGTAATGAACAAGGAGCGCCGCGGTGAACCTAGGAACGGGCAGCCGCAACCCACTGGCGATAGACAACTCATGGACTGCGAAGCACTTCGGCGGGGGGTCAGATAGAATGGACCCGGCTTCGGGGACGGTGAGCACTACGGGGGGTCTAATCCCGTATTCATCGCAAAACTCCTTCAGTGCGGCAGGGGTATAGGTGGCTATGAAGGATTCCTCGATCCTAGCAGTTTTATACACCCCCATCACGTCTACCGCGGCGCGCGGCGCAGGGGCATCATCATGTTCTGGTTGCGAAGTAGTCGCAGCCGCTATAGGGGCGCGCTTCTGTGCGCGCGGCCGAGGGGCAGAAGAAGAGTCACCTGAGTGCGTCATCTGCGTTGAAGGCAAGAAAGCAACGGTTACGTTATATCGACACAGGGTCAAAGTCCAAGTCAATAAACGACGAACTGAGGCATGGTCTTCACCCCATGACCTCGGTCGCGGCAACCATACTTTCGCCTCTCAACCCAGATCAGCCCGCACAGCGGTTGGGTGACGCAAATTCAAGTGTAGACCTCAAATCGGCATCTAAAGATGCGAAAAGAGGGCTAAAAAGGGACGAAAGGGGAAGAAAGTAGGGCAACCAACGGTTACCCAGAAAAACGAAGAAAAAATCACATGCAAAAGAAGAAGTAAAAGGGAGGAAAAGTACCTTAGTTTGCCGGAGAGGATGGTCGGACGTCGGATCTTGATCGGAGCAGGGAACGACGATTAAACTCCGAGATTTTCAAATCGATTTAGGGGCGAAAAACCCTAATTTGTTCGAAATTTGAAAAGAGAATGGCTTGGTTAATGGACGAAAGATCAAGAACAAGACAATTTCAACACGATTACGGCGAAGAACGGCAAGTTTGATGAAAAAACTGGGCGATTTTTGGGCGAAAGTTCGAAAATTTTGAATATGGTGTGAAGGGTTTTCGAATAGGAATTGGGAGAAAATTTGAGAAGTTGGAAAAGAGAAGTGAAAACTGGGTAAGGGAGGCGGAAGAGAGTATTTATAGGAGAAAGAGTCAGGGGCAAAATGGTAAAATCGCTCGAATTTACACAATTTCCAGTAAAAAGCCATCATTAACTGTCATAATGAACAGTTAATGTCAACGGCTTTTACCATTCCGAGGCGACTGTTCCGCTTCCCAAGCGCATAACGGCTCGAGGGAATCTTTTTCAAATTTTACCAAAGACTTTTCGAATCCGACACCCAATAATTGGGCAACGACAAGCGAGATCGACACTTTTTGCGATTTCGCCTCAATTTCAGGGGCGAAGTCGATTTCAAATTTCGAAATCGCACCCAATTTCAGGGGCGATGTTTGGTTGCGATTTCGCCTCAATTTCAGGGGCGAAGTCGATTTCAAATTTCGAAATCGCACCCAATTTCAGGGGCGAAGTCGATTTCAAATTACGAAATCGCACCCAGTTGCAGGGGCGACGTTCGGTTGCGGTTTCGCCTCAATTTCAGGGGCGAAGTCTTTTTCAAAGTTCGAAATCGCACCCAATTTCAGGGGCGATGTTCGGTTGCGATTTCGCCTCAATTTCAGGGGCGAAGTCGATTTCAAATTTCGAAATCGCACCCAATTTCAGGGGCGATGTTTGGTTGCGATTTCGCCTCAATTTCAGGGGCGAAGTCAATTTCAAATTTCGAAATCGCACCCAATTTCAGGGGCGAAGTCGATTTCAAATTACGAAATCGCACCCACTTTCAGGGGCGATGTTCGGTTGCGGTTTCGCCTCAATTTCAGGGGCGAAGTCTTTTTCAAAGTTCGAAATCGCACCCAATTTCAGGGGCGATGTTCGGTTGCGATTTCGCCTCAATTTCAGGGGCGAAGTCGATTTCAAATTTCGAAATCGCACCCAATTTCAGGGGCGATGTTCGGTTGCGATTTCGCCTCAATTTCAGGGGCGAAGTCTTTTTCAAAGTTCGAAATCGCACCCAATTTCAGGGGCGATGTTCGGTTGCGATTTCGCCTCAATTTCAGGGGCGAAATCGATTTCAAATGTCGAAATCGCATCCAGTTTCAGGGGCGATGTTCGGTTGCGAATTCGCCTCAATTTCAGAGGCGAAGTCTGTTTCAAATTTAGAAATCGAACCCAATTTTAGGGGCGAAGTTCATCTCAAAAAGCTCATTCCAAGTAAAGGTAGAAAATCCATGACAACGCACAGGGAAAGAAAAACGACACATACGACCGTGAAGCTCGCAAGGGGCGAAGTTTTTCGATTAAAAATCGATAAAATACGAGCCCCACGGCCTAGAGAGAACGAAGACAGGAAAGGGACATCATAGGACTTTGTCAAGGCGCATTACATGAGCCAGGACAAAGGGTGGCCAGGGGATGCGCAGTCGGGTCACCCTCGGTGCCGAGGAAGGCCGAGACGAGATGATCGACGAGCGCAACCCGACTTCGAGGGGCTCTGTTGGTACACGTTTTTAGTTGGGCCACAGCCCTTCGAAAATAGAGGCCCAAATGGCCTTGATAAAGCCCAAATGATGTCCACCCTATCCCATCCATTGGATGCCCAAGGGAATGAAGGGTTAAGATGAGGGGGGGACCTCCAAGCTTGTCTTTTAGGGTTACCTCCTCCTCTATAAATACCCCTCATTTCCTCAACTTCAAGGTTATCTATTATCTCATTTATTACAACATTCATTGCAATTCTCTCATTTATTGCTATCATTTACTGCTGACCGCACCCGACTGACTTAGGCATCGGAGGGGCGTCGCCTGGGTAGAACCCGGGCCCTCCCTTGACTGTTTGCTCCTTGGTTGCAGGTTGAGAATATAGACCCCATCTATCCCAAAGTCGAACTCACACCAACATTACCAATTATAACTACCATAATTAAAAATCTACCACAAGCACTAATTTATAATTAACAATTAAAATACTTTTAACATAAAAATTACCAATGGCTCAATTTTGTTAAAACAGTAAAAAAAACCTATAAAAATTTAAAATTTATTTACCATTAATAATACCAAATTAAGCCAACTCTTTAACTTATGCAAAACTATCAAAAATCTATCTAATAGGCCTAACTAATCATAAATCCGAAAATTACTAAATAAATTACGTAAAATCAGAAAATAACTACAAATTATGAAAATCTTGGAAATCACAATAAACTAGACTAGTTGAATGCCCGTGTGTTGTTCGGACTCTTGACTTACACTCATTTACATTTTTGTTAAAACTCGTATTATTCTTTATTAGTTAGCCAATGTTGTTAAAGAATGTTCTGTCGCAAAGTTTATATTAAAATGATTAATTTTAAATAATATTTGAAGAGTTGTATGTGATCTATTATTCATAAAAATTCTAAATGACCTTGACTCTAAAATGTTGAAGCCCATGTCTAAATAGTTGAAGAATTATAAGTTTTTACATAATATTTATAAGATTATCATTTAACTAATCATATGAGAACATTATCTTCAAATCCATTAAAAATCTTGCATTTTTTTGATGTCCTGTCTTTTTAATTTTAGAAGGATTATTAAGATAGAAAATGAACTCACTCTGTTTGAGTAAGATTACAATACATGATGAACTTTAATTCTGTTTCTTTTGTTGTAGGATTGAAATGGCTACTATCTTTTGAATATGATTAAGATAGCGTTTGGAAACAAGAATTTGAGAATTTCTAATCATTTCAATTCTAGAATTTGAGAATGTGAATTTCAAATATAATTCAAATGTTTGGCAAAACTAAAATTTTGAATTCTAGAATTTGAAATCCAAATTCCTTGTTTGGAAACACAAGTAAGTATGAATTCCAAAATTGGACTTGCAATTAGATCTAATTTGATGATTAAATCTAAAATTATATATATATAAAAAAAAAACAGCTCATTTTTCTCTCTCCACCGTCAACCACCCATGTTGTTTTCTCTCTCCTCCTCAGCCCCACCCCACCAGCCCACCTCGCCCCTGCTCACCGGAACTCGACCCCCGCTTAGTCAAACGTCGCCGCTGTGCACACGTCATCCATCCGGCCAACACGTCATCCCGTGAGAGAGGACGATAAAAGGAGGAAGGAAAGGGGGAGAACGTGAAGATGGCTCGCGGAGAAAGAGGCGGTGACGCGGCGGTGGAGTCAACGGGTTGGGGTGGTGGGGTGGCCGGGATCGATCGCCTCGGTGAGGTGGTTGTGCGACAGGGGTGGCACCGTGGCGGCATATTTGGGTGGGGGAAGGGAGGAGAGAGAAGATGAGTTGAAGAGATGGGAGAAAGAGTGGGCTGCATTTTCAAATCCGGGCTTTTGAGGTGTCATTTCATTTGGGCTTGAGTTCAGTTGATACAAATTCTGGAGGATTTGGGCCAAATTCGGGTTTGCAAATTCTTTACTTCCCAAACATTGGAATTGGGCCAAATTCGGATTTGAGAATCAAATTCAGGTTCCCAAATACAGTCTAAGATTAGATATTGAACTCTTTTAAATTGGAATTAGACTTAAGAAATAAAGAACAACTTATTTTTGTAAGATTAGACTTTAGAATAGCTAATAAATTTTGAAAAATAGTAACATCCAAGGACATCATGGATCATGTATGATAGCAAATGCCAAATTCTTTGACTAATAACATTGTCTTCTAAGAAGAGTAGTGCACTACTTAAAATTGCTCAATTTAACTTTAGAAGACAATGGTAATGATCTGATCTATTATCGTTTAACTTTTGGAATAGACAATGGTAATTACCCACATTGACCTGCCCAATGATGCAGACTGGATTACAAAAAAAAAAAAAAAAAAAAAAAAAAAAAAAAATAAATACACTATCCAATTTTTATGAAGGTTCATTTGAATGGCTTGATGTTAATTAGTGATGAACTATGCACTTGAGGTTTAATTATTGTATTAAAAGAGTGAAAATGGTCTATAGTTGTCTAACTATTGGATTAGCCTATTTTCAATTAAAGTCATTTAGGATGTACATAATTGTCTAAACTTACACTATATTCATCATTACTTAGCCACTGTTGACAAAAAAATTGAAAAAATAATGTAATTGATCTAGTCATAAAAAATTGAAAAATTGTAATTAACTGATTTTTAGTAGGATTATAATTAGTAATGAGATCTAAAGTATAATCAGATGTATATAATTAGAGCACATGTAAAATATGTATAGTTGGATCAATATAGTGATTAGTTTGATTGTGAAACAAGTCAGATTGTGCAATCATAGTTGGAAGTGTCAATATATTGATTTACGGAGTATTATTTATGCCAATGTAACCCATGCAATATTACTTGTCCATAGCTCTTATTTAATTTTGCATGGACATGTAATTAATCACACAAAGATTAGCCTATTTTATTGCTTTCAATATGATAAGCCTAGAGGGAGACTACCTGATCTCTTGTATACAATATCTTTGACCCTGTGTACCGCCTTTAATTTACTTTAGTAAATATTTTCCTTGATGTTACTTAAGTTGTGTACAAAGAAATAGCCTGTAAACAAATAAATACAAAGTATTTGAGGCAGTAGGAAAATCGCTTACGGTTATTAGGAGTATAATGCTACTAATCAGATCATCTTCTAACGATAACAATTGTTGAGGTGGTGGGATTATCACTTCGGTTCTCCTAAACATTGACAAATCCTAAAATACTTAGACAATTTATGTGGAAAACAAAATAAAATTTTATGAACGCACGGAAAAACTGATATTCGCTGAAAAAAGTTTTAGATAATCATGTACAGATTTGTAAAACACATGCAGGTGAAATTAATTCTTTTTTATATTTATTTTTTTGAGGTCAACTAAATAATACTTACTCGTAGTTGATAGTTGCATGCATAAGTGAATGAAGAAAGCACAGATCTTAAAATAACAAATCTTGATGTTAATAAGAAGTTTAAATTCAAGAACGGTACGAAAAGTAAACATAATACGAATTAACAAGCTCGCGTCAATTCCACGATCGTAAAGCTGCAATTTGTCCATATGTTGATTAAAGTTTTTTTTTTTTTTTTTTTTTTGTACAATTGTTGGTTCTTTTATTCCTCCACTCGGGGAAAAAATGAACGAACAAATTACAAAAAAGTGCCCTCTATAAGATTAAGCAATCATATACTCTATTACTTCCTCCAGCTTAAAATTCCTTAAGACCTTAACCAATAAAACAATCTAGTACTAACAATGAATTTCAATTGTCTAATCATCCAATCGATTGTGTGTTCATTCCCTCCAAAAAGCCTATTGTTCCTTTTTTGCCAAATCAGGTAAATTGCAGCATTCAAACTACAACTTGCCCAAGCATACTCCCAATTCTTCTTATTCTTCTTCATTCTGTACCATCTGATGGTATCCTTCAGCCTATCCTGCCTCTGATTCATATTGATCCACATACGAATTTTATCCCAGAATTCTGCTGCAAATTAAACTCACACCTGAAGAACATGTGATTGTGAAACTCTGCAATTTTCTTGCATAATATACATCTGTTAACCATAATCATCCCCCTTTTCATGAGGTTGTCCACTGTTGCTAGTTTCCCCTGAAGAGCTAAGGCTGCAATGAAACTATGCTTCGGCAGGCACACACTTCTCCAAATGATCTTATGCCATTTCTCTCCAGAGTACTTAATTCTAAAATGATCATATGCTGCTTGTGCATTAAACTTACCTCCTTTACTCCACTTATCTAGGAAGTCACCAATGTTCCTTGTACTACCCAGACTTGCCTTCAGCTCATTTTTTTATTTTGACAATGTTCTTCCAGTTTTCTGAATCCCCTATCTTAGCTTCAATTTCATCTAGAGGAATACCTTTCATCTTATATGCTTGAACCCACTTTTTCCAGATTCCTGTTTTCTCAGTATGCAGTCTCCATAGCCACTTGCTCAGAAGAGCTTTGTTTCAAGCAAGCACTTCTTTAATGCTGAGACCACCCTCTGCTTTTGGGCTACGGATACTTAGCCAGCTTTTGAACTGCAGTTTCCTCTGATTTTCTCCCACACTCCAAAGGTAATCTTTGCAGATTCTGTGTATCTTTTATCTTGATTATGCCTCTTGCTAACATGGCTGCATTGCACCATAAGTTTTCTATCCCAAATATGTTAGAGCTAATAAGCTGGCATTTCCCTGCATATGTTAGGGTAAGAGTTGTCCAATGACTAACAGCTGTTTGAATCTTCTGAATGAGAGGGGCATACATTTCATTTCTTAGCCTGGAGGAGTTGAGAGGAACTCCCAGGTATCTAAAAGGATATGAGCCTTCCTTAAAGCCAGAGTGGGCTAAAATCTGCTGCCTGATTTCAAGACTTACACCTCCAAAGTAGATTTCAGTCTTAGTTGGGCTAGCATGTAAACCTGAAATTTCAGCAAAACTTTGAAGACATCCTACAGCAGCAGAAACTGATGGGATATCTCCTCTTACAAAGATCATCTGATTGTCTGCAAACGTCAAGTGAGTTAGCTTTATTCTCCCACATTTCGGGTGGTAGGAGAACTGTGGCTGATCTTCCATCTACTTGAAATACCTTGACAAAACCTCCATACTCAGCACAAAAGTGTAGGGAGATAGGGGGTCTCCCTGCCTGATACCACTCCTCCCTTTAAAAAACCCTCCATAAACTCCATTTATTTTGAGAGAAAACCATGTGGAACTAATGCATTTACATATCCAGTCCACAAATTTGCTTGGAAATCTCATAGCTATGAGCATTTCTCTAATGAAATGCCAGTTTAAAGTATCAAAAGCCTTCCTAATATCCCTTAACCAGTGTCTGAGATAGGATAATATTGTCAAAAAAATTTCTTCCACCTACAAAAGCTGCTTGTTCCTCTCCAATCAGCCTTGGAAGAGTCCTCTTCAACCTGTTAGCAAGGACCTTGCTTATAACCTTGTAAAGGGCGGAACAACAGGCTATAGGTCTGTATCTGTTAGTGCTTCAACATTCTTTTTTTTTTTTGGAATCAGAGTTATCATTGTCGCATTCACCTTTTTTGGCATTTGGAGAGTATTGAAGAAGTGCAGTACAACCTTAGTCATGTCTTGTCCCACTAGGTTCCAATCTCTTTGAAAAAACCCAACACTAAACCCATCCTGACCTGGGCTCTTATTTGGGTTTATGTCAAAAAGGGCATTCTTGATTTCCTCTGGTGTTATGTCTTTGATGAGTTTCCTTTGAGCTTCATCAGAAAGGCAGTTCCCTTTATGAGCTCCAAATCTATCTCCTTGACAGGAGTTGCTGTCCCCAAAAGATCTTTATAGAAAGAGATGAACACATTTGGAATATTTTTTTAGATCACTCCAATCCTTCCCATTTTCATCTTTTATGCTTATAATGATATTTTGGTGTTTACTCTCCGCAATCTTAGCATAGAAGTACTTAGTATTGCTATCATCCAGCTGAATATTTGCTATTTTTGCTCTTTGATTAAGCATGCTCATGTCTGCCTTTTTCAGAGAGCAGTAATTTTCCTTAACTTCTTCAGTCACGTTCTGCAAATCAATATTCCTTGGGTCACTTTCCAACTTCCTTTGGAGATCCTCCAATTTGCCTTTTATATCTTTTACTCTACCAGTAAGATTTGAAAAATCCTTCTTGTTTAGTCCCTTGAGAGCCTGTTTGGTATTTTTCAGTTTGTTTGTCAAAGAATCTGCTCATTGGCCCTCCAACACATCTTTTCTCCCAGGCATTCCTGATTATGCTATCATATTCCTTGTGATCACCCCAGCAGTTCATGTATCTGAATATCTTCCTTACTACTGGGCTCTCCATGACTTTGACAAGAATGGGAGAGTGGTCTGACACTCCTAGTGGAAGAAATTCAGCCACTGAGTTTTGGGAATTGTGCTATCCAAGTCTGATTTGCAATAGCTCTGTCCAATTTCGCCCAAATCCTGTCTGGTTCATCTTGGTTATTAGTCCAAGTTAAACCGAAACCTGTACTCCTCAAATCAGTAAAAGTGTAGTCTGCCATACACTTGTTAAGATCCTTCATGTTACATTGAGAAGCATGGTTGCCCCCTTCTCTCTCTGCATTGCTCCTTACAATGTTGTAGTCTCCTACACCAATCCAAGGGAGTGTAGATTGGGCCCATTTTCTTAAATATTCCCATAGAATTCTCCTTTATTTGGCATCATTGCTAACATGCATACACCACATAAACCATCATTTCCTTCTTAGAACTATGATGGGCAACCTTACAATGAATCATCTGGCTTGTCATTTGCAAGATGTCCACCTTTATTGCTTGTGAATTCCAAATCAACCACACTCTGCCATTGTAGTGTGCTTGGTGATTTGTAATCCATGAAAATCCTCTATAATACCTCCTAATTATGCTACTAGCTTTCTCTACCTTCACCCTAGTTTCTATCACTCCTAAAATGTTAATCTTATTCTTCAACATGAGGTTCCTAACCTCTTGTTGTTTGAGCGTGTCATTTAACCCTCGAATGTTCCAGGCTCCTATTAACATTTTGGTGGTGGGTCAAGTGTGATTCCTTCCCCTAAGAAACTCTTCAATCCCTGATCTCCCATCCCCTCCTTTTCCCCTCCTTCCTTAAAAGCAGAGAAACTGTTACTAAGGATTGTGGGAACAATGATTTCCTCAGTTCTCTTGTTTCCCTTCTTTGTACTTTTGTGTTTCCTGAATCCCAGTTCATCCATGCTAAATTCCCCCTCCTTATTTGGTGATGTTGGAGAGCTGATCTCATGACTGTTATCATCCACTACTACTTGGCTCTGAATTGTCTCCACCACTTCCTGTTCTTGTCCCATATCCGCTTGAACATCCTGCTCTTTTGGATCTGCAGCCTGATCTTTCTTCTTATAGACCACTGGCTTGGTCCTTTTGACCTTGTTAAACTTGCAATCCTCTGAGACATGTCCAAGTTTTCCACATGTTTTGCAGAAGAAGGGAACCCATTCATATTCCACCCTCTGATTAATCTGCCCACAATGAGGAGTGTTTATCGGAATCTCTTTAGGTAGCTCCTTTGAAACATCAACCTCCACTAGAATCCTAGCAAAGGTCAGCCTGTCTTGGTGGGTGGTAGTATGATCTGCATATATAGGATTTCCCACCTTGCTCCCTATCTAACTCAAAGCCTGTTCACTCCAAAGCCAAGGATCTAGGTCTGGCAACAATATCCAGATTGGAACCATTGTCATACAGTCCAATTCCTGAAATGCTTGATGTCCAGGGTTTAAGAATCAGTGGGTTGTCTGCCAATTTCCATGGACCCCCTTTCATTACCTCATTCATTTCTAATTCCGATCCAAAATTGAATGCAAACCACCCTCTCCTAAAATACTTGACCACTGGTTCTCCAAACCCAATCCATGCTTTCCTCACATAATCCTCATGTCCTTCAATTTTGGTCTTTCCCCAATAACATTGCCAATGAGTGTGAACCTCCATTTTTCCAACTCTTGAACAATGTCCATTTCCTCAATTGTAACATCATTCCCCTTACTGATATCCTCATCGTAAAACAGACTCATGCCTATTTTCAATTTGTTCAACACCACCGTATTCCAAGATTTTTTCTGTTTTTCTCCTGCAATTTCAGACTTTTTCCCATTCACTGCATCTAACTTATCATTCACTATTTTAGTATTAGTATCTACGATGGAATTTGGTTTTGGGATTCCCATTCCAGCCTTACTAATTGTTGAATCAATCAATTCATTCACAGTTGGCGAATCTCGTACCTCACTTTCTAGCTGGGTTTGTGTTTCTGCTCTCGATTCTCCACCATCGCCTGAATTGTTGGTACCAATATCTCCATCGAGTGATTCCGCTCCTTCCTGTGTGTTTTTCTTCTTTGGCCGCCCTCTTTTCCGGCCGTCTGCCATGATTTCCGGCTCTGTCAGGGTTGTCCGTACAGTAGCCTTAGAGGAGAGCTTCTCCCGTGCTCATGACTTTCTCTAATTTATTGATTAAAGTTAGCCTTCTATGCATGCATGAATAATACACAGTAGATATCAATATTGTACTAATTAAACTTGTGGTATTGATGTCAAATTTGATTTTTCACTACTAAACTTGTTGGTTAAGATTTGTCCAAGACACATTAATCAAACTATCGCATACCTACGACAAAAATTATATATAATCGCTTTGATCAAAGCATAAGTTTGATCGATGTTTTACTCCTCGAACAAATTACTCTCCCGCACCTACACCATCATCAAAGGAACAAAAGTTTAATATTCGCACAAAATCTTGAAAAAGTATAAGAACAACATAATGGAGATAAAAAAAGGTAGCAACAATTTATTACTCGTAGTAAATTAGAGATGCATAGATTATCGATAATGTATGTATTTCCTACTATACAATAATTGTAGGTGATATATTCGGGGATCATGCTATTTCGTGTACAGGATTGGTTGGCGTCAAACATCGGCATAATGCTGTTCGTGACACGCTGGTTGATATCTGTTATCGGTCAGGGATCTCAGCTGGAAATGAGGTTGACATTGGTAAGATTGGTGCTGATGGCCGTCCCCTTCGCCCAGCATACATGTTGCTTTATTCTTGGGACAGAGGGCGCGACGTTTGCGTCGATTTGACTGGGTCGTCGCCCTTGACTCAGACGGATTGACCGATTTCGAACCAGGTAAGGTGGTGCGGGAAGAGGCCGATCGTAAGCGTGCTAAGTATGAGGCTAGGTGCGGTGCTTTGGGTTATGGATTCCTTCCCTTTTCTTTCTCCTCTTTGGGGGAGTTGGAGCCCACAGTTGTTGCTCTGCTTAAGCGGATCCATCAGTTCTCCAGAACGCAGGATATCGGTGCGCAGGCTGCAGCTCATATTTTTACTAGGATTGGTTTTTCCATAGCAAAGGGTGTGGGGCTCAGATCGTATCTCGGCTCCCCACCAACTTCTTGTAAATTATTATTGATTTTTAGTGATAATAATACCACTATGGTGGAACTAGCAAAAAAAAAAAAAAATTAATTGAAAAAAAACAGAAAATAAAGAATACATGAAAGCTAGGGAAATTAAAGCGCCATGTAACGTTTTCATATCATGACCAAGAATAGACCAAGATTCACATAACTAATTATATATACGTACACTAAAGCTTGTTTGATTTGCACACGAATACCTTCTTGCATTAGGATTGGGAATCTATCGATCTACATGCAGTTCTATATGTCTTCTACTCTCCTTGATAGGAATAGAAATTATAAAATTTGTAAACTCTCTCAAAACACTTGCAAAAAAAAGAACGGAAAATTCACGTGCTACCCTCGAACTTTGACTCATTTCACATGGTACCCAACTTGGCAAGTTTGTGCATATGGTACCCCCCGAATTTACCACTTTGTGCACATGGTACCCAAATAGTAACTTCCGTTAGAATTTCCGTTAAGTGATGATGTGTTAGTTAGTTGTTATGTAAATTAGTTAATATTAATGATAATTTTTCATTTTAAGAAAATTAAAAAAAAAAAAAAAAATAATTTTTTTTTTTGATTTTTTAAAATAAATCCACAAAATATTTTCATATAAAAATAAAAAAAGTATTTTTTTCTTAAAAAATATATTTCTCTTAAATAATTCATAATTTGTGCACATGGTACCTTTTAAGTTACCACTTTGTGCACACGCTACCCTTGAGATCACAACATTTTGCACAGGGTAACCCTAGAAAAATTAGTTTTTTAATAATGTTTTTTTTTTTTTTTTTGAAAAAAGTGTTTCTAAGAATTTTTTTTTTTAAAATATTAATTCTATAATTTAATTAACTAATTCTCTAACAACTAACCGACACATCACCACTTAACGGAAAACTCTAACGGAAGTTACTATTCGGGTACTATGTGCACAAAGTGGTAACCTCAAGGACACCATGTGCACAAACTTGCTAAGTTGGGTACCATGTGCAATCTGTCAAAATTCAAGGGTACCACGTGAAATTTCCGAAAAAAGAATGAGAAAATCTAGGTAAGTAGTAATGTATATATTAGGAAAAAGATAAATAATCGTAGCTTATAGGACTATAATCATAAACAATCATGAATAGCTTAGGACTGAAAAGTAAGTTGTCAACATAATGTCTATTTGTTTATCATAAGTTCATGTTCCAATCAGATTCAAAATCGTCTTAGGGACAATTAGTAATTCTAATTCAACTTATGATTTAAATTCTCTGATCTCCTCGACTTTGTGGGCACTCTCACAACGCTAGAAAAACAAATAGAATTTTGTGATTAATTGAGAAAATATGCTTTTAATGTAAACTCCTGAAATTAGTCAGCTTTATATAAATATATTGACTATTAATTTTGAGTTTTGAAAATAGAATTTAAATCACAAAACCAATTCTCATAATAAAATTCAGTTATACAGAAATATGAGCAATCTAAATTTATTACTTCAAATCTAGTTTTCGAAAACCCTAGTATCGTAAATCATCACCAACAAATTAATCATAAGAGCAATCTACAATCCGATTTATAATTAGCCCCAAATTCATAATTTCACAATTAACCCCAATAATTCAAGAACTGGCATAAAAATCACTCATTTGAAACTAAAATCAACCCTAGTCAATTACCCATCTCATATAACAACTAATCAAGCATAAACAACACAGAAACGAATTAAAACGAGTAAGAATCGTATTGGGCATTATGCGGTGCGAAAAACAGAGGAGAGAGAAATGAGGGGAAAAGGGTTTGTGATACTCGAAACTGACCAGAAAAGGGGAGACAACGGCGGTAAAGCGGCCAGGAGACAACGACAGGAGGAGAAACGACAGCTGAGGGTTGTCATTCGCGCGACAGGAGCAGAGAGCAGAGGAAAGGGGTCGGCGTTCGTGGGAAAGGGAAAAAGAAAAAAAACTGGGGTTTTCCTTTTGTTTTATTTGTGTTTCGTTTTTTTTTCCCAATTTTCATTTAGGGTTGGCCTTTTTGGAATGAGTTGGGCTAGAAGAGAAAAGATTATGTACTAGTTTAAAGAGATGCCCAATTTAGCTATCCAAACCTAGAAATACATCTAAAACTCATTATATTTTTCGAAAAACAAACTCGATGCCCAATTTGTATCTAATTTCCAAATTATAAAATATCACGAAAATCGGGATATTGCACTTTCAACCACTTATCATCATATATTCATAACATTGGATACATGACGGAGGGCGAGGGGACCATATGTCGACTATTCCCGACCACGCTCACAGGGATCGCGCCGCGGTAGTTTGACAAACTACCCCCAGGATGCATCCACTCGTGGTCCGGATTGAAGAGGAGGTTCGCAAGTCACTTCGTGACTAGCAAGACTCGAAAGAAAACCCGTATCCATTTAACCATAGTTAAGCAGGGAGACCGTGAGTCCCTTCACGAGCATATCCAAAGGTCCCGCTCGACCGCTACGCATATTGCCAATATGACCGATGAGGTCAGGGTGGTGGAAATGATTGCTGGAATAGTCGAGAGGAAGTGCTAGTATTCCCTCGCGGAGCGCGAACCCAAGACACTCGAGTAGGCTTACAAGCGAGTGGTTGCTCATATCACCCTGTCGCTAGTAAACCGCTCGGGGTATAGGGAGAAAGAGGTCTTAAATGCTCGAGCTGAGCTGCAACAACGTCCAAACCCTCCTATGGCACAGGGCATGAAGTTATATCGATTCAACACTTCCGTTAGAACATCATTCATGGTGATAAAGGAGACGGACCTACTTAGGCCTCTCCGACCCATGACGCCAGATGATTGTAGAAACATGAACTTGTTTTGTGAATATCACATGAAAAATGGCCATGGCACAGCGCGTTGCAAAGATATCGAGGAGGTACTCGAAAGGTTGGCCGACAATGGGATGCTGAAGAGATACTTTAAACGCCTGAAAGGGCAGAGGGACCGATACTGACAGAACAATCCTCAGGGCATAAGCTGCTAAGTTTTATTGACACCTACGCCGGATATTATCAAGTCCCTATGGAGGAAGAGGATAGGCCAAAACCAGCTTTCATTACACCCTCAGCTCATGTTATACATGTACTGAGTGATGCTGTTTGGCTTGAAGAATGCAGGCGCCACGTTTTAGAGGCTGGTGAACCAACTGCTCAAGGAACAGATTGGAAGAAGCATGGAGTCGTATGTTGACGACTTGATCGTCAAAAGAATTTGAGCCGGTGACCACCGGAATGATTTAAGGGAAACTTTCGAGACACTAAGGAAGTATAGAATGAAGCTCCACCCTAAGAAATGTGCATTTGGAGTCAAGTCAAGAAAATGCTTAGGCTTCTTGGTGCAGGGGCGGACGCAGAAACTCTGGCGCGTGGGGGCAAATAAATCCAACGTAACTTAGTATTACAAATAGTAAAATAAATGTCATTGTAACATACCGAAAATCATAAAGACCAAACCAAAAAAACGCATTCCTAAGAGGATAATTTCAAAGGAAAATCTAGATACACATTTGTTTGTTTTCTTCATATTTGATCAATCTAAATATACAAGTATATAACAAAATCAATTTGCATTTCAAAAATAAGTAAACTAATAAAATCAATTTCAAAGCAAGTTTATCCAAACTAACCAATTACTAATTTCACTATAAGCTAAAAGTCAACATCCACCAGAGAAGTCTGGCAAAAAGGAAAGAGAAAGACATTTATTAAATATTTATTTAAGGAGGAAAGAAAAAGACAATTATTATATGAAGAGGGAAGAGAAAGAGACGAATAACGTGTGTTCTTTTCAGATTTGTTTTGTTTATTAAATTTTCTCTCTCCTAATTCCCACGTAGGCGCGTTTGCAGTTATTTCTTTCTTTTTTTTTTCGCTTTTTTTTTGCTTAAGCAGATTTCTTCCACCACTCACGTGGGGGCAGTTGTCCCCCTCTGCCCCCACGCAAATCCGCCCCTGTCTTGGTCAGCCGTAGAAGAATAGATGCAAATCCTGAGAAGATCGAAACCATCTTAGATATGCCTTCGCCAAAAAGTGTGAAAGATTTGGAACGGTTGATTCATAGCAAAGTCGGCCGACTGTTGTCTGCCCTTTTTGCCGCCCTAAAACAGAAGAAACATTTCGAGTGGGACGAGCAGGCGGAGGAGTCATTCCAGGAGCTGAAGAAGTATTTGGCTAAGATCCCACAAATATATGTGCCTCGAGAGCAGGGGCGGAGCTAGGATTTCACGTATGGGGGTTCGGTAATTTTTTTTCACTAATACACGTATATACTAATATGGTAAAATCGATATTTTAAAAAAAATTCAAATTTTTTGAGAAAGGATTATTACAAATTTATCTACACTACGAGGCCATTTAATATAGCCTTATTTCATAAATTTAAGCCCAAAGATGATAAAATTTTTTAGATAATTTTGTTGTAATAATGCTCATTTTTACGAAAATTACTCTCCTCTTTAAATATGCAAGTTATGCTCACTAATACATGATTATAACATTGGTTGAGTGGCAGAGGAGAATAATTTCATATACACTGCCTAGGTTCGAATCCTATGAATGAGTCAAGTTTTGCTAAAATTTTAAAGTTAACATAAAGGAAAAAAAGAGGCTAAAATCATCCACCCTAGGCTCGAAGTCGCGACTGATGCACACATTACTGACTACTAACCGCTGCGGCATCAACGTATCAGTGATTAAAATGAATTACACTAGTTTATATTCTAGGAGTGAGGGGGTTCAATTGAACCTCTTGAACCCCCTGGCTCCGCCCATGCTCGAGAGAACGAACAGGTTTTCCTATATCTATCTGCAAATGAGTTCGCGATCGGAATGATCTTGGTGGTCGAACGTGAGGGGTCCAAAGACATGTATACTACGTAAGTCATGCCCTCGCTGGGGTTGAGCTATAATACCCTCCGCTCGAGAAACTGGCTTTAAGATTGTTGATCGCAAGCCGTCACCCCCTACACATTTTTTAGAGTCACAAAATAAATGCGAGAACCAATTATCACTAGGAGAAAATACTGAATAATTTGTACAGGAGAGAGCTGACATGATAGTCATCTTATCGGGCCGGTAAATCTTCAATTGCATATGAATTTTGAATGGAAAACAATTGGTTCAACAAAGAGCCTTGATTGCATTAGCTTCAGTTCCTGATTCTTCTAAGGTACCTGATGCAGGTGCACGTAGCTTAGAATTTGGGGTTTGCATTAAGGTTTTGAGAGTTGAGATTTGAGTAAAGTAAGAAACGAATTAAGCACCTTAGAGTCGACAATCAAGAGAGTTTTGATATTTCTGAAAAGATTAAACCCTTTGCTAATTTGTTATGTTACAGAATCATGTTGCATGTCCATGAGAAAACCCAAAGGAAAGGGTTTTGTTATAATCAATAATTTAGAGGACAAATTGCAGCCAAGTATTATCAGTTCTTATTGACCAAGACTCACGACAATATAAAAAAATGAAGCAAGCAAGTAAGTAGCTCCAAGAAACAATAATATACATCAGATTTCTTTGACTTATCAACATCCTTTTCTACAGAAAAGTCAGCAAATCAAGTAGCTCTCCCATTTAACGAATAGAGACTGAAAAGGTAACATATCCTGCTGAAATCTGACGCACATCATCCCACAACTTTCCAGCAAATAAATATCTATATTTCCTTGTAATTCTTTATGTATTTCTATAGTAAGATATCTTGTTTAATTTAAGCGTAGGATCAGGTTAGTTTAGCACTATAAGTAGAATCTCATAACCATTGTAAAAGGAGAGAAAATGATGAATGAAAACTTGAGAGTGTTTCTCTTACAAAAAATCTGGAATTGCATATCATTAGCATTAAGGAGTCTAATGTGTGGAGCATCTAGTAGTCTTAGTTCTAAGTGTGTGTCATATCCTTAGAGTGAGGGCTATCCTTTTAGTTGCTTAATTTGGTAAGTAATATCTGAATTAGGAAGCTAATTTTAGTTCTTAATTTGTTGAGTGTGTAAGCATAAGGCTATTAAGTTCATATCCCTTATTTTACAGTTTTACAAAATCGAAAATCAACCAAAAGAAAGTCATTAGTGTTTTTTCTGTCTAGATGGTGTGTAGAAGGTGTATGAAGTGGTGTCAGAGCTTCGGCTCGGGTGTCCTATTAAAAAATATACCCATTCAACAATTCAAACACTCGCACCCCAAACACAATCTGTGAGAATGTGGGAACATTCTGAAAATGAAAGAAAAGGAAGAAAACAAAAACAGAGGTTGTCGGATGAAATTGACAGAAAACTAATGGAGATTGCTCTTCAAGTTAAGATAGATAGACTTGAGAAGAGTTTAAGAGAGAATGTAAAGAGTCTAAGAGAGAACGAGCAAAGGATACTGCAGTTAGAAGAAGAATTGGCTAACAGCAGTACGAAAGAAGAGGCAGAAACAGAGGGAGATGGAGCAGCAGCAGAAACAGAGGAAGAAGAAGAAGAAAACACTGTTGGAGGTGGTGTATTGCAGCCTGCAAATCCAGATATTCCAGAAAAGATATCTGAAACCATAGAGGAGGTAAGGTCTCTGGGTTTAGCCTATAATACCACCATGAAGGAGCCTGCTGTGTCAATTTGCAACAAGTTTGTCAAGCTCCAATTCTGTATTTTTCAAGAAAAGAATGTTGATTGTGCTGAATCTGTGAGGCTATTGCTTGAGAATTGTGATTCATTTATCGACCAAAGTGGGTCTAGGTTTGTGTTTGATCTAGGAGGGATTGATCTCAGTTGGTGTCATGAAGTAGAAGTATGGATAGGGGTGCATCGTTTTGCAGATCACTGTTCTGTGTTTTTGTCAAGTGTGCACATGGGTCTGGGTATTTTGGGTATTGCAACTACATCAGGTGTCTACTGGTTAGGCATGATAGGTTCCAGAAATTTAGGGTTTTAAACTAAGTTCAAGTTTTGATTTCAAGTCGAAATTATTGCTAGAACTTATGTTATGAGCATACAATTCCAACACGCGTTTGAATCGAGCTACCGGTCAGTTCTGCCATGTCAACACGAAAACTTGCATAACTTTTGATCTCGAATGAAATTTTGGGTGATTTTTGTTCTAGAAGATAGCTAAGGTCTTTATCTACGTTTTCAAATGTCATGGGCTGTCAACAAATTACAGAGTTAAAAGTTATCACCCCTGAAAGTCAGAAGTGATGCGAGAAATATCATTCTGATGCCACTGTTCTAAATTTGAGCCACATCTTTAGCTTTCGGAAGTCATTGTTGTTCAAAGCTTAGTAAATCTTTTCATAAGATTTGCAAAGATTTGAGGACAAATCTTTTCTGAAGAAAGGGAGAATGATGCAGGTGCACGTAGCTTAGAATTTGGGGTTTGCATTCAGGTTTTGAGAGTCGAGATTTGAGTAAAGTAAGAAACGAATTAAGCACCTTAGAGTCGACAATCAAGAGAGTTTTGATATTTCTGAAAAGATCAAATCCTTTGCTAATTTGTTTTGTTAAAGGATTATGTTGCATGTACATGAGAAAACCCAAAGGAAAGGGTTTTGTTATAATCAAATAATTTAGAGGACAAATTGCAGCCAAGTATTATCAGCTCTTATTGACCAAAACTCACGACAATATCAAAGAATGAAGCAAGCAAGTAAGCAGCTCCTAGAAACAATAATATACAGCAGATTTCTTTGACTTTTCAACATCCTTTTCTACAGAAAAATCAGCAAATCAAGTAGCTCTCCCATTTCAAGAAAAGAGACTGAAAAGATAACATATCCTGCTGAAATCTGACGCACATTAACCCACAACTTTCCAGCAAATAAATATCTTTATTCCTTGTAATTATTTATGTATTTCTATAGTAAAATATCTTGTTTATTTTAAGCCTAGGATCTAATTAGCTTAGCACTTTAAGTAGAACCTCATAACCATTGTAAAAGGACAGAAAATGATGATTGAAAAATTGAGAGTGTTTCTCTTACAAAAAATCTGGAATTGCATATCCTTAGAATTAAGGAGTCTTGTGTGGAGCATCTAGTAGTCTTAGTTCTAAGTGTGTGTCATATCCTTAGAGTGAGGGCTATCTTTTTAGTTGCTTAATTTGGTGAGTAATATCTGAATTAGGAAGCTAATTTTTTTTTTTTTTTGTAAAATGGTAGTCTTTTATTCATCCTTATCGGGAAAAAAAGACGAGATTACAAAAAAAGAGGTATCCTCTAGAAATTACACTCTATTAAGACTATCCACTATTTCGTTTTCAAAACATTTCTTTGAAATTGCTAATAATCTAATACTAACTACATCCTTAATCATCTTGATTATCTCCTCCTCTGAATGCTCTCTAGTGCCAAAAATTCTCTCATTTCTCTCCCTCCAAATGTAGTACACCGTGGCTGTGAGACTGATACAATACCACCTGAAGTGCCAGTGCTTTTGCATCTTCCTTCCTGCACTCCACTGAAGTTCTCTAAGCAAACTCCATCCGGATCTGTTGATGCCAACCCAATCTAGAATATATTGCCACACTTTCTTAGTATAGCTGCAGCTGAAGAAGAGATGCTCTGCATTTTCCGAGCTACACTTGCACAAGTAGCACCTATTGACTAGAATCATTCCTCTCTGGTTCAGTTTGTCCACAGTAGCAAGGCACTTTTGGACTGCCATATTAGAGATGAACCTGTGCTTCGGGAGATTGGCATTATTCCAAATAATTTTACTCCATCTCCTCACCCTTGTGTGGACTCTAAAGAAGTTATAAGCATCCTTCATTCTGTATCTGTCTCCTTTTATCCAAGAGAGCAAGACTGATTTAGCTTCCTCCACAGAGCCTGACTTTTGAAGTATCTCATCTCTCACTTTCAGTATTCCTTTCCAGCTTTCAGAATCACTATCTTTAGAGATGACTTCCCAAATGCTGCAGTTTTTGAGCTTGTAGTTTTGAACCCATTCCAGCCAAAGCCCTTCATGCTTAGCTTCGATTTTCCATAACCACTTGCACATTGCAGCTCTATTCCAGGCTAACACCTCTTTGATTCCAATGCCACCCTCTGTTTTAGGTCTGCAAATATTACTCCACTTCATAAAGATCATCTTCCTTATGCCCTCCTCAATATTCCAGAGAAGCCTTCTACTATTTTTCTCCAAAAGATGAATAATGTGCTTTGGCAGAAGGATCCCTGAGCTCCAGAAATTCTCAATACCAAAAATTACAGCATTAATAAGTTCCACTTTACCAGCATAAGTCAGCATCCTTGTCGACCAGTGGCTAATGTTACTTTTGACTTTACTAATCAGGGAAGTATACATATCAGCTATTAATCTGCTTGGGTTTAGTGGGAGTCCAAGATATCTGAACGGGAAGGTGCCTTCTGTATAACCTGTGCATTTCATAATCTGCTCCTTGACAGCATTTGACACACCCCCAAAATAGATTTCAGTTTTTGCAGGATTAGCTGTCAACCCTGAAATCTGAGCAAAGACCTCCAAACATTTTGTTGCAGCCCTGACTGAAGGAATATCAGCTCTTGTAAATATCATGAGGTCATCTGCAAATATCATGTGTGTCAGGTTAATTCTAGAACACTTTGGATGGTAAGAGAAAAGGGCCTCTTTGGGAATTTCTCTGAGCATTTTGGAAAGAATTTCCATGCTGAGAACAAACAGGTAGGGAGATAAAGGGTCCCCCTGCCTTACTCCATTCCTTCCTTTAATGAACCCTTTTGCTTCCCCATTTATCTTTAAGCTGAACCAGGATGAGCTTATACAGCCCATTATCCATTTAACATATTGATCAGGAAAACTCAGAGCATGCAGCATCTCTTCAATGAACCTCCAGTTTAAGGAATCAAAAGCTTTCCTTATAACAACTTTAATCAGACACCTTGGGGAGACATTTTTCCTCCTATAACCCTTAATCAGTCATTGTGACACCATTATATTCTCAAAGATGCTTCTATTCTGAACAAAAGCAGATTGTTCCTTTCCAATAAGCTCCGGAAGCACCTGCTTGAGTCTATTAGCTAAAATCTTGCTGATAATCTTATAAAAGGTTGTACAACAAGATATAGGCCTGTAATCTGTGACTGATGATGCATTCTCTTTTTTGGGGATAAGAGTTATGATTGTTGCATTTGGCCTGCTTTGGAAGTTTGGTTTTCATAAAAAATTCTTCAACTGCTTTACAAAGGTCATCTCTAACTGTATCCCATGACTTCTGGAAGAAGCCTGCAGAGAATCCATCCTTACCTGGGCTCTTGTCAGGGTGGATTTCAAACAAAGCTTTCCTGATTTCATTTCTACCAACTGTTCTGATTAGCATTTCCTTCCAATGATCAGAAACTCTCCTCCCTTTCAGTATTAGGTCTCTATCAAGTTTCTGGACTGGAGTCTCCTCTCTCAGCAGCCCTGTGTAAAAATCAATGAATGCCCTAGTGATTCCAGCTTGGTCTGTAAATTCTTGTCCATTTTTATCAATTATTTTCCCAACCATAGCTTGGTTTTTCCTAAATGGAATCTTTGCATAAAAGAATTTTGAACTGCAATCATTATACTTTATATCCATCATCTTAGCTCTTTGCTTCAACATACTTAGCTCAGCTGTCTTCAGATCACAATAATCAGATATGAACTCTTTTTCCCTCTCCAGCAGATCCTCATTTTGGGGCGCATATCTCAATTTGGTCTGCACTGCATCCAAATTATCTTTGCTTTTTCTAACTCTCTCAGAGAGATTAGAGAAGTAGGTCTTATTTAGATTTCCCAAAGCATGTTTGACTCTTTTCAGCTTGGCAAACAACTTGTGAATCTTAGACCCCTGCACACTGCCATTCCAAGCCTCCTCTACAACTTTGTTGTAATTGGGATGATCAGCCCAGCAGTTAAGATATTTGAAGCTCTTCCTTATTTTCTCCAGACCATTAATGACTACTTTGACAGGAGAGTGGTCAGAAATCCCTGATGTGTCAGGTAATCAGCATAGGAAGCCGGATGAGCATTAAGCCAATCACCATTCACCAAAGCTCTGTCTAACTTCTCCCATAATCTATCCACACCATCCTGCTTATTAGCCCAAGTGTGAAAATGTCCCTGGCCTTTGAGATCCTCCAAGCCACAGGTATTCAGACAATCATTGAACTCTATCATATCCTGAATATTAGGGGGAGATTTCCCAAGCCTTTCACTCTCTTCTTTCACTATGTTAAAGTCCCCCATTACTAGCCAGGGACAACTCGGTTTATTTAAATCTAAGCTTTCCCATAACTCCTGTCTTTCAGTACCTCCATTCTTAGCATATACCACTGTCAAGCAGATAGTGAAGTGATTGATTAAATCAGTAACCATCCCTTGAATCATCTGATCTCCCACATTAGTGACTTTAAAATCCACCAGCAGGGAGTTCCAAAAGATCCAAATCCTGCCATTATAATGCTTACTATAATTGTTCACATGAGCATAATTAGCAAATCTGCTCCTGATCAACTTGTCAGCATTCTTCTCCTTAACTCTAGTTTCAATTACACCAGCTATATCCACCTTATTTCTCCACAGGAGGTCCCTTACCTCCTGCTGCTTGAGGGCCTGATTAAGCCCTCTTACATTCCATGTGAGGATAATCATTGAGGGGTGAAAGAATCAGGTGGATCCACCCCTATTCCATCCCTAATTTCACTATTTCCAGTCATTTCATCCTCGAATTCTAAATTTGCAACTCCCTGAAATAAGCCTGCAAATCTGTTTGTTATCAGTCCTGCAGAGCTTGTAAGCCTGGACTGCTTTTTACTCTTTCTAATCACTGTTTTAAACCCCAAATCATCCACCAATTCAGCTGGAGGAGATGGTGAATCCACCTCTTTATGAAAATCAGCTTCTATTATTTGCTGTTGATCATTGACAGGCTGCTCACCTACCACTACTTCTTTATCATCTTTCCTCTTCTCCTTAGCCAAATCATCCTTCTTGTCCAACACTGGCTTATAAATCTTCTTGGCCTCAGTTTTGGGCTTAGCATGCTTGCAAGAAGACAATGTGTGCCCCATCTTCTTACAACCCTTACAAAAGTAGGGTACCCACTCATAATCAACCCTCTGTTCAATCTGCTCTCCATAGGGTGTGTTGATAATAATAGAAGTAGGAAGCTCCTCAGATATGTCCACTTCTATCATTACCCGAGCAAAAGACAATCTCCTCTTCAGTGTAGTTGTCTGATCAGCAAATAGGGGTTTTCCAACCTTGCTGGCTATTTTACTGAGAGCTGCAACAGACCATAAGTATGGGTCTAGCTCTGGAAAGAGAACCCATACAGGAATTATAGTCAATCTATCCAGCTCCTGGCCAACTGTAGGAGACCACTGCTTTAATATCAAGGTCTTCCCTGCTATTAACCATGGCCCTCCCCTGAGAATAACCTCCATATCTTCCTGCGAGGTGAATTTGAAAGCAAACCACCCCTTCCTATAATACTGCATTAAACATTTCCCATCCCAATTCTTACTTACTAATTGCTGCATTTGTTTTAGATCAGCTTTCATCCCAATAACATGTCCAACTAGCGTGTTTTTCCAAAGTTCTAACTCCTCCACTACATCATCCTTCTCAATTGTCACATCCTCAGAAATGGAACTCTTCTCACAGAAGAAAAGACTCATTCCAGCTTGAGGCTTACCAACAACATTAGACCATGATTTCTTAGGCTGACTTATCTTATTGACTTTCTCTGGTTTTCCCCCAATCTTAGGATCCATAGTTTCCACTAAATTCTCTCCAATTTTCGGAAAATTGACAGCACAATCCAGATTAATGGTGTTAGAGTTCTTACCCTGACTTTTTCCCGGCGAATTCTCCTTAGATTGCACTGCCTCCAGCCCCGGTACCGGCAACGGCGTCGAGCCTAGCTGGGTTTGTGATTTCTCCCTTATTTCCTGACCATCACCTTCAATAGTACTCTCAATCTCTTCGTCTGGACTCGCTGTGTCTTGCTGTGGTTTCAGTTTCTTTGGTCGACCTGGTTTACCTCTTCCTGCCATGGCGCAAGCTATCGTACGGACTAGCTTGAGGAGAAAGCTATTCCACTGTCATGACCCTTCTTCAAAAATCTATTAGTATGGTTTTGTTGATTTTGTTTAACGTAATCCAAATATTGTTGATTTCTTAGGAAGCTAATTTTAGTTCTTAATTTGTTGAGTGTGTAAGCATAAGGCTATTAAGTTCATATCCCTTATTTTACAGTTTTCCAAAATCGAAAATCAACCAAAAGAAAGTCATTAGTGTTTTTCTGTCTAGATGGTGTGTAGGAGTGCATCAGCACCTTCTGCACCAAAGTTTCTCTAAAAAGATTGTTGTGTAATTGTGAATTATAACCTAGTGTGTTTGGTAAGAGCATTTCAAACAATTTTATGGCACTGTCATGCCTTGCATACGACTATATTTGTTAAATGTTATGAATGGATCTAACCGTATAATTGTAGAACAAGCAATGCGGTGCATTAACTCGGTCGCAATGATTTTTGGCAAGGAGAAGTTCAGGGATGATTCTAAACAAGTTTGTACAGTAATTGACATATGTTGGTTTTTTTTTTTGCTTTTTTTTTTCTGTTTGGGTTAGGGGCGTGCTGATATGTTACATGCTCGTCTTCTCTCTTGTATGTCGAGGCGTTCTACATTAAGCTATTGATCTGGTACTCTGGTCCGTATAATCTATTGTCAGACGCACGTCTCTTGTGTTGGTATCCTATATGCTGGTATTGTGCGACTTTTTAAACGATAGGAGGGGAGGGGAGGGGAGTGTAATCTGGAGGATGAGATCAACCATTCTAGTTGGACTAAATGACCTTTGGTTGAATGATTATCTGGACAAATAATGTCTTTGAGAATTATAGGAGAATGAACACGTACGACTACAATCAAGATCTACACAATTTGCCACCTTATACTTGATTTTGCTTAACAATTGTCTAATTTTCGTTACTTTTATATGAAGACTCAACCTATTGCCTTTAGCCATTTACACCTTTACCTACAACTATTGGTTAGAAAATTGAAATTGTAAGCTGCTGGCAAATGCATGTCAGTGTATTATGTGATGAGACGTAGAAAAGTTTTGTATATCTTACCATGTTTGTTTGAGACCAGGTCATGTAGGCTTACTCTGTTGAATTGCAATATTTTTTCCTACTTGGTGAATGTAAAAGACTTGGTGAATTCGACGTAATGGGGGCCACGCGATGGTGTCACTGGGATCAGATATGCCAATTTGGCTTGCTCTCTTTGGGATGAGTTAACCTGAGGTTAGAAGTAGTGTGGATAGGTGGGCAGTACAGGTTCAAATCGTTTGCTGTGGAGAAATGGATTTCTTTGGAAGGCGAGGTGGTGATGAGGATGCTCACTGAAATGGGCACAGATCCCTTGGCTTCTACACACATAACTGAAGTTTTTATGGGTGATGACAAGCATCACGCGATCACATGACAACCTGGGCAAATCTTTTATGAAGGAAAGAGTTTGACATTCGATATAGAGTTTATCGAGTTGGTAACTGAACAGGTGAGGTGATTGTTGATGAAGAATCGCGAATTCCTGCCCCGCTACCATCCCTCAAGGATCCTATGGAAATTGACAGTGATTTTGATTATAAGATTAATTTCCGGCATCCTAATTTTAGAGTAGTGGTATATACTAAGTTGGCGAATAAAAGCAAAGTGCTGGCATCATCCCCAATCTTACATGAAAGGCTCTCTGATTTCTGTGATAATTTTGATTGTTTTGACATTCGAAAATCTATGCCTCAAACTTGGGTGGCCTACATAGATAATTTGCACGGGAAGTTGAGCAGTGAAAAGTTCTACTCTAAAAGGTTTACGTTGTTGAATTTGAGTCATTTTTTGCAAGATGAGACGCTTAAGGATCAATGTTCAGACTTTCTTAGTTTCGCTTTAACATCTAGCATCATTTATGACAGACTGGAATTGGCATTTTGTTTTAGGACCGAAAATTTCAGCAAAGTTGCTTGAGTTTTCTTCACCCTTATAACAAAGTGTATCAAATTAGAAAAGGGGTATCCTGCTTTACACCAATTTGGTAAGGCTTTTTTCAAAGGAGGCTTTAAACGTACTTTTCCAATTGAGGCATCTCCTTGACATCCTTCAAAATCGTTTGTTTATGACGCCTTGGCTCGACTGGGTAGCTCATCCATCAATGATAACCCGAGGGTCATCAAATGGAAGTTGTTGCCATTTGGAAACATTGATCAGACGACTCGTATCATGGTTCTAGACCAGAAACCCGAATGTATGAGACCATTGATAGCTTACCTCAAAGATGGAGAGCTATCGAAGGACCCCAAAAATGCTAAAGTGATCGAAAAGAGAGCCGAGTGATTTACGCTGATAGACTGATGTGGTGCGATAGTGGTGTGTTAATTTGGGTATTTTAGGCACCTTAGAGGCCCTTTAGACATGATTCTATCGTCACTTGTAGAACATATGAGTTGGGATGATTTGTATCTAAATCTTTGGTTTTATGAGGTTTTGGGTAACCTTAGACCCGTTTTTGGTGAGCCTTGGTTGATATTAGAGAAACACACGTCATTGCCTGCGACCTCATTGGGCTATAACTCTCCAACCATGAGATATTTTGCAAAAATTCCAAATGGAGTGGAAAGTTCATGATCCACCTTTTTTTTTTTTTGAAAGGTAAGATTGAATTAATGAAATAATGAGTTACAAGATCTTCGGGGCATACCCCTGTCCTCAACAATTACATGACATTTTGCTGAATAAACTAACCAGCACCAAAACAAAAGAAAAAGCTACATAAGTTTTACATTTTGCAACCAGCTTTTGTCTTTCTCACTAATACCTTGCACTACAATTCTTATTCTAAATCTAAGCTCCTCTATGACTTTCTTAACTAAAACTTCAGGGAGCCAGACATTCAATTCATGACGACATCTATTCCTTATATACCAAATATAGTAGATCATATTGCATACCAAGGCTCCAATCACTTGTTTCTTTAGCCTGGAATTGAATCGCTTCTGGGAACACCATTTGATAGTGTCATTCTCAGGAATAACAATGCCAATCTGATCTCTCATGAGCTCAAGACATTTCGGGCTATAAGAACAGGTGAAAAACAGGTGCTCATGTGTCTCATGTCCATTTTGACATAGGAGACACATATCATCCTGACAGATGCCTAACCTCATAAGCTTCTCTTTAGTTTGCAATCTGCCTCTGACTGCCAGCCAGGTGATAAAACTGGTTCTAGGGATTGTAAACCTGCACCACACTGTCTTGTCCCAAGTAACCCTGATTACATCCCCTGTAAGCCATTTGTAACCTGCCGCCACAGTATAATTGACATTATTCCAGTCGCTGCTAAATGTACTAAACATGTTCTTCACTCGGCAGAGCTTCTTCCAATACCAACTAGCATCCACAGGTGGGTTATACCTGTCCCAATCACCACCCTTAATGTAAATACTATGTATCCATTTGATCCAGAGGGAATCGGCTTTTGTATATACCCAAGCTACATATTTGCCAATACTTGCATTGTTCCACTGTATAATATCAGTTAACCCAAGGCCTCCTGCATTCTTAGGTTTGCAAAGTTCCTCCCAAGATACAAGTGGCACCCTGATCATCTGATCTGAACCATCCCAAAGGAAATTTCTACAGGTGGCTGCAATTTTTTCAGTACCATTTTTGGTAGTACAAAAACTCTAGCCCAGTAACTGTGTAGGCTCATCAACACTGATTTGACTAGAACCAATCTCCCTGCATAAGACAGCTTCCTACCACCAATGTCTCTAATCCTCTTAACAATTCTCTCAGTGAGAATGTTACAATCCATTATAGAAAGCCTACCAGCAGTTATCTTGATTCCTAAGTACCTGAAAGGCAATTCTCCCTCTTTGCAACCAGAAATGCTCAGTATCTCCTGTCTCACATGACAATTAACACCAGAGAAATAGATATCTGATTTGGACGGGTTCATACAGAGGCCTGAAGCTTTGGAAAAAGTAGAAAATGCCTTGAGTATGAGCATGACAGATTTCACTTCACCCTTGCAAAACAGGAGTAGGTCATCAGCAAAACATAGATGATTGAGTCTCATTTTGCTGCATTTTGGATGGAATCTGAACTCCTTTTTTCCCCCCACTACAGCCAAGATCCTAGTCAAGTATTCCATACCAATTGTAAAGAGTAGTGGTGACAGTGGGTCTCCCTGTCTGAGTCCCCTTCTTACTTTAAAAACCAAAAAAGGTTCCCATTTAGAGCAATTGTGTAGGAAGGGGTGCTCAGGCATTCTATTATCAGGTTGCTAATCTTCTGTGGAAATTTCAATGCCTCAAGCATGTCTTTGATGAAAGTCCACTCAGCAGTATCATAAGCCTTCCTGAGATCCACTTTAAGTAGGCATCTTGAAGAGATTGTTTTCCTTTTGTAATTCCTTACCAAATCCTTACAGATCATGATATTTTCAATAATGTCTCTCCCCTTAATGAATGCTCCTTGACTCTCACTAATTACTTCAGGTAAGCACTCCCCAATCCTACTGCAAAGAATCTTGGCAATGCATTTATATATTGTATTACAACATGCTATGGGTCTGAACTCCATAACACTAGTTGGGTGGCTCACCTTTGGAATAAGGGTTAAAATGGTGTTATTTACTTCTTTCAGCATTTTCTCATGCTCAAAGAAGTCTATAACTGCATTACACACTTCCTCTCCAATCAAATGCCATGATTCCTTGTAAAACTGGCTAGTGAAACCATCAGGGCCAGGACTCTTGTTACCTGGTATTGCAAACATAGTCTTTTTTATTTGTGACTTTTCTCATCATTCTTTCAGCCATTTCAGTAGTCACAGTTTTCCCCTTCCTAACAGTATTCATATGCACCTTAGAGCATGCTGTTTCTTGACCAAGAAGTTGTGTATAAAATTCCAGAAATGCATTCTGGATGCCATTATCATCATTCTTTTCAATCCCATGAATATCTTTAATCTGATGCACTGAATTCTTCATTCTCCTAGCTTTAATGGCACAGTGGAAATATGAAGAGTTCTCATCACCCTCTTCTATCCAGGTGGCTTTACATCTCTGTCTCAAGAAACTTTCCTTGGCTTTGTTCAAAAACTCATATTGCTCTGCTACATGTCGTTCCTTTTCTGCATTCTCAGCATTTGTAGGATTCATATGCATTTCCTTTTGAATCTCTATGAGCTCAAAGTACTTCTTAGCCTCCTCCTTCTCAATGTTTGAGAACTTTTCTTTATTAAGAAGTTTGAAAGGGCCTTTCAGCATCTTCTGTTTTTTTACCAATCTGAACATAGGTGAACCAGTGACATTCTCCTTCCAAACATTCAGAATAATCTGCTCAAAATCTTGACTATTGCTCCACATATTAAAGTATTTAAAACTTCTCATACCTGCTGTTTTCACACCTTGTAGATTAATGATGCATGGACTATGATCATATAATCCCTCAAGGTGAAAATAAGCATGGCTCTCAGGAAAAGCTAAAACCCAATCATCATTACACATAGCTCTGTCAATCTTACTATAAACTCTTCTGTCATGTTCTTGTTTGTTGTTCCAGGTAAAGAAATTCCCTTGTGCTTTAATGTCATTAATCCCACAATTCTGAACACATGCCTTAAATTCTCTTGTCTCAGCATTTGTGACCTGTGTCCCTACTCTCTCATTAGGATGTAAAACACAATTGAAATCCCCACCTAATACCCAAGCTCCATTTATACTCATCTTTAACTGCTCCAGATCCCTCCGTAAATCCATTCTATCCTTAGCTTCATTAAAACCATAGACAAAAGTGAAGTAAAAATCTACTTTTAGATAATTACGAGTGGCTTTCCCATGAATGAGTTGATTGGTGATCATAATGATTTGTACAGTGAGAGAATTTGGCTCCCACATGACCCAAATTCTACCTCCAGGGTGTTGACTATTATTAGTGACTATACTCCAACCCTCACAGAAACTCAAATGAAGCATATTACTAGACCTCACTTTCGTTTCTAAGAGCCCAAATAATCTAGCATTATGCTTAATCATGAATTTCTTGACTTCCATTTGTTTGCTAGAACTATTCAGGCCCCTCACATTCCAAAATCCTAAGCTAGCCATGGTCACATTGACCATGACTCACACTACCAGTTCCGACAACACTCAAATTATCTCCTCTCACGATAGCTGCAAAAGATATACCCTGATTAGGTATTCCAAGCTGTGAACCAGGCATTTGTGGAGTAAGAATAAGTTGTCTATTTGTGGTCCTCATGCTTATTTCGTTATTGGTTTTAGGTCTTGGAATGGGAACAGGATTTTGTGGTGTATTATAGACGGGAGTTGTAACTGGAGGACAAATTATGAGCACAAAATGGAGTTTGGAAGGAGTTGCGGTTGTTTGAGGATTTGGTGCACAGCAGGGCCTCGATTTCATAAGGCTTTCCCTCGAGTCGAAAAGAGCCATCATGGCAGCTATTTTGTTCAATATGCTCCTCGAGTCGAAGAGATGTTCCCTCGACTCGAGACGTGGTTCCCTTGAGTCGAGGCGAGCGTCTTCCGGGTCCTTTGTGGGTGACGGTTTTTCTTGGATTCTTTTGCTTTTGTCTTCTAGTGTTTTGTGATTTTGTTAAATAAAGGGGCATGAACCCCTCTATAAACATTATAACTTGTAATATGATTTTCATCTTGTTTTCATTTTGTAGAGAGAAAAACTTGAAGAGATTAGTGAAAATTAGTTCCTTTATTATGAATTTCATCTCAAATTAAACTTAGTAAGATTTTTTCTCTCTAATTTGCATTTAATGTCATTGTAATTAATTCTTTATTCTTCAATTGCTTCATTTACCCTTATTTTCTCTAATTGGTTGATTAGATTGAGTTGGGTATTTCTTATGCGTGGTTAATTGGTGATGGTTCTTGATTATTACCCAAAAGGTGCAATAATTTGCATCCTTGAATATCATGTATGGATGATGCGAAACAAGTGTAGAATTGAAAATGTTGTATATAATCCAGGATAGATATGTATACAGGTGAAAAAAAAATGAAAGCTAGAATTAGGACCACGAGCCATAATATTTCGGCAAAAGATGAATGTTGGCTAGGTAGAATGGAGTTGCGGTAATGTTGTAAGTGGAACAGTTTCTGGAACTTTTCTTTGTATTGGTTGGTTTTATTTCATTAAAATTTACATTTCAATGAAAAAAAAAATCTAGAGAATTAAAATTTATTTTTGTTGTCCCAATCAAAACTTGGAGTTGCGAGCCGTAACTTGTGTTGTCCTTGTGAAAGTTTGTGGCCGCGAGCTGTAATATGTAGTCTTTATTTTTTTAGTAATGAATGGCTGAGGTCGAGGTATTAAGGAATAGTTAATAGTGTCTAATCCCCTAAGCCCCCAGAGCGGTCGAAGACTTGGTCGAATTAAGCGAGAGCATCACAAAGACGAAAATACGCTTTGAATTCCTCCGTAAAAGAAGTCGAGTTCAATTACCAAATTGGGAGCTCGATGGGTATAAGGGTACGCGTAATATCCCTCTTTGGAGGTGAGTGCAACCACCATGAACAGGGGGAATCACTCGAGCGCTATCCATTAAGAGAGCCGCATTAGCTCTCCGTTTTCCAGGGAGAGCCCAATACAGATCCCATGTAAGGCATCTACTCTAGGTTATAAGAGTCTCATGTACAACTTGGACACTGAGCCAAATCTAGGGCTCGAATGACTAATGTCAAAGAGCCCCAGATTAGCCTGAACCATGTGTTGGCCTAAAACCGGTGTCTTATGTGTTAATTAACAAATGAGTATTAATTTTTACACCCATAAGACAGCGGTTGTGGCCAAAACCGGTGTCTTATGTTACCATAAACAAAATAATCGTGTTCTCCATCATCATCAACCTCTCCTTCTTCCAAATCTTCTCCCTCAGTCATCTTGTCATTTATTCCGTCTAGACGTTAGACATGTAATGTAATAACTAGTTTTTGCGCCCGTGAAATCACGGGTCTATTTTTTTTCTTCCTTTCTAGTGAACATTGTAGATATTTCTACGACTAACTTTCAGTACAACATAATAAGTTGAAATAATTTCTATCTTAATTTATAACAAACAATAATTTGTAAGTATGTATAAACATATAAATTACATAAAATCTGACTACGATTTTTACATAAAATCACTAAAGTTGTCAATATCCCTCTAAATTATCGTGAGAGACAATTATCTACACTACCAGTTTCATCTCTCCTCTCGTAACTTCAGAGTTCTCTCTTTGGACATACCGCTCATGTATGACGTGCAATTTTTTCTAACTAACTTCAAACAAACAACTCATGTATATATAGCATGTCGATCAATCATATAATTGACAAATTTGGCAAACGAAAATCCAAGAGACACAATTTTTAATACCACTATTAAGATCATGAGTAATTATTTGAATAATGAAACTTATGATAATTAAATTTAAAGAAGTGGAGGTGCTTCATAAACTCTCGGAAAGGCAGCTCAAGAGATGTTATTCATCTGATTTAATATGAGATGGACACGTAAGTTGATGACATTGAGTTAAACTTTAGACAACTAATCCTAATCTTTCTGCGCATGCCACATGGTATTTGTGGAACTATTTTGTTAGCCTACTAATATTAAGTTATTAAGTTATTAATTCTGAGCTTAATCATTCTGTGCATGTCTTCGTTAGGTGATGAGATCTATAAAGTAATATAAACTTATTAATTTATTATAAGTGATGAAATAATTTCATTTTTTATTATGAACCAAGGAATTGTGGAAAGTAACAATTAAATGTATATCTCATCACTTCACTCCTCTAACTTATTACTGAAAAGGAAATATATATGTTATAGTTTTCTTGGAGAAGTTCTTGAATGAATTATTGATATATTTTGATATGCTTCTTTTAACTGAGAATGATGAATCATACATACTTTTTCATTTGCAATGGAAAATATAATTGATCAAATGACCAAATTCTAAATATAACAATATGATTAAAGATGTATGATGAAGATTGATCTGAGGAAAGCATATGATACTGTTGAGTGGCATTTTGTGGAAGAAATGCTTAAAGCTTTGAAATTCCCAACACATATGGTTAATCTAATCATGGAATGTGTCACTACTCCTGCATATACATTGGCTATGAATGGCACACATTTTGCATATTTTAAGGGCAAAAGAGGACTCAGACAAGGTGATCCTTTGTCTCCCTTATTATTCACCTTATGTATGGAGTACTTGACAAGGGTGCTGGAGGTAGCTGCTGGTAAGAGTGAATCCAATGTGCAGCAAGACTAAGCTGACTCACTTATGCTTTGCAGATGACTTATTGTTATTCAGCAAAGGAGAGGTAAAGTCTGTATTACTCTTGTTGAGAGGTGTTAGCACCTTCTCAAAGGCCACAGGGCTATGCTCTAATAACATGAAGTCAGAGATTTACTTTGCAGGCATGAACCATGGCAGTAGACAGGATATTCTTCAAATTTCTGGATTTAAGGAAGGTAATTTCCCTTTCAAATACCTAGGAGTACCAATAACTGATGGGAAACTCTCTGTGATAAATTGTAATACCTTAATTGAGAGGATTGTAAGGAGGATAAGAGCTCTAGGGGCCAGGAAATTATCATATACAGGCAGACTTACACTGGTTCAATCATTTTTGAGTAACCTGCACAGCTATTGGGCAAGAGTCTTTATCCTCCCAAAATCTATTCTTAGGCATATATCAGCAATCTGCAGAAACTTTATTTGGGATGGCATGGAACACATGAAAATATCTCCTATGGTGTCTTGGGAAGATATTTCCTTACCTAAAGAAGCAGGTGGACTTGGGATCAGGGATGCTGTTGATTGGAATATGGCCAGCAATGCTAAGTATATTGCTTGGATTTACTATAAATCCGACACTTTGTGGATTAAGTGGGTTCATGCTATATACATAGGCAGTTGTAATTGGGAGGATTACATCCCCCCAGTGGATAGCAGTTGGCACTGGAAGAAGATTTGTAGAATGAAAGATAAGATGAAGATGGAATTTAACACTGGAAAATGGAGCATTAACAAGTACTCTATAGCTGCAGGTTATGATTGGCTGAGAGGAGATAATGCTAGGGTCAATTGGGGGAAAGTGATCTGGAATAGATACAACATTCTCCGAGCTACTTTTATCACTTGGCTAGCAATGAGACAGAGACTTCAAGATAGGGCAAGGCTGATGAAGATTGGCATCTGTGTGGATGATTCATGGTGCCTCTGTCAACAAGATAGTGAAACTCATGAACACCTTTTCTTTGCATGTCCATACAGCAGCAGGTGTGTTAAGGAGCTGAGTAATCTCTGTGAGATGGACATCCCTTCTAGCAATACAATGCAGTGGTGCATTCAGAAAAGATTTGGGTCGAAACTGAAAAAGCTGATAATATGTTCAATGGTTAGCAATATGCTCTATTATGTCTGGTTCCGCAGGAACAAGAGCAAGACTGAGAATGTCATTTTGACTCCAAAATTCTTAGCTAGGAAAGTTTTTGATGAAGTAAAGACGAGAATTAGGAGTAGAGTAGTGAAGATTAATAGTAAATATTGCAATTGGCTTAGATCTAGAGGCCTAATGTAATTGCTTCATCTTGTTATGTTTCACTGATTGAATCTGTTTGGAGTCATTTCTGTGGCTGTGGTCTTGTAATTTTTGCAGACAGGGGAATGCCCCGATGTTATTTGTAATACCCATTCAATTTATACAAATTACATTTTAGCAAAAAAAAAAAAGCATAATAACTATATGTATACCAATCCACAAAGAAATGATTATTCGAGAGTACAAACACAAATATTAGACTGTTTTATTTGATTAATGAACAAACACATACAATACCTAAAATCTATTTAAAATTGATTCGTAAATTTACTAAACGATGCTAATATCCCTCTTGTAATAGAAAATTATCGACACCACTATCTTCATACTATCTAATTTCCTAACATAATTTCTCTCTTTCTTTTTTTTTTTTTTTTGTAAGAAGGTGAGACTTTATTCATCCATGAAGGGAATAAACGAGATCTTACAAAAAACTAAGAGCCCCTAAACAAAGCTTAAGAGTTGATGCAATCAATGACTTCCTCACTCATTACATTCTTCATCCAACTAAAGATTCTGATACAAACTAAATACTTAATATTCACTACAATGACATCAGCTGAGAGCTCAGTATCAGCAAAAATTCTTCTGTTTCTTTCCAGCCAAATGCAATATACAGTGGCTGAAAGACTACACTTACTTCATTTAGCTCTCCAATTCCTCTGGTTTCTGTGCTTAGCTAACCAGATAGCTTCCTGCTGCAGGTTCCAGTCCCTTTTCCTGATACCAATCCATCTCTGAACTTCAGACCAGATTTGAGCTGAAAATGGGCATTTAAAGAACAAATGCCTGTGGGATTCAGCAGCTTTTTTGCATAAGATGCATCTGTTAATGATTGGTACTCCTCTTCTTATCAGGTTATCCACTGTAGGTAGTTTCCTCTGAATTGCAAGTGCAGAAATAAAACTGTGTTTAGGAATGGCAACACTATCCCAGATCACCTTGCTCCACTTAACCTTTGGCTGATTTGATCTAAAAAAATCATATGCTTTCTTTACACTATATTTCTCCCCCTTCTGCCAGCTTAAGATGAGCTCTTCAAGACTGGCATACTGCTGCTGGTTTTTCAGCTGATCTCTGACCTTTAAAATCCCTCTCCAAGACTATGAATCACTTGGTTTACAATTGATCTCCCAGAAACTCTTTTCTTTGATGCAATAAGCCTTAACCCATTGACACCAAAGGCTCTCCTGATTTTTGAGCAGCTTCCAGACCCATTTGGACATGACAGCTTTATTCCAGGCCAAGACTTCCTTTATGCTGAAGCCTGCCTCATCTTTTGGATTGCAGCAGCTCTTCCAACTTTTAAGACACATCCTCCTGTGACCTTCCTCAATGTTCCACAGAATGTCTTTACAAACCTTATTAATCCTCTTAATAACACCAATTGGCATCAAAAGGCTTGCACACCAGAAGTTTTCAATGCCAAAAATCACAGAGTTTATAAGTTGTACTTTACCAGCATATGAAAGGAGCTGAGATGACCAATGTTGCACAGCTTTACTGATTTTTCCTATCATCATTTGGAAAATTTCAGCCTTCAATCTTTTTGAGTGCAGAGGGATACCCAGATACCTGAAGGGAAATTTGCCCTTAGAAAAGCTTGTTTCATTCAGAATCATCTCCTTTACTCTTGAATTTACTCCTCCAAAGTAAATCTCAGTTTTATTTGGATTAGCCTCAAGCCCTGACATCCTAGCAAAAGTATCTAAGCATCTGACCACAACTTTTGTAGAGGGAAGGTCACCTCTAACAAAAATCATTAGGTCATCTGCAAAAGTAAGGTGAGTAAGATTGACTCTTACACATTTAGGATGGTAGGAGAATAAGCTATGATCAGGCATTGATCTAAGGTATCTGGAGAGAATCTCCATACTAAGAACAAAGAGATAAGGAGAGAGGGGATCTCCTTGCCTTAACCCACATTTCCCAAGAAAAAAACCTTCATACTGACCATTTATCTTGAGAGAATAGAAGGGAGTAGTAATGCAGCCCATGATCCAATCAGTAAAGACTTTGGGGAAGTTTAGAGCATCCAACATCTCTTTAATGAAACTCCAATTTAAAGAATCAAAGGCTTTTCTTATGTCGACTTTAACCAAACATCTTGGAGAAATGTTCTTCATGTCATAACCTTTGACAAGAGCCTGAGACATTAGGATGTTCTGAAAAATATCTCTACCTTTGACAAAAGCAGCTTGTTCCTTGCCAACAATATCAGGGAGTACCTCTTGAAGTCTATTTGCCATAATTTTAGTCACTGTTTTGTAGAAGGTGGAGCAGCAGGAAATGGGTCTGAAATCAGTCACACTGCTGGCATTAACCTTTTTTGGGATTAGAGTGACCATAGTAACATTTGCAGCTTTACACATGGTTTTTTTATCAAAATAGTCCATAACTGCTTTGCTGAAGTCCTTGCCTATGATAATCCAATTCTCTTTGAAAAAGCCAGGGGAGAAACCATCTTGGCCTGGGCTTTTGTTTGCACTCATGCTAAAAAGAGCAGTTTTTATCTCCTCATTAGAGACAGGTGCACTCAGAAAATGATGCTGCTCCTGTGAAAGAACAACCCCTTTTTGAACAAAGTCAAAATCAATATGCTCAACTTCCTTTTCAGTCCCAAGCAGGTGCTGATAGTAATCAAGGAAAGCCTTAATGATGCCCTCCTTATCTCTATGCAACATCCCATGTCTATCTATAATCTGACCAATGCAGCTTTGACTCTTTCTCTCAGCAATTTTAGCATAAAAATATCTAGAGCTGCAATCAGCCTCTCTAATATGATGCTCTTTAGCCCTTTGACGGAGCATATTCAACTCAGCTTTCTTCATAACAATGTATTTTTCTTTGAGCTGCTTGCACTCATCAATGATACTTTGATCAAAAGGGTTGAACTGCAATCTGCTCTGGCATTGGATTAAATCAGTCTTCAGATCCTCTACTCTCTTGCTTAAATTTGAGAAATGATCTCCATTAAGCTTGCATAAGCCATGCTTGACATTTCTGAGCTTCTGAAAAAGTCTAAACATAGCTGTGCCCCTAACTGATTTCTTCCAGTTACTTTCCACAATTTCCTTGTAACTTGTATGACTCTCCCAGCAGTTCAAGTACATGAACATCTTTCTTCCATTTTGAGGTTTCAAAATCTGAACCACAATTGGTGAGTGGTCAAATATGCCTGCAGGTTTGAAATCAGCAAAGGAAGAGAAAAATGTTGTTTGCCAGCAATTATTAACTAGGGCTCTGTCAAGCAGACCAACTTCTAGTATGTCCATCCTGACTGTTAGTCCATGTTAGATGACATCCCTGGCTTTTAATGTCATCCAAGCAGCAGTGGTTGATGCAATTGTTGAAATCAGTCATATCAGAAACAGAAGGAGGAGCACCACCTTCTTTTTCATTATGTGATCTGATTACATTAAAATCTCCAAGAATGATCCAAGGCTCCCTATCTACTTTGAGATCATTCAAATTCTCCCATAAAGTTCTCCTTTCATTTGCACAGTTGCTAGCATAGACCATAGTAAGCCAAAACATGCATTGTGAAGTTATGTGGTAAACTTTACAATGAATGAACTGGCTACTAGAATCAATAATATCAACCTTAACCCCACTGTCATTCCAAATAATCCAGATTCTCCCATTTCTATGGTGGGAGTAATTATTGTAACACTTGTAATTTCTGAAATTCCTTTTGATAATATCCTTAAACTTCCTTTCCTTCACTCTAGTCTCTAATAAACCAAATATATCAAGTCTATGTTTCAACATGAAGCTCCTAGCTTCATGCTGTTTGAGGGTTTCATTTAACCCTCGAATGTTCCATGCTGCAATAATCATTGAGATGGAGGAGTGCCCGGAGGCTCTTCCTCTCCTAAGAAATCAATACCATGCTGCTGATCCTCTAAATCATCTGCTAATTTGATGCTGCTTAATCCCAGACTACCAAATCTATTCCTAACAGTTGTTGGAGTAGTTTGAGTTTGAGATTTGACACTCCCCATTTTTCTCCTAGTGACAACTCTGAATCCAGGGTCATCAGCAGCTTCTTTTGGAGGCGGGGTGCAAGCTACTTCCAGAATTTCCTGCTGCTGGATAGGATTTGGCACAATTTCAGGCTCTGGCTTATTATTTTCCTTGATGTCAGTAATCTTCTCAGTTTCTTTTGGCTTATACACCATTTTCTGATGGATAGGCTTTCTATTCAACCTGCATTTATCCTCCAGGTGTCCTAATTTCTTGCATTTCTGGCAGAAAAAAGGAACCCATTCATATTCAATTCTCTGTTGAATGGTTTCAGAAAATGGGGTTTTCAAAGTCAGGGTTTCAGGCAATTTCTGTGACACATCAACTTCTATCAAAACCCTAGCAAATGATAGTTTCTCCTTTTGAGTTGTAGTGTAGTCAGCACATAATGGGTTACCAATTTTGCTGGCAATCTTGCTTAGAGCTTGAGCTGACCAAAACCAAGGGTCCAGTTCTGGGAAAAGAACCCAGACTGGAACAACAGAAATCTTCTCCAGTTCAAGAGAAATTTCAGGTGACCATTTTTTCAGAATCAAGGCATTGCCATTAAGTTTCCAAGGTCCACCTCTCAACACTCCTGTGACTGATTCAGGGCTGTTAAATCTCATGATAAACCATCCTCTCTTGTAATAAAACACCTTAGGCACTTCAATTCCATGCCAATTTTTACCAACAAAGTCCTGCATAGCTTTAAGAGAAGGTTTCCCTCCAATGACATTACCAACCAGAGAATTCTCCCAGAATTTTATTTCTCCAATTATGTCATCAGATTCAATAATAACTTCTCCATCATTCTCACCCGAATCCGTGAAATGCAAACTCATACCTACTTTTGGTTTTGGTCCAACAATTTCAGTCCAAGTTTTCTTAGGTTGAGCTATTGAGTTGTTATTCCCCTGATTTTGATTATCATTTCCAGAACCTTGTCCATTTCCTAATTCCTTAGAAATAGAGCTATTAATCTGAGCATGTTAATTTCATAGGAGAGATCTTACCAGTCTTTTCCAGGGCATTCCCGATAAAATCGTTGAGATTTACCAGGGAAGGCGGTGGCTGGGTCGATGGTGTCGCCATGGGTTCTTCATGATTCTCCCCCAAATTGGTGTCATTTTCATCCTCTTGAGTCTCCGATGTCGATTCTGTGGGTTTTTTCGGTGGTCTCCCTCTTCTTTTGGCCATGTTTGCAAGCTTTCTTTGTCCGATAATGGTGTGTCCGTACAGAGCTTGGAGAGCAAGCTAACTCATCACAACTTGGCCTTATTTCTATCTTGTCTTGTTTAATAATTTCTCTCTTTCAACATGCCTTTCATGCATTCTTTTCTTACCAAGTTCAAACAAATAATTGCGATATATATACTACCTTAAACTAACATGTAACTGACACATTTAACAAACGAAAAGCCAAGAGACAATATTTAATACCAATATGAAGATTAATAATGATTTGAATAATAAAATTATATTTTGAAGAAGTTGAAGTGTTTAAACGTTCAATATGGCATATGAAAAGATGTTATATATTTTATTTAAGGGACTGACACATAAGGTGATGACGTAGCTAAATCACTCTCAACATGCCACGTAGGATTAGCGAAATTCTTATGTTAGCCTATTAATATTATTATATAGACAAAACGTTCAAACGTAATAAAAAAGATCATAAAAAAAACGAAACAAAGAAAATCACAAGAAATTAAAAAGGAAAAGCAAACACTACCTAGTAGTGTGTTCTTCAAAAAATCAGGGTTTTGGGTAGAAAAACAAAGTATAAGGAGAACTAAAACGATATAGTTGTAAATAAAGGAAGAATCAGAGATCAATTAAAAATGAAAAACTGAATAATTGAAAAAAAAAAAAAAGATCAAAACCATGAACCATGATAGTGAAATCAAACTTGAGATCTGGAATATAAACACAACATCAAACACAAATTTAAAAAAAATTAAACATACTTGACCTAATTAAAAACAAAAACAAAAAAAATCCAGTTTACCTATCATCAAAATCATGAAACATATTGTGAAATCAAATTTTCTTCCTCTCAAAAATTTGGAATAACAACACAACATGAAACACAGGTTAAAAAAAAAAATCAAACATATTTAATTTGTAGATATACATAAATCACACAATACACATTTCCCTCAGATTTCAACCCTAAATAAATACTCAATTTTAATAAAAGTAACATAAAGTAACTCAAATTAAATACAACTCCGTAGAAAACAACACTTATCTAAGCAATCATCACTTACTTGTAGCAACGTGGAGATGACGAAGAGAAGATCGAATCCATGGATGAAGGTGTTGTAGCAAGGGTTGATAATTGAGAAAGGATATGGGTTGATAATCGAGGAGAGAGATAAGAAGTTTGTTTTGTTGAAGGAGAAAAATATTTTTTTTAAGAGAATACGTACTGATAAAGTGATAAGTCCTTAATTTGCATAATTATTTAGGACTTTACGGTGCTATAATTGCTATATTTACCCCATCTATACTCGATTCTCATTTATTCCCACAATATTTCACATCCTTGCATAGTTTTCGAGGGTTTATTTCATGTTTACTTTTAGGATATTATAAAATAACCTCCTACTTATTATACCTAGTTGACCCCTTGTACTAATCTAAGCTTTCATTACTTTCTGCACTTCTACTTTTCAAGACTACGACGTTTATTATTCTTCGAAGATTATTTTCATTATTATTCAGAGTATTATCCAGACAATCCACTGTATTACAATTCTTCCCCCTTTCTCTTTAATTATGTATTGTTTTATTTCAATTATTATTCTTGTTGTTAATTTCAATATGTGTGAGTAGTCATTTTTAGGGTTTGACTTAACCCTAACATGTAAGATGCTACGATTTGATTCATCAATTAGCAAGTTATATTATTCATATGATTAGGGCTTATTATGGCTAGGTTTAATTATCAAATTGAGTTTGATTATTGTTGTCTAATTTATATGCATGTAGTTGTGATTAGATTTACATTAATTTATGCTTGTTGAGTGTTAAACGGAGTTTATAAGCAATTGCGATTCTTGTCTAGTGATTAGCCATCTAATATTGATTAGGATTATTTGGGAATTATTATGTGTTTTTAATGTTTCTTGTTACTGGAATATCTCACTACGGAGTAGTAGGATATATGATAGTAATTGGATTAGACTATGAAAGCCTCGCCCGAATAACTAGTACTTTGCATATATAACCTCCCCTTATCTATGTTCTACCCTTATTGCATAAGTCAATTTCTCTCAAATTAATTGAATTGATTTCATGGAAAGAGAAGTGTGGAGGCACCAGTGATGTTTGGTGGTGGTGGCATGGTTACATTCCCCGGCAATGGCAGTCTTAGTGACGTGGACAGATGGTGAGCATTGGTGTTGAGGCCGCCGACGCAGTGGGATAGTGGTGGGTGTTGGTGGGTTGGTGATGAGTTAGGAGAGAAAGAGGTGTTGAGGTGAGAGAAGAGAGACTGCGATTAAATTTGTTGGGTCAATCATCATTATTAATTTATCACAAGTTATTTGGGTGCTGAGTTGTCACTATTTTATTGGTGGTGTATGAGATTCTTTATACATATGATGTGTGTGTACCAAACTCCCTAAGGGGTGACTCCTATATACAAAAAGACACCTAAAGGGGTGACGTCCATATTAACAAGAAACTGTGGGACTATCATGAGAAATTATGTCCACAAAAAGAAAGAAAAAAGGGTTAAGTGTCCATGGGAATGTAAGTGTAAATCTCAATTTTTGTTACACTCATCTAATACAAAAATGTAGGTCTATTATGTTGCAATTGGCTAACAAATTCAATCGCAATACTAACAAATAACCAAACTCAATCTATATACTCCCTCCGTCCGAGTTTAAACACTTCATAGCAAAAACGCACCCTCACGAAAGAGGGTGTACAAGCTAAACGGTTGATCAAAATTACGAAAAAATTACATAGAATTTTTGTTAACCCTCATATCTAACTTGTTATGTAATTTGTTTGGAACTTTAATTATCCGGTTAGTGTATACTCTCCGCAACACCGGGGTATTTCGAGCATGGGGTATTTAAACTCGAACGGAGGGAGTAATGAATAATCCAATACAAATGAGGAAATAGCGGAAAATAAGTTAAATATTTTCAAATGATAACGTACAACAACCTCCCACTAGCTATAGGATAGGCCATGAGTGCACACGTCCAAGCGCACAAACACATTGACCAAAACCTGCCAATTGCGTCATCAAAAGGATGTCACATGCCCTAAAATAGGTTATGGACACAATCCATACAAAAAAACGTCAACTAAGGGTAGAGTAAGAACTTAAGCAAAGAAACAACCCCGAATAAGACACGCGCTTTGTGTGACTACCAATGAAGAAACAAACCAATCAAATGAGTCAAAAAATTAAGCCATTGGGTACGAATCATGTCCAATTCATAAATTGAACTGGCAGTAACTATGTCGAGCACGACTGTAACACTCCCGATTCTCGACTAATTTAAAAATATTATTTTATCACATACTCCCTCCATTCATATCCAATCTTTCTGTTTTTTCAGGTTGTCTCTGAGACCATATTGTGAACAATTTTTAGACCAATGAATACTTAATTTGGTATAGAAAGTAACACATACTTCATTCTGCAATGCAATCTCTCAATACCATTTAGTTTTATGGCAAGTGTTTATATTATTTGGTCTAAAAATGGTTCTCAATATGGCCTCTCAATTAACCTTCAACAACAGGAAGATTGGATATGAATGGAGGGAGTATATAATAACTAAAATTCAATAATATTACTATTGATATACAAAGCTAACCAACATACATAACTAATTTATACAAATCGATGAGGCGTTAAAAGAGCTATACAAATTTCTAGAATCTCAATACATCTAAGCCCTTATATCGGATATAATCTCAAGACCATCGATATTTCCAGTACATAACGTCCTAACAATTACTCACTAACAATATTTCTAAATAATTGGAAATTCTTAATAACTATTTAATAGGAATTTAATGGTCACTTTAACTAATTATCTTTGGATCATTTTCACCCCAACCCGTTATCCAAAAATCTTAGGACAAACTGTGTGATGATGTGTTATGCCGAACACATTTATTGTTGTATTCTTCGCCGCAAAAAATTTTCGAGACCTCTTAGTGCTCATAATCTACAATTTTGCCCATCCCTCTAAAATGAACTTATTCGCAAGTTTTGTCCTCCTAGCAATTTTTTAACACTTGAATCTCGATCTCTCTTCAGATCTTGCTCAATCGGGTTTTTCACAGCCGTCTTCATTATGGAGCACTTCTCCCCATCTTGTGATATCCTTGTCTTTATCATGGGATGGACTTCTCATCACCTTGCGACGCGCTTCTTGTCATCTTGTCAATACACATAATCACCGACAAAACATTTGAGCACTTCTCTCCAACAACCATGTTAGAGCACTTCTCTGTAATTCTATAACGCAAGGGCAAACTACCTTGAGGGGTATCGACATTCCCACAACCTCTTTGTCATCACTACCTTGACCTGACTTGTTTAGGCTTCACACCCAAACCTTTAAACGTCTCGCTCTTTTGAGGCTCAAGGAGGCTTTAGTGTTTGGACTCAATAAGACTTGAAATTTGCATCATCCATCAATCGCAAATAAGGGTGTGTTGCCTTACACGTACGCCTTATTTTCTTCTCACTTTTCAGGTTGCGACGACATGCCCTTTTATCAGTTCTTCATTACTTTCTTTATTTTTAATAATGTACATATTATGAAAACGACTTTACATACATACACCATGTGTATATAACAATTTTAGATTCTAGACGTTCTCTTTCCCCCTCCTTTAGTTAATTCGGATCAAAGATAATTACAAAAATAACATAAATTTTCATAATTACTATGATTGGTTTACAAGTGGGAGAGAAGGTAGTTGGCATATCTTCTCTTCCCTGAATGTGATGAGCATCAAAATTAATTCAAACTAGATGTAAGCCCGTGCGTTGTACGGGTCTCTTAATAATGATATCCAATTATGATGATACAGTTGAATCGATATATGTTTGGCCCTTATATTGGAACTACTTGCATTTTATTTAACCTGTGTAGAAAATTATTTTCATCATATGAATCTCATTTTACAAACTTGGCAACTTATACTCTCAAATCAGCACCTTTAACGTCACTACAACTATACTTTTATTCAAAAGTATTACCTTAAATATTGTTACTAATAAACCTTTTAAAAAAAGTCTTATTTTAAACATTCACATGACCCCGTTGTATATCTATTTCAGCTGATTTCCACATTTTCAAGGATCTGTATAATATGTACAATGATTTTGCCCTTCGTCTTTAATTGTACAACTTTAAATTAGCACCCTCGAATAGATTAGAACTAAATTAAATTTTTGTTCAAAAACACTATATCAAATTAATACTTAGTAACAGTCACACGGTAACTTTGTTATTTTATTTTTCTCATGGTTTTCTACATTTTCGTGTTTATGTATATCTTTGAGTTTTCATTTTTGTGACTGTGTAATATATTTTTTTCCAAAAAACTCTAATTTCACATTATTATCACTATTTAAACGTCTCATTGGTGCAATGATAGTTACTAATTTCAAAATTTTACTCTTAATGCTAACATTTCCTATAAGAATTTTTTTAGCAAATGGATATAATGTTCACAAAAATAAACAATGTGGGTAGCATGTACACAAACATACATGCAAATGCAAATACCTTTTAAAAGGGAGCAAAGAGATAGTAAATTTCATTTTTAATAATAAAAACATTGTTTTGAACAAAATTTGCTTATAACGTACTACCTTTATATGTTTTTTCCCAACAAAACACTACCTGGCATTGACCTTGTTTTTATTATTACTAATATTTTCATATTTTGTTGGCTTCAATTTTTTTAGCACTGACTACCCTAACCTCTTCTTTTATAATTTTATCGTCCCTCCCTCTATCCACATATTCATAAAATTATATATTACAAATAGATAAATATTGTTCTAAATTGACATATTCTGGTACGAATACCAAATGAGTATTCAGCTATGAAACCTATGTTATACGAAAAGTTGAGATATTGGTTGAACGCATTTATTTTCAGTGTGATCACTTATTGCAACATAATGTTTAAAACAAATATTTTTCTTGCAAAATCATGGAGAGAGTGGGGGTACGGAAGTACCAAAACCAAAGCACAGGAACTTTAGAAGGCAATCTTGAGGTTATAGGGTAGCTTACAATATTTCCATTAACATACTGATATACAATTGTTTGGCATATTAGAAAGAATTCGAGTTTCATTCTTTAATAATTCTTAGATGTAGTATGTCGATCGTGATCGAGTATTAGTTCTTATACTTAAAAAAGAATTATTAGTCATTATTTTGGAAACTTATTAGCCTAACGTTGTTTTCATGTACGATTTTTTTTTTGGTACAATTTCATGTACGATTATGATTGTTTGACTTTAAGATTTCAATAATTATAATGTTTTCTCGTAGGATCATGATATAGAGTCAGAGAAGAAATTAAGATAAAGATAGGTAGAAGACTCTCTATTATTCGAAGACACTTGAACGAACTTAAACAAAAACACTTAAAAGACCAATGGCTATGTTGGACATATAAGAGATGATCATTGTGGGATATTAGTGATTGCAATAAATACCTTTTGCCTGTTTTTAGAAGACCAACACTTTAATAAGTCATCCCTGAATAATATGGGGCATTCTTATATTTGATTCGTACATTTCCAAGTCCGTTTAAAGTTACATTAATAAGTTCTTTACACTACTCTAATTTCTCCTTATGGACGATGTGAGATATTTCCTTACACTCTGTACATTGCTAAGTCAGTGTACAGTTTTATAAAAGGAAGATTGAACTATGTGATACTGATACATCGCCGAGCAGGCTTCATTATACCATGGACGCTCTATGTGATACGTGGTGAGGTTGTATGAATTTGGTATACGGTAGATCTAGTGTAAGATGTAATATATTGTACATAATTAATTTGGAACACCAAATAAGTACTTAACTATCAATCTAAGATATACAAATCCATTAAACATCGAGACACCTTATAGTATCAGCCTAATATCTTCCTACATATAGCTTACATACCTTTAATATCTATCGTTGATTAATCTTTCATCTAAGGGCTGAATTCCACACTTTCACCTTTATCTTGTATAGTGTTCACATTATGCATGTAAGCCTGCCACTTAAAAAATACACGACCCATCTTAAAAATCAATAAAAGCAACTTGAGTAACAGAGTAACACATATATTAAAAAAAACACATGTATAATTATAGATAAAAGCATGCACGTATGTTTAGCTAGACAATTCTACGTATAAAAGCATGTACATAAAAAAAACATAAGACATGTAAACACAGGTTCATAGGCTCGGTGAAGGCAACTTATATAATAGTAGAAAATAAGGTATAATCTTCTGCAATATTTGGAATAATAAGGAAGAGGAGCACAATTTAGAATGGAATGTTTGTAGAGTGAAGTTTATTGTCTGTATTAGAGTGAAGAACTACTTGAAAGGCAATGTAAATGAGGACATCCTAGAGCTCCTCAGCGTCTAGAACCTTAGTGGTTTCTTTTTTGTAAGCTCTCTTATTTTTTTCCATATATGGAAGAATAAAAGCCCTAACTTTGCTTGCAAAAAAAAAAATATTTGGAAAAATAAGAACTTTGGATAGTATTAGAAGATACCATAACCTTTTCAAATCTTTTACAATAATCAGCTTATGGAAATAGAAATCGGATAGTACTTGGGGCATGTTTGGCCAAGTTCCAACTTCTCCTCAGAAACAGTTTCTGGAGGAGGAGCTCCAGTTAAACTGGAGCTTCTATTTCAGAGGCACAAATTTACACTAGAAGTGTTTCTCATAATCCAGAAACAGTTTCTCAATTTTGTGTATTTGGCCAGTTTCCAGTTTCTAGGACCCAGAAACAGTCCAGAAACACTTCAGGAGTTTGGCCAAACACACCCTTATTAGAATAGCACAAACACTAATATACCATAAAGAATTTCCAATCTCCTACCATGATTAGCTAATTTTTTGGTCACTTACCATACATATAGGATTTAAATATAAAAATTTTAATACGCAATATGGAAAATTAGACATTCTAGAATGTTCCAACCGTTGTGGAAGCTCATAAAAAGTCTCAAATAATAATATACTAGATATAAGCCCGTGCGTTGCACGGGTCTCTTAATGTTGATATCCAATTATGATGATAAAGTTGAACTGATCAATATTTGGCCCTTATATAGGAACAATTGTGTGCATTTTATTTAACCCGTGTAGACAATCACTTACAAACTTGGGAATTTATACTTTCAAATCAACATTTTTTAATGTCACTGCAACTATACTTTTCTTCAAAAACAATAGCTTAAATATTGTTACTAAATCTTTTAAAAAAAGTTATTATCTAAAACGTTCATATGGTACTGTTGTGTTTATATATTTTGCTGATTTCCACAATTTCAAGTTTTTGTATAATATGCACCATAATTTTTGCCCCTCATACACATAAACGGGAAAAAAAATCAGACAGTATAATTTAAAATAAAATATTCGTTCGTCTTTAATTGTACAATTTTGAATTAGCACCCTCTAATAGATTAGAACAACATTAAAGTTTTGTTCAAAAACACTATCTTAAATTAATACTTAGGAACATTCACACGGTACCCTTATTGTTTTATTTTTCTCATGCTTTCCACGTTTGTATATCTTTGAGGTTTCATATTTATGATTATGTGTAATATTTTTTTCTTTTACAAGCACTAAACTCTAATTTCACATTGTTTTCTCTATTTAAACTTCTTATTGATGCAATGATAGATAATAACTTCATAATTTGACTCTTAATGCTAACATTTAATTTCTTATAAGAATTTAGCAAATGAGCATAATATGTTCACAAAAATGAAACAATGTGGGTACCACTTACACAAACATACATGTAAATGCAATACCTTTAAAAAGGGAGCAAAGAGATAGTAAATTTCATTTTTAACAAATTTGCTTATAACGTACTAGTGTACTACCTTTATATGTTTTTGAAAAAATTGTGGGAAACCACCCAATACTTTAATTTTGCTAGTTTTTAGAGAACCACCTAATAAAAAAACTTTTTTTTGGAGAACCACCAAATAAGTTTATTTCTTTATGGTAGAACCACCTTCTGATGAGTAACGTCATAACCTTACCGGATTTGTTCTACGTAGATTGCCGGAATGTTGACTCATTAAAAAAAGTTATAACAAAAACCCACATAGATGCCGAGTCATCAACTACTCTTGACTCCCAAAAAAAAAAAAAAAAAAAAAAAAAAAAAAAAAAAAAGAAGTTCATCTTCCCCAAATTATCACGCTAAACCCTAATACCCAGACGTACCCATCTTCTATTCAAAAATTCACTCACGCCTAATCAAATTATAACTTCCAATTCACTTCACTGCAAATTTCAATCTCCTACCTCTGCTGCGACATTAAGGCACTCGATAATCAATTAATGGTGTTTAATCATAAATCAATTGGGTTAAATACCCAATTCAAATATAGGGATTTCTACCTCTATACCCAATTAACAAAATAGATCATAAAATAACTCACCTATTGACAACAATTAGCAAGGATGTTGGAGGAGAAGATAACGTTAGGAGTAGATGTGCGAAACAAATTTGAAATTTTTTGATTAGATGAGAGGGAGCTGAGCTTTAATTTTTTTTTTTTTTTGTAAGAATGTGAACTTTTATTCTTCCATTAAAGGGAATAAAAGAAAGGAAATCTTACAAAAAAGAACCCCACTAGAGAGAAATCATCCCGAGTTCGAGTCTCCTATGAAACTAAGCTATCAACTACGTCCACATCTTTACAGTTTTTTTGCCAAGCATAAATCCTTACACAGACAATGTATTTGATTTGCCTAACTGTCCAATCTTTGTTATGCTCGATTCCTCCAAAGGCGCGCATTCCTTTCTATCCAAACCATGTAGACAGTTGTGACCAGACTGCAAATCATCCACCTACATTTCCAGTGTTTCCTGTGCTTTCTTTGAGCAAGCCATCTAATTTCTCCACTCAGACTCTTCGGTTGTCTCTGAGTTTTGAGCCATCTTAGGATTTCTTCCCAAATTCCAGCAGAATATGAGCATTCAAAAAACAGATGCTGATGGTTTTCAGCTCTGCTTTTACAAAGCTCACACCTGTTTACTAAAACCCTTCCTCTTTTACAGATGTTGTCTAATGTTGCCAAAGAGTTTTGAATAGCCAAACCAGCAACAAAACTATGTTTAGGTAAGTTTATGCTGTCCCAAATCACCTTAGCCCATCTATTTTCAAGATAGTGAGTCCTGAAATGGTCATACCCTGCTGCAGCTTTGTACTTTCCATTTGTCTGCCATTTTTTTATCATCTCAGCAGCTTTGCATTCATCTGCAGCAGTTGTGAGCAATTCATCTCTAACAGTTAAAATATCTCTCCAGGTTTCTGAAGCATTGGCTTTTCTCTTGACTTGCCAAATACTCTGACCTCTAAGCTGAGCTTTAATTTTGGTGCGTAGGAGTTATGGATTTCTCTAGGTTTTGGTAAGTGTGGAATAATGGAAGTGATGATATATTGACATTACCCTTTTTTTTTTGGTTAATGAGTCAGCACTAGAGTAAGCCATGCTGCCATTCCGGCAATCCACGTAGGACAAATCCGACAAGTTTAAGGCGAGACTCATCATAAGGTGGTTCTACCATAAAGAAATAAACTTATTTGGTTGTTTCCCAAAGAAAGTTTTTTATTAGGTGGTTCCCCAAAAACTAGGAAATAAATTAGGTGGTTTCCCACAATTCTTTCGATGTTTTAACATACGCTCCCACAAAAGGCCACACATATTTTAAATTTTTTACCTTTACATCTTATCACGTTAGATAACATCTGAGTGCTAATTAAGTCTAGTACGCTTGTGAATGACCATGGAGTATATAACTACACTATCATCTAAATTAATCAACATATAAATTTGACTACTACTACTATGATGAAAATAAAAACACACATGAATGATGGCCTTGGCTCATATTCATCTGTGTTGTTTTCCATCTCCTAATCTGCTTGTACAACTCTTATCCATAGTAGCAAATAGAACAAACATATGCCTAGTGGATCGTTAGAATTGATTACCTTCCTGCATATTATGTTTATATTATTTTAATTTAGTTATAAATCCTTGACAAATTATTAGCTTGATCTATTATTTCAATCCTTTTCACCTATATATCCACTTTTTTTAATAAATTTCCCAATGTATGATTTTTTTAATAAATTTCCCAAGATTAGAGATTCTCCCACATCGTCCAAGAAGTATGATTACAATATTTTGTCACACTATATGTTAGCTTATTTTACTTTTGTCCCACATTGTTGTATCAGAAGAAGATAGATTAATTCTACTCGGTGTTGTAATCGTAACGGGATTAATTCTTGTGTTCTTAAAAAAAAGTTTGTTAATCCATACATATATTTCATTTGCTCATGTTCACAACGTGGGATAATTTTTTAGTAGAGGAATTTTGGTCATGAATTTGACAATGTGGGATGACTTTTTATTACTCTTCTTATTTACCAATATTGGAGTTTATCTCACATCGTTTAATAAGTAAGATTACAGTATTTTGACTCGCCAAACGCCGCTAGGTTATTTTTGTCCCACATCATTGTATCAAAATTTTAGGTGAAACAAACTAAACTTAGGATACTCTATAGAATACTATATATATAGGTCTATATGATACTCCTATACTCTTCTACTTATACTCCTCATATCACTATATCATACATATCATCAAGGGAATTGATAAAGCATTTTAATTCAAAGACGATTTTTTTTAAACTAAAATATAATAATATGTCAATTTAAAAAAGGCATTTTATTTAAACCTTTTTTAATACTAAAATTATGAGGGTACTAAAAAAATTATTAGTATGTTGAATATGCATACAAAGAACAATGTTTAAACTTGTCAATCAATACTTTAGCAGCTTATTACAGCCAGCCGAGTATATATGATCAGGCATTATGATTGTGAATGTTGATCTAGGACTTCAACTATTTATAACTAGCTGATTGTTTAACTTCGATTAGGATTAGGAATAAGATAGATTAGGATTAGGAAAATATACCAAAAACCTTGCCCGATAAATCCCTCCTTTATTGATTGATGTGGAGTTTCTAGAATGTCCATTATTATTTATTTATTTTTTATATACCATATCATTCACAATTCATATTAAATTGAGTTTCTAGTGTTTTCCATTCTTATTTAATAATTATTTACTTACCATATCATATACAACTAGCTTTTGTTCCCGTGGTTTCACGGTACTGTTTTTGGTTTGTTTGTTGAGGTAGTTGTTCGAAAATAAACCTGCTTGGGGGTTGGTCTTGGATTCAAATCCTCATAAATCACACCCTCCGCGGCTTTAGCTGCTCCTATAGTCCTATGTACAAAAGAAAAATCAAATTTGTAAAACATCTACTCGTTAAAAGTCAATTTCTTGAATGTAGACATTCACGTCCACAATCATCAGAGCCAACCTAGCGCTTATGATTGCTCAAGACTAAATATCTGGTATTTTGAAGTTCGTTATTCCAATTTCACATTATGTGTGAGCAATTAGATCCGTCTATAGTGTTAGTCAATAGTATTATCTCAGATACTCAAAGTATCGAACATCCAACTTATCCTACTGCACAAAGAATAGACAACCCAAGTACCCAACTACAAATGGCAGGCTGTTTGAAACCAACATCTTGTTCTTGATTTTTCTCCAAATGAAGCTTAGAATATGTTATTCATAGTGTGTAAGCGTACACAGTGCCACTTGATGTGTTATAGTGGAAATCTGCATACAGTTAATAATCTGAAATTTCGGAATCTATTTATGTTTACTTAGGTTCAAGTTAATAACTTTGTTACTGTTGGCATCCTCAATCCTCAAGTACAGGGTGCGTGCTTCTTCGGCGAGTAAAATGCAAATGTTTGATCCTTTTTCCTCGAAGCAGCATTGACATTTTTCTTTTCCTGTGGTCATGTTCTATTTTTATTCATAATCATATATTTTTATTCAGCATTGACATTGCAAAATATTCTGCTACAATAAACCAACCTTGTCCAAAGTAAACTAACCGCTTACAAAGCAAACACTGCTAAATTCTGGATGAAGAACTGAAATTGTCCACGAATAGGGCTAGATCTTCTTCAGATTAGGTCGTATGAGAACACATATCTCCTCGAATTGAACCGTGGATACCATACCCGCGGAAGGCAGTTTATATGAGAGAATTGCACTGCTATTTCGGGTAGAGAAGTCTGCTAGTTTACATCAACTTTAAGCATTAAAACTCGCAAGAATTACTACAGTAGTGCCAAGTTAACACAGTAGCATCAACAGCTTCTTTTATCCAATAATGAAACAATTAAGATCTCTAATACATAGTATGAACTGTTCAGGAGATCATCCCCTTGTATATCACGATCGAAGAGTTCAATAATAACGGCCTATTTACTGATGTAATGTACACAAAGGCTGCACAGGACAATGCACATTTGACAAACCAAATGTTTACATTGAAGATAGACAACAACAACAACAACAACAACAACCAAGCCTTATTCCCAAAATGATTTGGGGTCGGCTAACATGAATCGCCCTCGAAGATCGTAAGATATACACTAAAAAGTTAAAGAAAGGAGCGGACAAATGTAAAAAGTAATGAAACCGATAGCCAAAAGTTTTAAAATAGGAAAAAAGTAAAAAGAAATACACAAGAGTAAATAAAGTAATACAAAAGCGAAAAGGGTGTGAAATTTTACAGAAGTTAAGAGAAAATAATTTGGAAAAGGGAAAATGTAAAATAAATCAATATCAATAGAAATCCATTTGCAAACAAAGAGACCATAGAAATTAAATGACATTTTCCATGTGGATCATGTCTCTCCACACTGCCACATTGAAGATAGACCTGATAAAAAAAAATGGTAAATGCTTCTTTTATATGGAGTATCAAACTTTCAACTCGCACATCAGTGTCATACTTTCAATGGACATTGCGAGTGAAAAGTCCTTCAAAAATCGTATGTAAGTCCTTATTATGTGGTCCAAAAATCTCATCAGCCTTCCGAAGAGTTTCCTAACAAAATATAACAGGGATAACACAATATATGATAATGTAAGCGAGTCATGATCCAAACCAAAGCAAAATATAAAGCTTCAAACTTTCAATTGATCAAATATAAAGGTAATTGGTTATAGAAGACAATGGACGGAGCCAGGTTCTGCATCTCACAGTCTCACTTTCCGGGAACAAAGGAGCGGTTATACCTCATTGTACTTCTCCTAAGTTGGTTTCTTGACCTTATTTTTGTCATTGAGAAATCAAAATCTTGACCATTTCAAAAGGTGATCTAGAATGAATTCGCTTTAAGTCACTTCTATAAGCAGGAGACTTAGTCTTGCTTTTATTAATTCTTAAAACAACTCTTACTTCAAGGTGTGTTAGGAGGAATAGAGATGAGCAACATACTTCTTTTGTTTGCTTGTGTGCATCCAGCTCCTTAACATTTGCCAAAAATGCACCAAATTGCTCATATAAGAGACGACTCTTGAGAGATCAAATGAAAAGCCGCTTTAGACAAAGAGCATTAGACTGTCTGAACATTTGAAGCAAGGGCGAAAACTAAGATACCATGAGATCCATCAAGCCTTTAAAAGAATAGCTTTAAAAGTAATAAAATGGAAAAGGCACACGAAACATACACATTTACTACATTAGCACTGACGTTGGCAGTACCGCTAATAGGAATTCATAGGCATACAGTATGCCCAAACATTAAATTGGAATTAACATATGGCCTTTTCTTACTGATATTCGTAAAATCATAACAAAGAGAAGATGGTTTCGTGGGGTTTAATAATTCTTCCTGTATTTTCAAATCATGTGACCATATAGAGTATTTTGGCTTCCTTGCTCTAACGGGCTTAAAATCAATCACCCTTCTGTATATTGTTACACATATACAGGTCTTGGTAAGTTGTACGTCTTCAAGTTTTCAGATAGAAGAACCCTGTAGCATATGCTAAAGACCTTCCTCTCCTAAGCCGTATTGTTCAACTCTACCAATTTGAAGGCCAAGAAAACACACTTGTTTGATTGAACTACTATATCGAGTATCGACAGAGGGACAACCCACTACTATACCAACGAAAGATAAAAACACCAAGAATAGACAGCTTATATATATATGGATATCAAAACTATTACAAAAAGGTAGACAAATGTTTAAAAAAAATAATAAATCATTTTTAAACAATAGCCGACTCATAATTAATACACATATTAGTTGATTTTTGATCCATAAAAATTAGCAGAGAAACACAATTAATTAAAATGAGTGGGGAAATAGTCCAAGTGTCTCTTTCGTTTATTTGTTTTGGGATAGTTTTAACGTTATGAACTTGTAATTTATGTCACTTATCATATTGGTGTCTAATTTACCAGTTAACAACATTAATAATAAGAACAATAAGGTATCAACAAAGTTAAATTGAAAGAAAACACCAAATTAGAACTTTCATTGCTACTTTAGTTTGTGGTTTAGATCATTCATGCCCTGTAATTCGATACACCTTGGTTATTAGACCAGGTCTTAGGAGAGCCCAATGTTCTTTATATTTATGCCCGTAATAATATCATGCTCTAGAGCTCATTTTTTACCCAACCGATCAACATGATGTCTGGTGGCTGGACTGATTCTTGTGCAGGTAGTTCCATTTCCTCAAAAGTTCAACATGTCTAGATATCCCCAATAACAAAAGTTCTGCCTAAAACTTTGAAGTCCTAAGAATGTAAGCACAAAGAAAGAAAACGTTCAAGCAGGGTACTTGCAATATATTGATTTCTAGGCATACATGCTACTTGCAATTTATTTGCAGTTCAAAGACTTCATCATCTTCCATTTTGCTAAAAATCTAACTTGCGATCATCTCAACCCAACACGTTGTCAATTCCCTATTACGGATTTCTGCTAAGCAAAGGTCTCAAGCTAAGTATGACAAACTACAACAGTTTTAAAGTGAAATCGAATGAACCAGTCAAATCTCAATGAAACAACCAATTAGAGCAATAAATCAAACCCGAAACAATACAATTGTCCTAGATATTAGATGCAAATCCATTTTGTTTTACTAATTCCAAAATTACTATTAATCGCATAGATCATATGTAGTTTGGTGATAATAAATTACCTGTTTGCAAGGAGGAGACGACTCCATCATCTCCGTCGTCTAGGCGCACTTCTTTCCCTTTCTTCTGCTCCAACTATGCTCCCTCTTCTATACCTGCTTATTGTTTCTCTCATCTCCCATATGGTTCACGAAGAGAAATATTGGAAGGGGCGGAAGATGGGATCGACAGATAAAAGAAAAAATAAATTGCCATCTTCTCAAAAGTAATATTGAAATCATGGTAAAACTAAAAAAGCTTTGAGAAGTAACATATGAAATTAAAATTTCTAAAACTATAGAAAAACCTAAAGCTTAATATGATTAAGCTAATGCATACTCCGTATAAAATTCTTGTATTGATTGAAGCACAAATCAAACTGGGTAAACAGAACATACCTTCGATGAACAACATTTATGGGCAATAACTTGTATATGTCAATAGATGATTCTGAAGCAAAGCAACATACATGTCATTAGATGAGTTTAAAATTCAAAAAAAAATACTAAAAAAAAGGTAAAATAAACGATACAATTAGCAATTGGATTGGGAGTATGATATTACCCTTGACTTTGGAGTTTGGACTCTTAATTTGAAGAAAAATAATCTGAATTTCACAGATAATATGTCAACATATGAGTAAAGAAGGGAGGAAGAAGATACCTTTCATTGATTCTTAGAACTTTTGTTAAAGTAAGCAACTTTGGCAAACAAAGCACCAAAATTGGCAACGAAAACAGCAAACTTGGGAACGAAAACAGCAAAATTGGTAACGAAAGCAGAAATCTTGGCAACGAATGGAGCAAAATTGACAACGAAAACAGTAACTTTGGCATGAAAATTGGCAACGAAAGCATGAAAATTGGCAACGAAAACAGTAAAATTGGGAACGAAAAAAAGAGAAAAGAAAACCTGATGGTGTTGCCAGTGCGCATGCGAATCCAGTTAGGAATGGGCTTGTTCTGTCTCATCTTCTCCCCCAACTTCTTCTTAATCATGAATGCCCTTTGCAACGGCTGCATATTCAATCATTTTATTATTATTATTATTATTATTCAATCAAATCAAATACGACTACTCAGTGAAGAGAGAGAGAGAGAGAGAGAGAGAGAGAGAGAGAGAGGGGAAGGAAGGATACCATGGTTGAAACTGTGTTGAGTGTTGACGACGGCGTCTCTTCTGCTCCCTAATAATATGAAACCCATCAAATTAATTCACACCCATCAAACCAATAAGAAACCCATCAAATTAATTCATCTTTAAAATAGTTCATTCCTATAAACACCAAATCTAATTAATTCAGGATCGGAAACTTACGAAAGGAAAATAATGGGCTGCTTGAGGGAAAGCATTTTCAGTCTACAACGAAATCAAATCAACAAAAAAGAATTAAACTCAAAATTATAAAAGGATTGATATTTTTGCGATTGATATAAGGGAATAGATCAAGAAGATGAGAGAGAAATATAAGTTACCTGCTCCGCCATTGTTAGGAGATGAGAGGTTTGGGCCTTTGAGGAGAGAGAAAAATGGCGCTGAAAGAATAGGGGAGGAGTACCGTTTGATGAACGTTATGGCAATATAATTGATAAGGGAATGGGGAGGACGACTTTTTGATGGGGTTGTACGTTATGGCAATATCATTGATAAGGGAAAGGTGAAACGGGAGGACCAGCGACGCAATGAAGATCCTATGTCCCATTATTTGTCCCACTCCCTGTACCAAGCCAATAAGATGATAGAAAAATCAAATAATCTTATTAAAACTTTAATTTATTTAGATAAGTATTGTGTTTTCCTATCATCCTATTGGTTTGGTACATGGAGTGGGACAAATAATGGGACAGAAGATCTCTACTGCCAGCGACGACCTAGTCGTTTCAACTTTCAAGGAGGAAGATGAAGTGATGAACTGAGAGTCAGAACTTGGAAGGGGAGACAATCTCACACGTGGGAGGGACTACACGTGAGGATATGATAAGAATGGGATGAAATGTGAAGGCAACACGTTGGCGATGAGCTAGATTTAATTTTTACAAATGTTTTGAAAGTGCGCCACGTCATCTGTGGAGTTAGGCTATTAATAGATAAGTATAGATTTACATTAAAGTACTCGGTGAGTTACCATATGTAAGATTTAAATAAATATTTTTTAATAAAAGATATGGAAATATGGACATTCTAGAACGTTCCAATCGTTGTAGGACATTCTACAATGTTCCAATCGTTGTGGCAGCTCAAAAAAAGTCTCTTTTAATAATATATACTAGTTGAATGCCCGTGCGTTGCACGGACTCTAGGTTTAAACTCTAATTTATGCTTATTTTAAACCAAGTTATTGTTTTATCTCAATTGACCAAAAAAAATAAAATTCAATAAATAGACACTAAGTCTTGAGTGATAGGATGTCACAATATATAATTATTGTGACTAAAACGATTACTAAAAGTAATACAATGGTTAAATGTCTTTTTCTAATTATCTGATTTTAATTGACAAAAAAGTGATTGGGGTTTAGGGTTAAATAAAGTTTGAAATAATGAGATAAATTTATGTCAAATTAACTTTTAACTGGTTGAATTCCAGTTTGCATTACTTATTTGATTATTGTAATCGATACTATATGTCAACTTTGATTACCACGATTTTGGTTTGATAATAAGTTATACACTTTTGAATTAGGTTATCTTTTGGATTGAGATTGTGACTTAATATCGTGTAACTTTTTTGTTACCTTATTTGCAAGAGTATGAACTTTTTGTATGGACTCTCAATCATTTACCACTATAAGCAACTCTAAATGATGTGTGACTCTTCTACATTTGTATGTTAACCTTGTAACCTATGCCCATGCGTTGCACGGACTCTTGATTTAAACTCGTTTATTATATACATTTAAAACTAATTATTATTCAAAGTCATGCATAAAAATTGGTTCCAAACTTCATTAACCTTTTACTACTCTTCTTCAACTACTACTACAACGATTTTCTCCAATTTTTCAATGTAGTAGGATTGTTTTTTCGGATGACTACTTCTACTCCTAATAATGGTATACTATATACTACTACTCCTATTACTACGTATTACTACGTACTCCTAATATTGTTATACTCCTACTAGTACGTACGGCTACTCCTACTTCTACTACTACGTATTACTACTCCTACTCCAACTATACTACTACTATTCGTCTATTCCTACTCCTACTACTATACTCCTTCTCCTCCTCCTCCTCCTCCTCCTCCTCCTACTACTACTACTACTACTACTACTACTACTACTACTACTACAACTCCTACTCATACTCCCTCAGTTTAGTCCAATGCTCCTACTCTTAGAAGGAGTATATGAAACTTCTACTATACACTCCCCTACTTTATTATTTTTTTTTTTGAGATCAAATCCCCTACTTTATTATTATGTATTGATTATGAGGAAACTAATTATTATTCAAGATCATGCATAAAAATTTCATCCAAACTTCATTAACCTTTTACTACTTCTTTTCAACTACTACTACATAATACTACTACTACTACTATACTACTACTATACTACTACTACAATATTTTTTTCCAATTTTTCAATGTAATAGGATTGCTTTTTCGGACGACTACTACATACTACTTCTGCTCCTAATAATGTTATACTACTACTTCCTATTACTACGTATTACTACTCCTAATATTGTTATACTACTACTCCTACTCCTATTACTACGTATTACATACTACTCCTACTACTACGTACTACTACTCCTACTTCTACTACTACGTATTACTACTCCTACCCCAACTATACTACTACTATTCGTCTATTCCTACTCCTACTCCTACTCTTACTACTATTGCAACTCCTACTCATACTCCCTCACTTCAGTGCAGTCCTCCTACTTTATTATCATGTATTGATTATGAGGTTACTACAAAAATTATTTATATCGAATATGCATCTAAAATCGTAATAAAATAATTAATAAGTTTAAAATTGCCAATCAATACTTTACCAGCTTATTGTAGCTAGCTAATTATGTATAACCAGACATTATGATTGTGCATGTTGATCTGGGACTTCAACTATTTATAGCTAATTGATTGTTAAACTTTTATTAGAATTAGAATTATATAACTTCTATTAGGATTAAAATTAGATTATGATAGATTATGATTAGGAAAATATACCATAAACCTTCCTAATCTCCTAAAAAACATGGACTCTTTTAGAACGCAAGAAAAAAAAAAATCGAATTTTCTATGGAGTGTATAAACTCGGACGGAAGGAGTATATGATATGCGCGTTTAAAGTCACAATATCCAGTTTTTATGTGGGTTCAATATAATAATAACGTGAGTTAATGATAAATAACATATTGCTAAAAATTGTCTAACTTTATCGGGTTTGAAAATATAATATAGTATCGTGTAACTTTTGGATTAGCCTATACTCAGTAAGATTAGCACAGACGATACATTCTCATAAATCTCGATCTGTAAATAATTCTTATTTATTTTTTGATCTAATTTTCTTATTTTTAATTACTTAAATAAGTAAATGGATTTCAATTTCAAGTCATATTAGAAATTGTAATTGTAGGATGATTATTACATCATAGACAAACCCTCTCTCCCTCTTTTGGTAGGATTAGAAATTGATAATTATACTACTTTGAGTTGGATGAGAATAGATAATGAAACCTATCGTATGGAGAGTATTATTAGAAATGATTAATTCTCTTCCGAATAAAATCAAATCAAAACAAATAACATATAGAACTTATCACAAACACTAATGCAGTGTGAGTAAGAGCTAACTAATACTCACTATGTAGGTATTGATTGATATTATAAACGTAAACTATTCTAACTACTATATGAACTTAGCTAGACACAATACTTTACAAATTATCTCTTGCTAGTGTCGAGCTTAGTTGATAGAGCCTAGGTCTATATAGTTGACTTGCTTAATATGAACTTATTATACACAATGTGATTATGTGAAGATAGGAGAGGCCAATAACTATTTTTCTTTTTGGTTGCTCGACAATAATACTGTGTGTGTTTTAGTAGCTCCGCATGAAAAACATGTATCTACTATATATAACAACGAATAGTTTGACATAAAGCTTTTTCTCGTAGAAAGATCACCTTGATTTGTGTTCAGCTATACAAAATGTAGAGTATAACTTAAGAAAGTTATGATAAAGTCAAAATGCTAAAGTAAACTCTTTTTTTTAGTCGCATAAATTTGATACTCTCTTTTTTTTTTAGTTGCATAAATTTGAAACGGAAGATTGGAGTTTCTCAAAATATATTATGTAATACATGATCATCTAATCTTATTATGGTTATATATTCTTACATGTAATGTGACCTTTGTACATCCATCAACCACATTGCTTGGTTTGGTGATTGATTGATTTGGTGTAATTGAAATCTTTAATCCTCCATTGATTGAAGATATTGTGCATGCGTAGGATTAGTTTTTGTGATTGACTCCGTAATATAGGTGTTCTCTTTTACATTCAATTACTATATAAGCTAAGTATATACCTCTATACGAATGCGAATCCACATTAAGTTAGATATCAATTAAGCTACGTCACTCCTACAACATAGATTAATTAAAGAACTACGTACAACTCGATCCGTCCTCAAGTACAAATCTAAAGTCAAGAAGGACAATTAGTATGCGGTGACAAAGTGGCACTATGGAATTGTACAATAGTACGTTTTGGCCTACGAAATAATATAAGATCGAAGATGGACAAATTAAAGTCAATCGCATTGCTAATCATAAAGATATGCATGCATGAAGATGCTAGAACCTTATTAGGAGACAAAGAAAGTTTAGGTAAATTATTCGTCCTAATTTCATGTTTAAAACTTCTATACAATCTTTACAATCAAACATCTCCTAATCTTATGCAGTTTTCCAATTTGAACACCTCCCAAATTTCTACAACTTTCCAATTTGAACATCTACTGAACTTCCACAATCTTCCAAAAGTGAGACTCTCCCACAACGCAAGAAAAATAAATAGAATATTCTGGTGGCTCCGTGAAAATCAACTTTAACGTAGGCTCTCGAAAAAAGCCTCCTTTATTAATATGTATTGATTGACTAGTTGAATGCCCGTGCGTTGCACGGACTATAAATTTAACCTCAAATAGTTGGTCAGATTTACTTCATATATTTTGAAATTTGATTTGTTGATTTGGGCATGTCATTGCGGTCAAAATTTATGTGAATATAATACTATCAAAGCTTAATTTGAGAAATTTTTTTGGTGATATAAACTTTGATACCCTCTCCCATTCTTTTGATTTGCCCCATTTTTCTTTTTTGGATGATACATTTGACTGATTTCTATTTTTGTGTAGCATTTGTCTAAGTCCATTTTAACCTTCATGGAAGATGGAGTATACCTATTTGCATGTGGGACAAATGTCCTTATGTGTAAATAAATAACCAAGACTACCCCACTACTATTAAATCTTGCCCAAAAGAAGTATTGCAATTTTTGTTTTAATGATAAATTATACACTTCCGAATATGTGTTAACTTTATCAGGATAGAAAATATGGTATGATATAATATCATGAAACTTTTGGATTAGTCTATTTTGAATCAGATTTATGTAGACAATGAACTCTTATTATCGCTATAAACAACTTTACATGATGTAAGGTATTGTACAAGAAAACTATTATAGATCATTTCAACAATTTTATATAGTACATAGGAGTCTAGAAAGGTCTTCTCATTGTAAGAATTTTATTCATTTTTTTTTTCTTTTCTCCTACTCTTATACGTCATGCAAAATAAAGTAAATTAACGAATGTATGGTTCTTTTTTACATGCTAATTTATTGTGTCCATCGTTAGATAATGATCTTGACTTTTCATCAAGTAAGCGATCATATGCCGCGTAAATCGGTGATTGAGGTAGGAGATATGCGTGTCTTAATTGAGTCCCCCTTCCTAATTTCTATGCTGGTTCATTGGATACTAAAACGATGATTTGATGACAATTATACATTTATGAATTGAATACGGCAAATTCACGTGGTGCCCCTGAGTTATGTCAAAATGCACGTGGTGCCCCCACTTTGCAAACTACTACTCTCTGGTGCCCCTGAACTATTACACCCAATGCACATGGTGCCCCTTTTACCCATATTGACCCAAATTGACTAACGGTGTTAACTTTTAAGGGTTAAGTGATGAGGTGGCATTGGGTTAGCATTTGGGTGGGGAAATTAGTGTAGGATTAGTAATTAATTATATTTTTATAATCTTCAAACAATAATAAAAAAATAAATAAAAAAAAAATTCCAAAAAATCAGAATTATTATTTTATTTCGAAAATATTTGTGAAATTTTGCAAATTTTAAGAAAAAAGTGCACATGGTGCCCCTAAGGTTTACTCAGCAATGCACATGGTACCCCTGAGCTTTACTCAGCAATGCACATGGTACCCCTGACAGAAAACTATAACGGCTAGTTTTATTAAAACTTGCAAAATTTCATAAAATATTTTCGGAAGAAATTTTTTTTTTTTGTTATTTTTTGGATTTTTTTTAATTTTAATATTATAAAAATATAATTAATTACTAATACTACACTAACTTTCCCGCCCAAATGCTAACCTAATGCCACGTCATCACTTAACCCTTTAAAGTTAACACCGTTAGTCAATTTGGGTCAATATGGGTAAAAGGGGCACCATGTGCATTGGGTGTAATAGTTCAGGGGCACCAGAGAGTAGTAGTTTGCAAAGTGGGGGCACCACATGCATTTTGACATAACTCAGGGGCACCACGTGAATTTGCCGAATTGAATAAGTTTTAACTTATTTAGAACTGAAAATGCGATCAAGTATCTTGTATCTTTTTGATTAGCCTATTGTCAATATGATTAGTATAAATAATGGACTCTCTAAATAATGTGAGACTGTTTTATTGTAAATTTGTAATATAAATTTAAGATACCTAATTCTCAAATTTAAAAATAATCTTCTTGGAAAATGAGATCTATGTTTTAAAAGAAATAATGTATAACTCTCTATAAAGTAGGACTGAGTGAGGATCATAAGAGTACCCCTCCTTAGGTGAGTACTGCGCACCTATTAATAGCCGTCCGATCTACTTATTTCGACGCCCCAGATTAAGCCACATGTTCCTGGTTTAAATAAAAAATTCCCGGTTGTTTTTCCACGTTCCAAATCATTTGCAACATTTCACTTTCTCTCTCCTGAAACTCTCTCAGTCTCTCCTCTCCACATTTCTCTCTCCTCACTCGGAAACTCCCTTCCGTCGCCGCCTCCGACACCGCCGCCTGCGGTTGCGTCACCGGCCCGACGCCGATTCTGTCACGTCTTGTCTTCCTCGCGGTCACTGGCTTTGATTTTATTCATCGATTTTTATGAGGTTTGTCTCATTTTCATCTGTATTTAAAATTTTCTAATGGTTTTTTTACTTGTTCAAACCCTAATTAATTCGATAAATGTAATTTTAGGTCGAATCGAGTTGGAATTTGCTAGGTTTTCATTTTTTCAGATCTGTTCGACATTTTTTGGAGCTTCGATCGACATTTTTTGGAGCATCGATCGATATCGACGATGATCGCAGGTTAGTTGTTCATCCTTTTTCTCGAATAAATTCGATATATGCACGATTTGATCTCTTTTTTTTTGTTAATTATTACATGCGATTTGTGATTGAGATTTATTATTTCGAAATTGCGTGAAATTAGATTTGATTTTGATGAGAATTGCGATTGATTTCGACATTCGGCTGCCGATCGCCAGTGTTGCTTGGTTTTGTGAGAAACTTTTGGTTTTCGGCTTATAGTTGAACAGTTTTGGATGTACAGGTTTCAATTTTGAGTCTGATAACGTAGTTTTAATTTTTCAGTGAAATATGTGTCATTTTATGGGAAACTGTGTGGCCTTGTGTGAAGAGTGGGACATTCGGTGGTGTCCTTGTATGGATACATTTGTGTCATTGTGTTGATATTCGGTGTAATTCAATGTGACACTCTCGTGTCATTGGATGGAGGTGTCATTGTATAGACACTCTTGTGTCATTGTATGGACAATGAGCGTCATTGGATGGTGGTGTCATCGTGTGTACGCTCTTGTGTCATTGTATGGACATAGGTGTCATTGGAAGGAGGTGTCATCGTATGGACACTCCTGTGTCATTGTATAGACAATGGTGTCATTGTTTTTTTTTTGTTACAACAATGGTGTCATTGTAGGGACACTCTTGTGTCATTCTATGGACAATGGGTGTCATTATATTGTATGGTGTTTGGCGCGCACTGTTTTCGTGTGATTATGCTCTCTTTCCATTTTTGTTTGGATGTTTTTTTTTTTTTTTTTTTGATGAGAATGTAAAATTTTATTAATGAGGAACTCTGTTGCCAGAGTAAAAGTTACATCATATCAGGTTTTGTAGCCATATTGTATCCTTCTTGGACACCTTGCTAATATTACATTTGATTCTACTCTTAATCTCTTTCTTAACTACTTCACATATCTTATCCGGGTGAATCAAGACAAGATCCAGTCTGCATTTGTTGCGTGCCCACCATATGTGGTAGATCAGATTACAAATGATTGAGCCAGCAACCTGCTTCATCATCTTTGAAGCCATTCTTTTCTTTGAGCACCACAGAAGAGTATCAGCTTCAGGATAGTTGATGTTGGTCCATTTCTTCATATTCTCAAGGCATCTCTTTGCATATGCACACTTGAAGAAAACATGCCCATGTGTCTCAATATCATCTTGACAAAGGAGACACTGATCATCCATACAAACTCCAAACCTCTTGAGCTTGTCTTTCATTTGAAGTTTCTGCATAATTGCCAGCCAACTAATGAAAGAAGCTCTCGGTATCATGAGTCTGTTCCATAAGAATTTCCCCCAGCAGATTTTCAATTCTTCCCCTTTCAACCAGTTGTAACCTGCTGAAATAGAATATCCAGTTCCTGGACTCGACCATTTTTCCTTCTCAAACCCCTCTTTCATTTGATTCCTGACCATGCAGATCTTTTTCCAAAACCAACTAACATCACCATGAGGTTCATACTGCTCCCAACTGGAATCCTTCAAATATACACTGTTAATCCACTTGATCCAAAGCTTATCTGCTTTCTGATATATCCAATAAGCATACTTCCCCAGGCTAGCTCTATTCCACATGATGATGTCTCGAATACCTAAACCACCAGCTACATTCGACTTACATACACTGTCCCAAGCCACCAAAGGGCTCCTAAGCATATGTTCATTGCTATCCCACAAGTAGTTCCGGCAAATTGCATTGATTCTTTTCATGACCAGCTTAGGAATGACAAACAATCTGGCCCAATAATCATGGAGATTAATTAGGACAGCTTTAATAAGGGTTAGCCTACCAGCGTATGATAATTTCCTAGCTCCCAGGGCCCTGATCCTATGCACTATTTTTTCAGTCAGAATATGACAATCTCTGGTTGAGATTCTCCCAGCAGTAATTTGAATTCCAAGGTATCTAAAAGGAATCTCACCTTCCCTAAAACCTGAGAATCCAATTACCTCCTGTTTCACATTAAAGCCCATACCTGCACAGTATATTTCTGACTTTGATGTATTTGCCTTCAATCCAGAAGCCTGTGAGAAAGTTGTGAAGCCCCTCAACATTAGAGTAACAGCATTCAAGTTGCCTTTACAGAACAAAAGAAGGTCATCAGCAAAGCACATGTGATTAAGCTTTGTTTTGCTGCATAAAGGGTGATACCTGAATCCATGTTTCCCAGCTACAACTCCTAAAATTCTAGAAAGGTATTCCATACAAATGGTAAATAGGAGTGGAGAAAGAGGGTCACCTTGACGCAACCCTCTCTTACCCTTGAAATACCCAAACATATCACCATTAAGTGAAATGGAATATGAAGTGGTACTAACACATTCCATAATGATCATCACCATTTTATCAGGGAAGTTTAAAGCCATCAACATTTCTTTGATAAACTCCCATTCCACCGAATCATAGGCCTTTCTAAGGTCTATTTTCATCAGACACCTTGGAGACACCCCCTTCCTGTTGTATTTTCTGACCAGATCTTGACAAATCATCACATTCTTAACTATATCTCTTCCCCTTACAAATGCACCTTGGCTCTGATTGATTATATGTGGCAGCACCCTTCCTATTCTTTCACATATGACTTTTGAAATGCATTTGTAAATGGTATTACAGCACGCTATAGGCCTATATTCTAGAACAGAAACAGGATGGTCTACTTTTGGAATCATGGTAAGCACTGTAGAGTTAATCTGTTTTAGCAACTTACCATTAGAGAAGAAATCTTGAACTGCCTCTATAACTAGATCCCCCACAGTATTCCAAGAGTCCTTAAAAAACTGGCTGGTGAATCCATCATGGCCAGGGCTTTTGTTGCCATTGATGGCAAACATGGCATTCCTCACTTCTAACCTTGTAACTGGCCTTAATAAGTCATTCTGCATCTCCTCAGTTAGGATAGGGCCTTTTCTGACTGTTTGAACATGAACCTGCTTTCTGTCATCAGCTTTCCCTAATAATTCCTGGTAATAGTCCAGAAAAGCTACTTGAATTTCATTATGCTCAGTGTGCACCTCCCCTTTCATGTCCTTAATCTGGAAAATATTGTTCCTAACTCTTCTTGCTCTGATTGTAGCATGAAAGTAGGCTGTGTTATCATCCCCATCAGCAATCCAATGGGCCTTACTTCTTTGTTTCAAGAAGCTTTCTTTGGCTTTGTACAAATACCGGAACTTAGTAGCTGATTCTGCTTCCTTGGCACACAAATCTTCATTTCTGGGATCATTCTGAAGCTGCTTTTGGATCTCAAACAACTCTTCACCCGCCTTAGCAGCAGCAACTTCAATGTTGGCAAAATAAGATTTATTAAGTCCTTTTAGGGGGTGCTTCAAACCCTTCAGCTTTGTAATGACTCTAAACATGGCACAACCCACTACTCTTTTCTCCCATTCCTCCTTGACAATATTCCCAAACTCAGGTGCTCTACTCCACATGTTGTAATATTTAAAGGAAGCCTTACCTTTAACTCTGTCCTTGTATAGAGAGATCACACAGGAGCTATGATCAAATAAGCCTTCAGGATGAAAATAAGCTTGACTATCTTGAAACAAATTTATCCACTCACTGTTTATCAGCACTCTGTCAATTCTACTAAACACTCTGGTGTTATCTTTATGCTTGTTGTTCCAAGTAAAGAAACAACCTTCAGACTTCATATCCTCCACACCACAGGCATGAACACAGTTCTGGAAGCTTTGGATTTCATTAATAGTAACCCTAGAACCAATCCTCTCATTAGTGAATAATACATTGTTAAAGTCACCCATGATCACCCAAGCTTCAGAAATCCAAGCACTGAAACTAACCAATTTTTGCCACAAAAGATCCCTCTCAGCAGCACTATTAGACCCATAAACAAAAGTGGTAAAGAAAGACCTGCTAGAACCAATCTCTTCTACTTTTATGTGGATATATTGCATTTCCATACTTATAATTTGAACATTGTATCTAGCTGGATCCCAGATAATCCAAATTCTTCCCCCTTTATGGAGACTGTTATTAGTAGTAATAGACCATTGAGAGCAAACACTAAGGTGAGTCCTAGCAACAGCCCTAGACTTCACCTTAGTCTCTAGGAGACCAAATAGCCCAATATTATGTTGATTTAAGAATCTTTTAATTTCTCCTTGCTTAGCTGGGCTATTCAGTCCCCTTACATTCCAGAAACCCAGCTTAGCCATGGTCCACATGACCATGACCCTCACTACCATTCTCTACTCTCCCAGACACAACACCATGCCTAACTACAGTAGCATAAGATAAAGCAGCTCCTGAGTCAGCAGAATTATGACCCAACTGAGGAAAAGTATACAGCTGTCTCACATGTCTTCCTGTAAAAGGGGGTATCTGCGGGACAGTTACTGCAGGGGTATTAAAACCATCCATGGTGCTTTCAACTATGGCCAAGGTCTGGTTTTCAGCAGGGTTATTACCCTTCTGTCCATCATTGGCCTGCTTAGCTTTAGGCCTCCATTCCTGCCTAACTCTCTTTTTCTGGTTTCCACCCTGTTGTTGAACTCCTCTTCTACAATCCTCACTTGTATGGCCAAGCTTCTTACATTTCTTACAAATGGTTGGCTTCCATTCATATTCAATGTCCTGCTCTATGGTCTTTCCTTTTTCATCAAGAAATCTCAACTTGCTAGGAAAATCCTGATCAATTTCAACCTCCACAAGAACCCTAGCATATCCCAACATACTCCTATTCTCAGTGGCTCTATCAGTCTTAATAACCCTCCCAATAATACCAGCAATCTTACCAATACAATTGGGGGTCCAAAACTTCAAATCTAGCCTTAACAATTTCACCCAAATAGGCACTTTTTTGATAAACTTCTTATTTAAGTCCATGTCTTCTGTCCAAGCCTGAACAATCAGGGGTTTGTTATCAAATAGGTAATGACCTGCCTTAAGAGCATTCTCCTTCTGTTCTACAGTAGTGAACCTAGCTACATAAACACCATTAGGTAAGAAGGAAACTTTGTCTAGGCCTTTCTTCCCCCAAATTCTAGCAAAGTAACCATTCATCACATCAGGAGGCGGGTTAGCCCCTAACACATAGCAAACCAACGCATTTGTCCAGTAATTAACACCCTCACTTACATCCTCAGCAGTTAAAGACATAAGTTTAGGGTTAGATTTACTATGCTCAACAGGGTTCGAATGCATACCTCTTCTGGTAACCGTGTGCCATTCTTCTTCTGTTTCATCCTCAATACCCTCCTCTATTGTCTCAAAACCACTTCCTTGAGCTGTCCCATGGCGCACTTGTTCACCCCCATCATCCTCTTCCTGATCCTCATCATCCGACAGATGTAATGGAGGAATTCCTTGGATTTCAGCCATCGATCTCACCTTCCTCGCGTCAGAAGTGGATGGAGCCAGTTTGATGTTGTTATCTGACAGATTCTTCTTACTATTGTGTTTCTTGCCTAAGTTCCGGTGTTTCCCCTTTGATCTCGATCGTGCCATAGCTAGAATCAAGAGCTATTAGGAGAAGATCGAAACTTTCAGTGCCAAAATTGCAGAAAAAATTTAGAGTCGAAAACCTAATTTTTCCCCTCTTTTACTTTCTCTCTCTAGCATTTTCTCTCTCCGCTACCATACCCCTTTTTGCTTCTTCTCTCATTACCCCCATTTTTGTTTGGATGTTGGATCTATGGCAAAATGACTAGTCAAAATCATTGGAGCATTAGCTGTTTTATCATTTTTTTCTAGGTTAAGCAATGATTGTGAGGTTGTTAATTCAGAGAACTCTAGACTTTCTGTGTCGTTTAATACTTCTAGTTCCTCTTTAAGCTGACTAGCTCAACAGGAAGAGCATCGTGTAATGCACGAGGTGTGGGTTCAACTCCCACGTCGGCTACAAAATTTTAGAAACTTTAAATCTGGTTCTTATTGTTCTAATGTAATTGAACCTACAAAGTGGTGAAACTGAGCAGCACTGGCAAGAGGCATGTCACAAAAGTCACGATCAATGTTTAGACTAGTGAGCTCATGTAGGAATTGAACCTACAACAATTATGCACATTTGCACAAATGTTATACCAATTGAGCTAGTAGAATGTCCCCATTATTCCTTACCTTAACTTATGACAATTTAAGAGTATTTATAGAGGAATTTGATATGATGACGACGTCACGGATGACGCTATGACATCATTGTTCGTGCTCCGTTCTTGCCGTCCGGACATGCAGGAGCAGCCTTCAAGACATGCTTGAGTGCCCTTCGGACATGTCGGGGCACCCTTCTAGACATGCAGTAGCATCCTTCGGACATGTCATAGCACCCTTCCGGGACATGTCATAGCACTCTTCTAGAGATGTGAGATCATGCTTTGGACATGCAGAATCACCACTCGGGCGTACAAGTGGCCTTACATGAGGATGCTTGTGGCCTATGCTTCGATGGACTCTACCTAATAGCATGAAGCAATAAAATGATATCAACTAAGATTGATAAGATCTAGACACACGCGATTTCAATGTTCAATTAATATATGTTTATTTATCTCGTTCTTATTATTATTGATTGATTTAAAGTTGATTAGGTGACCACTCATTAACCCTAAATTATATTTAAGGAACGATTAGGAGTTTTTTTTTTTTCTTTTACAGCTGAGTACTCAACATGATTGGAATAGGTGAGGACAATAATGTTCAATTGGACGAATGTTTGTAGATATTAATTGACCGGGATTTTTTCCCCTATTGATTTACAACTTACTTGTTTAGATCTGCTTATTTGATCAATTATAATAAATAAAATAAAACCCCATTTAATCACTATTACATACTTAGACAACCTTCGTTCTCTGTGAATACGAACCTTACAACCTTATTACCGACGTTGTAGGTTAGATTTAATAATCGGCGAATTCACGTGGTGCCCCTGAGTTATGACAAAATGCGCGTGGTGCCCCTACTTCCAAACTACTACATCATGGTCCCCCTGAAGTATAATACATAATGCACGTGGTGCCCTAATGATTAATTTTGACTAACGACATCCAACTTTGACCGTTAAGTGATGATGTGCCGTAAGTTAGGGTTTCGGTTAAAGTTTAATTAAGGGATAATTATATAATTACTATAAAAAAATAAATTTATTTTTCAAAATTTTCAAAAAATTGCATTTTCATTTTTCGAGAAACTTTTTTTCGAAAATTTCGATTTGACTTAAAAATTGTGGACATGGTGCCCCTAAGTTATATATAATAGTGCGCATTGTGCCCCTTAGTTTTACATTACAGTACACATGGTACTCCTGTCAGACTATTTCAATTTAAAAAACCGTTGTATGTTGAGTAATTCGTTAAACTGCCATTTTATTTTTCAAGAAAAATTAAAATAGTAACCATCTATGGCTTTTTTATCTGGTAATTATTCTTCTTTCTCGTAGAAAAAAGAGGAGTTAAAAGCAAATTAATCAAGATAGAACGGTCATTCATGTTTATCGAATAGTGTGGCAGGGGCACCATGTGCACTATTATGTAAAACTCAGGGGCACCATGTATACCGTTACGTATAACTGAGGGGCACAGTGTGCACAATTTTAAGGTCAAAATTGAAATTTTCCGAAAACATACTTTTTCAAAAAAAAATTAGCAAATTTTTAGGAAATATTGAAATTTTTTATTTTTCTTAAATAATTTTTGAAATTAATAATATAATTATCCCTTAGTTAACTTTTAACCAAACCCTAACCCACGCCACATCATCACTTAACGGTCAAAGTTTGATGTCGTTAGTCAAAATTAGTCATGTGCACTATGTATCATACTTCAGGGACACCATGATGTAATAATTTGGAAAGTGGGGGCATCACGCGCACGCGCATTTTGACATAACTCAGGGGCACCACGTGAATTTCCCGTTTAATAATCTATATGGATTTTTCTAACGTGTAACCCATACGGCACATGATAAAACTCAATTTCCTTCCTTAATAAAGTGATATTCTGCTGAATTATTCAATGATTTGTTTTTTCAAGTGAAAATATAACTTAAGCCCTGTTTGATTAGACTTATTAGCAGTAGTATTCAGATCAGTTCAGAATCATTTAATTCAAATCAAATCAGCTCAGATCAGATCAGATCAGATCAGATCAAAGTAATTCAAATCAGATCAGAAATGTCCAAATTTCTATCAATGTATTTGATCCATAACTGATACTAACTCGTTGAAATTCAATCAAAATTTTAACACATTCAGATCATATCAGATCAGTTCGGAATCATTCGAATCAGATCAGATCAGAATCATTCAAATCAGATCAGATCAGTTCAGAAAGATGCATTCCTATCAAATGGGGCTTTAATTAAGGACAAAAATGGAGTTTTATCATGTGCCCTTTGGGCACACGTTAGAAAAACTGAATCTATATTAGGCACACGACTTTAGCCTGTCAAATTTTGACGTCGTTTACCCAAAAATGTAAAAACAAAATATTTTTGTTAATTTATTTTGCTTTTGTTGATCCTCTTTATTTTGTCTTATTTCCTTTCTTAAGTAAACTTTACCAACCCTACGAGATACAAACTCTCACCCCATTTTTATTGCTACTATTTATTCAATTCATCAAGTTTCTCAGAAAGTACGAGTTTAGATTATGCGTTTGTTACATTCATGTTTTGTTTGAAAGGACTCGTCGAATCAAAAATTGATGTACGCGGGTCACATATCTAAGGAGTCCCTGCAGGACAGCTCCTGTAAGGTGATCACTGGAGATGCGGCTCAAATGCTTTTAAAACTTCTTCATAAACAGGCCTCTTAAATTCCACTGCCTGCATAGTAAATCCGAAAATGAAGTAAAATATAACAGTCGCAATCGAGAAATATATCATTCCAGTAACTCATACGAGACGAGACTTACTAGCTCCACTACTTGCTTCGGTGCCATCCATGTCCACTTGCCAAACTCAGGCTTTTCCTTGCCATCACCCAGCAGGTTAATCTCATCCTCATTCCCCAAAAACTTTAGCAGAAACCTGCTCGTACATCACAGATTCAGGATAATTTTCTTCTGAAAGTAGGAAGTCATTAAAATAGGCGTGAAAATGCAGTTCTAATGCACCACCAGTCTCCCTGTAGAGGAGCTGGGTACACTCAGTGACTTGCTAACTGACTTGCCAGTCGCCACAACAGGTTATATTGGACCTTCCTTCATAAGCTTATATACATTCCACTTATCTTAGTCACAGATTTAAAAGAGTAGTATCTCACCACTTTTGGGCCTGCCCCTTCCAGTCAGAACCCCACTGGCGGTTTAGTTTCTCCCTAACATCTGGAGGGAAATCATAAGTCAACCAATATGGCACCTGTTTAAAGTCAATATGGTATTCTTATTATGATAAATAGAAAACAAGAACAAAATATAGATAATTACTCTTAATAGCAGCTCCAATGTTACAGCCTACATAAAATGGGTGAAATCAATGGTTTAAAGCTGAATTTGTGATTCTAAACATAAAAAGGGGAGCTGAGCATAGCATGACTTCTGCAGAAACAACATCCGTCAGGTTTTCACAAGGCTTATTGGCCTTGTCTTGACACTAATCTTCTGCATCCTATCATCCCAAATGCATTAAATTGAAGCTCACTCATCTTACCTTTGCAGACGACCTTATGATTTATACAAGGGGTGATGTGCCATCTGAGAAGGCAGTAATGGGATGTCTGAATAAAAATTTGCTGCAGTTTCAGGTCGAGTTGCTAACCCAACCAAGACTGATGTTTACTTTGGGTGAGTGTCAAGCAGAAAATTCTGCAGGAAACTGGATTTACAGAGGGGATTTTTCCTTTTAGATATCTAGGAATCCCCCTCTATGCTAAAAAACTGAAGCCAGACATGAGCTACAAGGGGCCATTAATCACTGGTCAACACAATTTCTCTCTTACGCTGGCAAAAAGGAACTTATTAACTCAGTAGTTTTTGGTCTGAAAATTTTCTGGAGTGCTAGTCTCTTTCTCCCAAAGGATATTCTGAACAAACTCAACAGAGCATGCAAATATCTTTTGTGGGCAATTGAGACTGGGAAGAGAAAAATGGTGTTTAATAGCTAGAAAAGCATTTGTACTCCAAAAAATGAAGCACGATTTAGCATCAAGGAGGCATTATTAGGGAACAAAGTGATTTTGGAAAGTATGGAAACTGACCAACAATCAAGGGAGCATATGGAGCAAATGGGATAATAGCCTACACTCTGAAGGGGAAAAATTTCTGGGAGGTATCTCAAAAACCTAATGATCCTGAATGTTGGAGGGGAATAGATGCAGCAAGGGATGAAATCTCATGAAAATGGGGAATGCCAATCTTGCAGAATCAAAAATGGCATAATGGAGATAAGATGGGAAATTCAGGGTGACAACTGTCTGGGACCCTGTTGTAATGCCAAAGAACAGTATCACAGCACCAATTGCAGTCCAAGGCAGTCTAGCCACCATGGATACTATTCAGAGCAGAGGGCTACAGGTGATTAACAGATGCAATTTGTGCAAGGAAAAAAGTGAATCTCATCCCCATCTTTTCTTCAACTGTAAGCTGCCGAAGGAAATTTGGCACAGAAACTTGAAATGGATGGGAATGAAACCAAGAAATTGGAATATACAAAGAGAACTAGACTGATTTGGGAAAAAGAGCAGGAAAAGGCACTGGAATATCAGATGGGCAAAGTGCAGTGTTGCAGCTACAATCTATATGATTTGGGTTGAGGGAAACAGCAGAATATTTGGGGGAATTGAGCATAGTTCAAGCTGGATCATCAGAAGAATCCAGTTCATGGTCTGTGTTAGAACGTATGCATGCTATGGCAATGATACAAAGCTAGAAATAGTTAAACTTTAGTAGTCTTCTAGCTTAGGAGCTTTGTAATTGTTCTTTTCTTGATGGTTATCTTTTGTAAGGAAAATTTCATTCCCTCTTTTGGATGAATAAAAAGTAACTTTCTTACACACACAAAAAAAAAAAAAAAAAAAAAAAATAAAATAAAAAGAAGAAAAGTTAAAGATTGCAACCCTTTATCTCTTTGTTTCGTGATCAACTACCAAGAAAATTCATCATGATTTAAAGCGGAAAATGAAGACTATTCCTCTCACAACTCAAAAAGTATATCAAATGTTATAGTGGATTATCACATTGCTTAAGCTCAACGAAATGTAAAGCGATACACTGATACACACCTCGGCAAGGACTTCAACTGATGTGGCTCCTGTCTCTTCTCTGAGCTCTCTGATGGCTGCAATTCGGGGATCTTCACCTTCATCTATACCACCCTATGTACACAAATTACAATTGCAACAGTTCCTTCTCATGTCATTCATAGTTCCACACTCAACAGAAAAATAGAAAGCTATCAAGGTGACTCTAAATAGAACTTTTAGTGTTAGCATAGAATGATCTCACTTAGAATTGATTCTTAATTAACCAAGTGTTTCTCTAGTGGTAAAGACTTGGATGTCACTAGTCCAAGTTCAGGGCACATTTTGGAGGGGAGGACCCTTACCCCTCCCCCATCCACCCAAGTTTATTACCACCACCTAACTCGACTTGGGCCAGGCGGTACACATTCAGTTTAGGTAGTCAAGCTTAGCCATCTAAGTAAGAATCGGTTCTGAAGTCTACCTCAACAATACTTTTCAAAGTAAATTTCGAAAACAAAAGCTTTCTGTCCTTTCGAATAAAGAATTTAAAGAACAGTAGTTCACTAAGAATGAATTAAGGGAGATTCAGGTTTGGGTTGTGAGATGCAAGACCATGTGTCGAAATGGATGGTTAAAATCTGACTCAGATAACTGGATGATTTTCTGAAACGAAAATGTACGATCTTTCTGTAAGCCTTCTAACAATTTACAGTGCCAGAGAAACCCTTGACCAGCACTCGTCCACTCCCATTTCCATTCTCTCTAGCTTTCAACATATTTAATGGAGATTACTGGCCAACCTGAGCTAGTCAAATTTACTTCAGCAACAATTAGCCACTTGAACGTAGGGGTACAACTATAGGCCAGGGGAGTACTTTATTGCCAGGGGTTATCTTTTCCCCCGTGTAGGCATTTGCTTCCTCATTTTAATATATTTACAATTTTCCAAAAACAAAAAAAGTTTTAGGCCAGGGTGTACGGAGCTTGCCAGAAATCAAGGCTGGAGTACCACCAGCTTATTTAGACTATACAAATCCACACACAACGGACTGACCATTACATAAGGCCAAGCTCTACTCACATTTTACCACGAAGCCACATATATTTTAACCAGTTAGAACCAAAGATAGCTGGTTTCTTAATCTGTAAACCCACTACAGAATGTTGTCACAGACAACATACATGGAATAAAAGCTAAACAATTTCATGAAGTTTTGTCATACATCTCTCTAGAAATGAATTAATTCCAGAGCATCAACATTGCGCAACATTCAGAATGAGAGAGTATCAGATCCTATGTGCCCTCAGCCATGACACGTTCCAGGCATGTACACTGGTAGGAAAGTTCACCAACTAATGTCGTCACAGAAGATATAGCCACCAAATCAGTTATTGAACCTAGTGTGTAAATTACAGAAGCAGCTCAGATCCAGGTAAAGCCCAGCTATCATTGCATGATCATTAAGACAATAAACTGAACTGAACTTGGATTAACTAGTAAGAAGTCAGACTCAATCTCGGAGCTTTTCTGGCACAGGCAAGGGATTAAAGAATCAAAAGTAACAGAGTTAGGATGACTCATCTGAACTCTCCCGAAGTTTGCAGAATGCTCTAAATTGATCCAGTCAGTTTTCGTTTTGTCGTTTGGAGCTTGGACAATAGAAAGCAATTGAATGTTGATTCTAAATAAATACAGCAGTAGCCAGTAGTAATGCTACAGCATTTGCAGTTCTTAACATACAAGGGAAATTCCGTGGTCTTGCAATTTCTTACTAATATCTTCATTACCTCCAACTCTCAACTAAAAAAAAAAAAATCAGACAAAACATCTCTTCAATTCGAAGTTCCAAACCTCTGTCAACAGGCAATGTGTGCTAGAGTGTTTGTTGAAGTAACAATGTGATTAGAAACTTAAAGCAATCACGGATACACCTTAGGGCCAAGAGGTGGCCATGACTTTTGCAAGATGTAAAGGAAGTAACCAGCTGCACTATGGGAGAATTGTATCAACTGTTTCTACGTATTATGTAAACGATGGACTGCCATTTCATGATCTCCAAGTCTAGGAAACCATTCTTAAACCCAATAACATTAAGCATAAGATGTCCCTCACTCCTAACCTTGCTATATCTCAACTAACAGAAACTAAATTTTTACAGGGTTTTGTTTCTGTTTTGTTAGTCGGCATGAAGCAATTACGACTTGAACTTACGTAGAAACTATGGAGTGAAAAATTAACACCAGCCTGAGGCTCTGAGCATATACCAGCTACACAAGGCTACATCTGTATAGCACTAGATAAAGCAACGAAGAAACAATGGATTAATCAACACTTGAGCACATTTTAGAAATATAAAGCAATTTCATAGTTCACATTTGAATAGAAGACTATGGTTCTAAAAACTAACACCTAAAAAGGGCAGTCTAAGTCATATGAACGATATCTCATCCCCTCCTTCCCATCCTCAGGGTCCCTAAGACACTACGAAGGTCTCATTCTTGTTTGCACATTCACTATAGTAGTGTTTTTCTAAAGGATCACTAACATAGTAGTACTCTGGTAAAGAATCCCCCCGTTAAAAACACCGTATATGATCCCACAGACACACAAAATGGACGAAAGGGGAGAGTAAGAGAGGAAAGGAAGAGTGAGTTCCGAATTTCACTCCAAAATCTTTCCAACAATGGCAAAATCTTTCTGAATTTCACTCCAATGCCCTCCTCCAACCTTAATCCAAACACTTCCCTCCCTTTTCTTACAAATCCCGTAACCAAACGAAGTCGCCCGTAATCTCTACTCTAACAGAATATCAAACACCCCCATAATTCATTGCCAATGTAAATTCAATTAAATGCTTGATCGCACCCTCAAATTACAACTAAACCGATCGAAAATAGAATTAAAATCACATAAAGGGCGAGCTATCAAGGTTCTCTGGTCAAAAAGAGTTCCGCATAAGTTATGATAGGACGGTCTTATCCAAGTTTACGCGTAAACAAGAAACAATTACCTGGGGCATTTGCCAAGCATCAGGAATATCAAGCCGTGAAGCAGCAAATATCTGCCACTCAAAAACAAAACAAAAATGAACAACCTGAAAATCTCAACAGCGAAAGTAAAACAGGGAGAAGACATGAAAGATAAAGAGAAAAAGAGTACCTGTTTGGAGGGATTAATGAGACAAATGCCGACGTTTCGTCGGTAACCTTGAGGAGGAGAATCCATGGGAGATAATGAAGAGGAAGTTGGGCGGAGTGTGGTGGAGATAGAGTGTGTGCGACGGCGGAGATTAGGAATTGCCGGACGAGTATGGTGGTGATGGTGGTGGTGGGAGGAGAGAAAAAGTGAGAGAGTTGGTGTTTGTGGGAGGCCGAATGGATGTGGAGGAGACCGATTTAGTGGTGTGTTCCACAGCAGGAATCGACACAATGCCATTCATTCACTTCCTGCGTACAGGGGACTAGTGAAAGGCGAGACCAAGCGCCGCGCTTTGTGTAGTAAGCAGCAGTGTAGGCGCTTGGGCTCGATGGTTGGATACTCGGGTTTGAGACTTGAGTCTATCGTTTTTATTTGACGGATTTGGAGTAATCTTTAATTTGAGGATGTACATTCAAAAGTCAAAACCACTTAAACCATGAGGCTGTGACTAGAGCTGGCAACCTTGACCCGACCCGAGAGACCCGACCCGACTCACCCGAAAACCCGACCCGATTGGACCCGAAATTGTGATCACCCGAACCCGACTCGACCCGACCCGTTAACGACCCATGACCCGATACAACCCGATAATGCCCAACCCGACAATGACCCGACCCGACCCGTAGTGACCCGTTATCCGACAATGACCCGACCCGTTTGATGACCCGATAATAATTAAGCTTAATAATAATCCAAATTAGAACAATTTAGTATGCATATTGATGGTTTTAACTTACTAACTAAATAAAGTCCCCTAATTATGCCAAAAAACGAAAAATATTAATCAAAACTTGAAATGACGCGGATTAATAACCATCAGTAACTAAACCCGATTATGACCCGACCCAAAACCGACCCGACCCGACACAAAATTTACCCGAAATGACCTGAACCGAAAGCGACCCGAGTCAAAACCGACCCGACCCGAAAGTTCATCTCGACCCGCCAATACCCGAACCCGATATGACCCGACCCGCCTCGACCCGACCCGAAACCGACCCGACCCGCCCGATTGCCAGCTCTAGCTGTGACTCGAGTACCCTGAGTTTGGAGAGACGAACCTAAGAGGCTTTCAATTGCAATCATATTTGCGTCACATCGACTTTATTTGACCCAACGCTGCGCTGTTTGTATGAGCAACTAGCAAAAGCGCAGTGCTGGGTCTCGGTGGTTGGGGAGTCGGTATTTGAGTCCATCTTGTTTATTTACGGGCTACGAGTAATATTTAATACGAGAATTTACGCTTGGAACCATTAACTTTTGAGACTGTAATAGTGTGATTTTGTGAGCCCTGATTTCGGGTACACGAACCTAAGAGGCATCCGATTGCGAACATAGTTAGTACGCGCGGGTAAGATCCTATGTACTAGTATAGACTAAGCTTGTTAACAAAACACTCGTTTTCAAATCATTAGTCTTCTTAGTATCAATAAAGCTCATCGCTTAACATACAAAGCGACATCGTCTCTCAGAGCATTATTTTTTTTTTATTTTTTTTTATTTTTTTTTTTGAAAGGCTCTCAGAGCATGTTTGGATACAAAACTTGGAGAGAATGGGAGGGGAGGGGAAAAATTTCCCTCCAAATCTCTCCGTCAATGGAGAGATGGAATGCCCCCCGCAATTCTCTTCATTTCCCTCCTCCAAACCTTTTAGACTATATTTATCAATGCCCTCCCTTGCCCCAACTATTTGCAATAAAAAATTACTTAATATCTCATCCAAATTAATGCCCCAAATTTTAAAATTCAAGATTTATTGGTGCCCCATCTTTCCCCAAACAATATCCTATTTTCATAAAATAATTTTTAGTCAAAATATATAAAATGTGGTCTTATTTTGTAGACCATCAAAATATGTAAATATTGATATAACGGAAAATTCACATGGTACCCTCGAACTTTGGCCGATTGCACATGGTACCCAACTTCGCAAGTTTGTGCACATGGTACCCCTAAACTTATTTGTGCACATGGTACCCAAATAGTAACTTCCGTTAGATTTTTCCGTTAAGTGATGATGTGTCGGTTAGTTATTAGGTGATTAGTTAATTAAATTATAGATTTAATATTTCAATTTTAAAAAATTCAATAAATTCCTAGAAAAATAAATAAATTTTTTTCAAATAATTTTTTTCAAAAAAAACTTTATTAAAAAAACTAATTTTTCTAGGGGTACCGTGTGCACAAAGTGGTAACTTGAAGGGTACCATGTGCACAAAACTTGTTTTTTGGATTTTTTTTTTGTTTATGAAAATATTTTCGAAAAATTCACGTGGTACCCTCGAAGTTTGACGGATTGCGCATGGTACCCAACTTGCCAACTTTCTGCCCAAGGTACCCCTAAAGTTTGAACTTTTGAACGTGGTACCCTCGCTCTTAACGGCTAACTAACACCGTTAACTTGGAAAACAAATAATAGCAAAAAAAATAAAGAAAATACCCCACCCGCCTATTCTTTCTCCTGCCATCTCCGCCTCCCGACCACCAACGAGCCACAATTCCACAAACACCATCTGGACTTTACGAAAACCATATCCATGACTGAGCCAAGAGCCGACCACCCACCATCACCCAATCAAACCCAAAAATTTCTATTTCTCCTCCTCATTAAGCCCAGAATTTGCTTATATACCCATTGCACCAATTTACTCAAAGTGAAATTGAAATTCAGATAAAAATCAACACAAACTTTCGCCGCATATCATCTAATTCCCGAAATTTAACCTTAAATTCCCCTAAAAATCGCCCAAATGAACCCAGAATTTCATACAAATTCGAATCCAAATTAAACTCACCAAATTTGCTAAAATTAACCCATAAAATTCTCAAAAACAAAATATAAAAACACTTACCAAATTCACCCAAATAAACCCAGATTCGCGCAAAATTAATTAGATGATGAAAAAATGATGAGTTCATGGATAAGAATATAAGATGATGATTGCAAATGAGATGTGAGACCTAGTTATGGTGACCCTTGATAAGATGATGATATGATGCAGACTGGGAGTGGATGAGATGATGAATTGATGATATATGATGAATATTGTGGATGAAAATGGGTGTGGATGAAGATGAAGATGATGATACGATGATTATTGTTGTGTAAGGAGAGGGGAGAGAAACTCTGGGGAATCAAAGTGTGATGTTTTTTTTTTCCATTCTACAATTTAATCACCACCGTAGATTTTATGTCACAGATGGCTCAGATTTGAAAAACAAATCACGTTAAACGTGATATTGACGGTGTTAAAAGGTTTTTGATATTTAAGGGTACCGCGTTCAAAAGTTTAAACTTTAGGGGTACCTTGGGCAGGAAGTTGGCAAGTTGGGTACCATGTGCAATCCGCCAAACTTCGAGGGTACCACGTGAATTTTCCGAAATATTTTTTGGATTTGTTTTAAAAAGTCAAAAAAAATTATTTTTATTTTTATTTTTTGATATTTTTAAAATGGAAAATCATCATTAATATTAACTAATCTACATAAAAACTAACTAACACATCATCACTTAACGGAAAATCTAACGGAGGTTACCATTTGGGTACCATGTGCACAAAGTGGTAACTTCGGGGGTAACATGTGCACAAACTTGTCAAGTTGGGTACCATGTGCAATCAATCAAAGTTCGAGGGTACCACGTGAATTTTCCGTTGATATAATTTTCAGAAATTTATATTACATAATTTTCTAGTTTTTTTAATTATACAAATGATAAAATGTATAAGTAAAATCCCAGCCAATGGATGTTCGACATGTGGCAATGTCATTGATCAACTATGGCACAAAACTGGTGCAAGGCACGCCCCATTTGCTTGCCTCAACCTTTTTTTATTACTTTTGCTTCCTTCTTTCACGCGTGAGAAAGATTTGTCTTATTCATGCCATAAGTTTTTTGGGCATGGATAAACATGATCTTATCTGAACAAGGGAACCTAGTGAACCTACTCTCCTACCTTCCCTTCCAACTTTCCAAGTCCCCCTAGCTATCGTGTACTGTACTTACTCCATTCATGTAAAACGGCTCGAAAGTGTCGGAATTTCGACAATTTAAACAGCAATTGGATAGCAGGTGTTTGAAATTTATGCACAAGGAATCGGAATACCAATGTAGCTATGTAAACAAAATTGAACCACATCCATAGCAGAACTGCAGCAGAAGCTTATAAAGGCAGCTTAAGAGAGAGATGTGAAAGTTTCGCAAAAGAATTAATAGTCTTGATGGCCTGTTCGCCTTTTCAAGATGGACATTTACAAATTACAATGGCATTAGCCTTTTATATCTAAAGAACCACACAAATGCACCAAAAATAATGAGGCCAGCTACTCCAGTAAGTAAAAGGACCCACTGGAATGCATCTGGATCATCAAATAATGCTATTTCAAAATTCATGCCAAAGATACCAGCTACGACACCAAAGATGGCAACGACAAAAGTTGCAGTTGTTAGAAGCAGCTCGAACTGGATCAGCTGGTTTCGAACATTATCCTGAAGACAAGTAGAATAAAATCACCAATCAAACTAATTGCAATGCAGTCTCAAGTCTAAAGAAACTATACTAACAAATTGAGTAGCACTAAACTACACTCATGCTGACACAAAATCACAAATTAACTACCATTAAGGCCTTTGGCTTCACTCATGGCTCACCTCTCTTCAAATCAGAGAATCTAGTGCTCTTTATTACTTAATAGGTTAATCTCAACAAGGTCATACATCAGATCAAACCTGGTAAATAATTGAAATGTCTGCTCTAAAGAGTTTAAAGGAGGAGCATGCACCACTAATATGAACGCCTGATCGGCAAAACACCTAGTAAGGTTCACCGTCACAGAATTTTCTTTCCCCCAGGCTTTTGATAACTGAGTTGGGTGCTTTAAAATAATTCAATTGTGTGCTCTAGATTTGTGATTTACCACAATTTTGGTTAGGTTGTCCATCAACAACAACAACCTATTTCAAAAAAACAACAACAACAACCAAGCCTTAATCCAAAAATGATTTAGATGTCCCTCATGAACGCAAATTGCGCGCATCAGAGTCCTAAAACCTATTTCAGTGTTAAGAACCACTGAAGTTCTTTATTGTACTTGACATTTACCTCCGCCACAAAAAAAATCAATGCAGAAAAATGAAGGATAGAAACGGGAGAGTATTTGAAAGAGTTTAGGGTGAATGTTTAAGTAAAATACAAGGGAAATTCGGATCAAAGTCAAAAACAATAACTAAAGAGAGAAATGATACCACCAGAGATTCCATCTTTGGTAAGTAGGGTGCAACGTGAAGATTTGACCAAAACTTCAAAAATATGTTTTGCGAAACTTCAGAATATTTTGAGAAGATGAGTGAAACTTAGGATTAATGTAAAAGTTACAAAGAAAGCCAGAAAGGAGTTAGTATAAGTAGCTAATATGCTATAATATGTTTAGGGTATTATTGAATCCACCCCTGTATTTCAAAAGACAATTCACAAACTTCTAGAAAAAATCGAAAAAGGTAAAACGTTGCCTTTTCAGCTGTAACTGCACATAGAAATTTCATGTTCTGACCTACGTTAAGTTTTAAGTAGAAAAAATAGTTGGGGCACAAAGTCACCCTTCAATGTCCCCTTTTGCCTAGAGACGTGCAAAGGTTGGATGTTCCCAGATCATCCATGGGAAAAGCACCCGTCCATTTCTGATGAACCCAATTTTCATTTTCCTTTTGGTATGGGAATATGGCTGGCAATTGGCAAAACCATATTGACTATTAAAAACCCTTTCGTTTTCATTAGTTAAAATACGGTAGATGATCGCCGGATTTTAGTTAAAATACTTGTTGAAAACAATCTTTCAGTAATCACAAGGGCAAGATTGCACACGTCTCCCCACCCCCCCCCCCCCCCCACCCCCACCAGACACCAATTCCATAACATTGAAGGAACAATAATGATAACGGTAAATGACAATGAAGATAAACAAGAAAAACACATACCAGCTGAATATTTATGAAATCTTCTGTATCCTCAATATACTCCTTCAACTACAATGAGCAAAAACGAATAATGTCATTCTCCAATACAAGTTCTAACTAACTATAAAAACAGGGTAAATAAAACATACTGATGTGAGTTTATTGAGTGTGCTATCGATAACCACAAAGTATGCTTCCAACAACATCTCCAGCTCTTCTATACTATCAGTAGCACTGTCTGTGCTTCTCATGCTTTCATGCCTGCTTCTTGAGCTGAAGCATTTCTCAAGTTTTCTCGAATCTAGTGCAGAGGATACAGGAGAAACAGGAGCAGAAAGTGATACCGCACAATCATTTGATCTTAATCCTAAGGCTGATTGTTCCCCATAGAATGACATTTCCATTCGTCTCTTCTTCTCTGTAAGATACATCTCAGCCATATCTCCATCATCATCCATTAGCTGTTCTATCTCATCTCTAACCTATGAAAACATGGAAGGATACTAGTTTAAGATAAAGATAATTGTCCTCAGGTCAATTATGATCTAAAACATACAGCTCATAGTTTTTGGAAATGTATTTAGGGAATCAAATCAGCAGATACTAGACTCTCTAGTTGCCTTGAAGTAACCTTCCAGTAAAAAAGTTGAACTCAAGCCTATACAGTGACAGTATGTTTGACATCGGTCTATAGAAGTAACGTTTGTCTTCAGTACAAAATTATGTATTATAAACAACAGTACCTTCTGAACCTTCCGAGTCAATGCAACAAGTCTGCTCTTCAGTCGTCGTACCCTTTCCAAGTTTAAGGTACTGATCTTCGATGTAAGTTCATCAAGCAATGGGTATGCTTCAATCTCTAATTCAGATGCCTAGCCAATTAAAAAGCTCAAGGTAAGAAAATCCTGATCTAAGCAGCAAGAATATAAAAGACGTATTATCAAAGCTTAATGATTCTCACTCTAGAATGACTTTCTGAACAGCTCTTGATGAAAGAAGTTTCTAGCAAACTTTAAAAGGCAATGCAAAACAAGAAATAAGAAAAACAGTGCAAATATTGACTTTAAACTGATAAGCATGTAATCAGTAGTTACTTGACACTCATGTATTTGCCTTAAACTCAAGGGTCCAAGTATACCCATGTCTGATTGTCGAGTACTGTACCATATAAGGGTACACGAAGCAATATGAAGAGTCTAAGTCTAAGTACCAGAGATGATAAGGAGGAAAATTGACAAGCACCTGAGAATCAAGATATGAACAGGCAGCTTCCAAAGCAACTTCCAGTGCTTTAAACTCAAATGGCAAATAATCAGGAGATGTGCTGTCAAAGTTTCTACCACCTCTTGTCCGCGTCATGGCATCTTCTTCTGACTGCCAGGTGTCAGGACCAGAGGTTTTCAGCCGCCTTTGAAGCTCAACCACATACTGCAACACATAGCTATCAAGCGAATTCAATAGGAGGACCTCATCAGCGGTGATAATACAGCGAATCTGCTCCAGATTGACAACGATGGCCTTCTCTCTACCAAGGATGGTGGACGGATACACAAAGAGTGGATCAAGCAATCGGAGATCACGGGCAGGGAGGTCGCAACGTCGCATCATAGTGAATTTGTCAACTTCTATGACCCCAGAGTTTCCAGATGTATCAACACGGATCCACGATCGAATGCTCTGCCCACGCTTCTTCAGCCCTAAAACATCCATCCCTTGAAAAGGTGGACGCCCAGACCCAGATGCATTATTATAAGGCAAGGAACTCAGATTTGCAGATGAGGCTGGTTTCCTTAGGAGTAGGGCTTCTTTCAGGTCCGCCATCGCGTGATCAATCAGGTCATGTAGGATTTCAACCTTTCTTGCCAAAAAGGTTTAGGATTACAATCAATACTGGTTGGACAGAGCAAACGACATCAAACATTTTTTCTCTAGAATAAAGGGCAGCCTGGTGCACATTGGCGTCCCCGCAAAGCGAGGGTGGTGTATTGAGGGCAAGCCTTCCCTTGTCACTTTCTGGACAAGAGGCTGCTCCCAGGACTTGAATCCGTGAACTATCGATCACACGGCAACACCTTTACCAGTGCCCCAAGGCTAAAGTGATATTGACAAAGGATATACCAAGTAAGTGCAGTAAGGAAAGACAAAGATACAAAAATAAGATAAACAAGGTAGACCTTTTATCTGAAAGCTAGGACAATATTTAAATCAGATAGATAAAAGTTTAGAAAAAGTAGCACTACAAGATATAAGAAAAAGAACAAAGACAAGGTTCAAAATAAAGACAAAGGTTTAGGAAAAAAAAAATATCACAAGGAACATTTAGACAAGAGGCCAAACCGCATCATCCTTGCCGATTTTTTTCCCTCAACTCCACCCTCTCTAATATTATATTTCGTTTCATCCAAGTCTTCCACTACTGCTCACAATCTTATCAGTCTTTCATTTCTCACTTGTGCCTCACCTCACAGATGATGGAACCACCTTACCTTATTTTTCTGATAGGTAGAAACCACCTTACCTTATTTTTCCTAAGCTTATCTTTTAGGAGATAATGCGAACAGTACAACTCGACGACTGAGGAAAAGGAATGTGTTTTATATTTTAGCAAGCTAGCAGAATCCTTACAAAATTGAAGACAAACATCAGATTCATTCCTTAATGATGATCAGCCAAGGACAAGCATGTTTCGGAAGTGTGTACAGTAAACTCTTTCCTAAGCCCAAAGGAAGCTCCTAATCCGTTCTAAGCAAGCAGCTCACTAAGTCAAGTTCCTTTATGTATGCAAGCCATCTGATTGGTACATAAGGAGGCACATCAAATCCAGCTTCTTTTCATCATATTTTGTTAGAAGGACGTCTTAGACTTGATACTTTACGATTCCTTTGCTCAAAGTGATTGTAATTCCTGAACTATAAAAGCTAGTGAAAGCTTGTATGTAAGCAGACTTTGACATAAGGAAAACTCAGAACAAAGTTTTCTCTCACCAAAATCTGAATTTTCTCCTTAAGTTTAAGATTACTTGTCTGTGACAGTTCTAGTGCTTAATATTCAAAGGCCACTGTCGGTGTGAAGGTCATCCTTACACAAAATTATTGTCTTGTTAGTGAAAGCCTAGCTTGGGAGTAATTTAGATCATTGCAGTTCTCTCTATTTTAAGAAAGTGTTGTAGTGATCACATCATGGCCTTTTTTTAATAGCTACTCTTCATTCACAGATAAATTAAAACCAATTCAATATTTCCTCAACAACAGCTTTTTGATTTACTCACATAATTTTTCTGGTCGACTGTTCTTTTCTCATTTATCACTTGAAACAGTAAACATCAGAAGAAACTTCTACTTTCTTCCAAATCTTACAGCACCCTTAACCGATAGTACACTGTATGGCCACATTACACGGCCTAGCATACGCGTCTCTGCCACATTCATTTTGTGATGTGCCACTGTAAATTTAATCATTCATACCATCATAATTTTGATCCCATGTTACTACCACGTTGAACTATTAATTTCTAAGCGAAAATGGTTATTCTAAGACAACTAGACCAGAAGCAGATGCATCAAGTGACGATGAGGAGACCAACCCTGTGTATCTCACCCCGTATCCCATCAACTAGCAAAGTATGAGTAAGCCCAGATGAGGTATTCTAGCAGCAATGCACGAGGATTGCAGGAGTACCTATTAAAAGTTTCTTAACTACTGAATACATAAGCTCCACATTCAAAGACATTTCTATTGCAATGATACCAATTACAATTCTATCATAATCACCGATATTGTAAATCACCACATATATACCTAATACTTTTTTTTTCTTTCAAAATAGCACTTCAACATAATTGAAGTGATATCTTAGTGGACCTGAATTGTAAGTTAGACGGGTGTCTCCGAAACATCAATTTACAACTAGGGTTTCTTCGACACATCAATTTAACACAAGGGTTTCTATGAAAAATCGACTTTTCCAACATAGCAATCATACCCCTATCTACTCCTCCCTCCGTTTCCTTCAATTGTTAAGGTTTGACCTGAATATGCGAGAGGAATTCAAACCAAACGTTAACAATTCAAAAGAACGGAAGGTACTAAGTTCATTTCCGCCTGATCGAAATGTAATTAAGCTACTATAATTGCACTACTCCATCTAATAATTAACAATCACATTACTCCATAATCCAAAATTTCCACCAACTATACTTCTTGAAGAATGCCACAGGGCTCACACCACAAGATTAGAATTATACTTCAACCCGTAATTAACAAAGTTACTGTTTCATTTATTGCTAAATATACAGTAAAAAAAAAAAAAAAAAGAGTAAAAATAAAACAAAAGAATGTTATCATCATCAAAAACAATATGATCAAAAAATAATTGACCAACTCAGAAATGAAAAGAAGAATAAATTTTCACCTGAAAAGGAAGAAGTGCAAGAGTCAGGAATCACGGCGATTCCTGGATGATCCGATAATCGTAATCTGTCTCTTTCATGAACCCCAGAATAATTAGAAAGGCGTAGAATTTAGGCTTGGCGATTTTGAAATTATAACCTAATTGAGGTGATTATATACTCAAATGATGGGGGCGGGGAGGAAGCGTGAAGGAGAAGGAAAAGAGGGGGAATCAACAATCAAGTGAATAACTGAAGAGTCGGAAGAGATGTGGTGGGTTTTGCTAAAATGGTATAATAACGTGGTGGAGCACTTCCCAAGTTACCCAAAGGTTGCCTTGCTCTAAAACTCTACCTCAAACAAACAAAAACAAATCATTAGGGGTACGGTTTGGTATGTTCAGAATCCGAATTATTATAGGAGACCTAGGATAGTAGGATTCTCCCTTGTCGATTGATCGTGGGTTAGACTCGGTTATGGATGATCGGGGATCTACGTTGCACGGGTACGGACACCGACACCGACACCGAGAGGACGCGGATACCGGGACACCGCAATCTCAAAATCTAGGACACCGACACCGCTATTATTTTTTAATATATTTATATAATGAAATAATAAGAATTTCTAAATTTAAAACTTAAATCAATCTCAAAATGATGATATTACGCACACAATCATTGAATATGTTAAGGGAAACGCTAAGGAATTCGAGACTAAGAATGTCTCTTTCGCCCAAATGCTTGCTTAGTATTTATTTTTTTGTGTCCTAGAGGTGTCCAACCGGTGTCCGTGTGGAAAAAACCGCGTTTTGTGTCCGAGTTAAAAACAAATAAACCGGACACCGGTCCACCGTGTCCAACGCGTGTCCTCCTGGTGTCCGTGTCCGACACCGTATTGGACACGGACACGTCACTTGGGAGAGGTGTCTGTGCTTCATAGTCGGGGATTCCAATCAGCTAGCATGTGTATAATACTCCGTAAAAGAAAAGAAGGTTACATTGTAGTAGGAGATTGGATGTCGGAGAGAGACGTATTCTTTGAACTAATTTTTTTTTTTTTTTTGGCTTTTATGGTGTGGTTCATTTCTAACTTATTTACGAGTCCATGTACCCCATTTCATATTATTTTTTTTCGCACTATTTTGAAAAAAAAAAAAGTAAAGTTGGATGTCTTGTACTACTAGTTTGGAAATGAGTGGACAAGGAATTGGAACCGAGATCCTTCTACTATCGCAAAAGTCAAAATAGACGTGACTAAACGTTAAAGAGAGAACACATATAGTGCACGCACGAAAGAAATGTCCGCATGGAGGTGTTAAAATTGTTTTCAGTGTTATGACTAGTATTTTGGCCCGTGCAAATGCACGGGACTTAAAATGTTTATATCAACCACGTAACATGTTATTACTTTGAATATATTGGAAAAACCTATTTCAAGTATTGTATACCCTAATATTGAGAAACATAAATAGAAAATTTATTGTGATTATAACATACTCCGTATATGCTAATAGATAATTGAAAGTAACAAACAAACATTTTTAAAACTAATCCACAATTTAATAGTTGATCTACTTTATCCAAAAAAATAGGTGTCATGTATAATTTGGAAACCACACAGAGATTGCGTGGTTTCCAAAATAAATCATAGTTGGAACCAGGCCTTGCCTATCCAAAGGCCCGTCCCCTTTTGACTTACATGAATTGCTCGACCCCCCCCCCCTCCCCAATCTAACTATCCCAAACTCCACCGCCACAATTACCTACGACTAGTAGTCAAAAATTCTCTTCACCATGACAACTATTTAGTTGCCCCTCTCCTTGTCGATTTTCCTAGGCGACCTCACTCATCCGTTAATCCCTCTACACGCACGTTCAATAGAAAGCCATCATCCCATCATCAACATTATTATTACCCTATTTCCTTTCAAAAAACAAAAATATTATTATTACCCTACTCCCACCCCTTTCCTAACTAATAATCTTACCAACCAACAATTGTTTTGGTTATACCCATCGCCCTTGATCAAATGTTCACGTTAATCGCTCAATCCCCCTTGACTCCTTTACCTGACCTCCCTCGCTAACTGATACCCCTAGACTCGTCAAAATTTCCAGGTAGCATCCCCTCTAATTTTTTACTCTGCTTACTGCACGTGAACTTCTCTACCTGAAGCCCTTAACTTGTTTAATTGTTAAACTTTAATTTCTCTAATCTTATTTATTTTCAGACTCTTAATCCGTGAGTATTTATAAATTTCATAACTGAAATGAGTGCTTGGTAGTCAATAAAACATATCAAATTGATGCATCACGCTAATACACAAATTACATTGGTCTCTTATTCTACATAACTCCATTAATGAATGCAAAGAAAATTAACTTTTAATTCTATTATAATATATTTGTGTTTTTTAGCATAAAATTTCCTATGTCAAGATAACATTATCGGTTTGGTGTTACCTTCACTGTTATGTGGTGTTACCTATGCGGTAAACCAATGAGATCATGTGGTGTTACGATTACACAACATTTTCTTCTGTTTTTGAGAATGTTGATTACGTGTAAAGTTAACACTTAATATTAAATTGTATTCTGTACTAACCACTTCTTTTAACGCATTTGAATGAAAAAAAAAAAAAAAAATTACGCTGAATCATGTCTTTAAAATTGATGTCATTGCACTGTTGTAGTCTCTAATCACTCCCATTTGAATCTAGGTCCGCACTTATTAGTATTTGTGAAGATGACTCACTCTATGTCAATTTCTCCATTCGACCCCCTAAACCAATCGATTCATATACCCCACCGGCCTAACCTTTGTCCACTTCTGTAAATAACCTCATTTAGGCCCGTTTGGTTCACAAAATCCTGGATAGGAATGGGGTTTGATTTGATGAAACTCATTCCTTTGTTTGTTTGCAATTTGTAGCCTTAAGATACCGATTCCCATTAAACCCGGAATTAGCATGTACGGAGTATGATTTATTCGCCTGATTTTCATCAACGCATCTTCTTCCTCCCTTTTCTATCACTGTTGCCCACTACCACCTTTGTAACACCCCCAAATTTCGGCTAATTTAAAACTTATTTATTGTACAAAACTGTGCCAAAATTCGGAGATATTACAAGTTAATATACAAAGCCGGAGATACAGCTGTACAAAAATCTCTTATAAAATAAAATTCAAATGCGGAAGCGATAAAAACTACTCTTGACTCTTCAGCTGTACTCCTGACTCAAACCTACAATCAAAACTCAAAACAAGGACCTACCCCCATGACAAGATAGCCCGAAGGAAACTCATCAGCATTTCGCTGAGCAACACTACTCTACCGAATAATATAAACTGAATAATAATAATAGTCATGGTTTTATATATTTGTATAACCCGGGGACACATAAGAAAACACATAGAAAGTGTAAAACACTCCCCCCGGACTAACCTCCTAATTCTCATAACTTACTCCACTCTAACCTCCTTGATATAAGTAAATCATGACCTTATAACAATTAAAATCTCAAACTCAGACTTATCGTAATTGAACTCCTTCTCAAAACTCAACTCAATCTCTTTCTTAATACACATTATCATCGTCAATCCTAGGTCTCGGTAATGGGGCAAGTGAACTGGCAGTTAAACCGCAAGACAATACTTTTATCTCAATTCTCAGTATCAAACTGTGAATCTCTTTCTTTTCTCTTTGCCACTCGGGGCTCTTTCTTAGTAACATAGCTCTAATTGATACCTCAATATAATACTGTCGAAGGTTCGGTGAACCCTGCTCAACACTTAGAGTATAACTCTAAGCTACTCGGCCCCATACCAAGTACAAAGGACGACAACAGATCAAGTGTAATACAAAACTCATAAAATATCCTTCTCAATGTTATTGCTCAAGACCATGTTTTTAGACGTGGCTCAAAGGCATACAAATCTCAAACTCACTTTAGATAGTCATATCATCCACTCCCTAAATTGTGCACACGTATCAACACCATAACAAAGTCAATGACCAAACTTCCCACCTTCTTGAACTTTTACTAATCAGATGCCAATCTCTTGGCCCAAAAATCATGCGAAAGTCCTTTGTGGAACAACAAGGATACAAACTCTAAATTGCTAACAGACCCTCCAAAACCCCTCTCACGAATTACCAAACTTGTAACAACAGTAGTACTATTGGGGTAATCAAATGTATCGTAGTAACAAGACAACTGTGTAACACCTTACACTTTAATATTAATTAGCACATACTAGTATACACACAAACCACTTAGAGAGTGTTTGGGAACCTGGATTTGATTCTCAAATCCAGATTTGGCCCAATTCACATGTTTGGGAGCTCAAGAATTTACAAATCCGAATTTGAGCCAAATCCACCAGAATTTGTATCAGAGGAGCCCAAGCCAAAATGAAATGACACCTCAAAAGCCCGGATTTGAAAATCCAGCCCACTCTTTCTCTCATTTCTTCAAGTCATTTTCTCTCTCCTCTCTTTCTCTCCCCACCCAAGCAGCCACCACGTCGATGCACGGCCACCACAAACCAACTTGCCGGCGACACCAGAAGAGGCGCAAGATAGCGGCGCTCGTATCCCCGGCCACCAAATCAGTCCTCCATCGCCACCGCCAGCTTCCACGCCAAGTTCTCTCCCTCGACCTCTTCTTTCTCACGCCATTCCCCGCCGCTTTCGTGCCGCCGCCACCCCTCTAAACTGATCGGACCGCCACCGTGCATCCCTCCTGCCCACGAAAGTCACCGCCCAATCGCAAGGAGAGAGAAACGAGAGACAAATGCTAAAGTGAGAGAGAAAATAAGGGAAGGCGTGAGAGCGAGGCGTTTGTCGAGGAGGGTGGGGCTCGGACGGCCGGCATACAGTAGTCAAGAAGGTGGCATCGGGGGTGAAAACCCGACGTGGCTGGGCCGCTGGGGTGGTGGACGGTGGAGAGAGAAAATGAGGGGTTTTTTTTATTTTTGTTTTATTTTGATTTTTAAAATGTTAAAGTCAAATAAATTAGATTTGAGTGAAAAAATTGAAAATACAAATTTGGAATTCAAAATAACTTATGTTTCCAAACAAGGAATTTGTATTTCAAATTCTAGAATTTAAAATTTGAATCTTCCCAAACATTGGATTTGTATTTGAATTCCAAATTCTCAAATGATGAATTTGAAATAATTCCAAATTCTCAAATTTGAGTTTCCAAACGCTACCTTAGGGCTATTCATGAACACAATAATCTGGGAAGTAGTAGACGTAGTGTTACCTTAAACCGTGAAATCAATCCGAAAAAGGTCTTCTAAAACGCTTCTTAAAATCAACCCATAAACTATATTGAGATTTATAATAAACATTAAAATTTTAATTAAGAAACCCTAATTAAATCTGAAAACTTGAACTGCCCAAATTAAATTGGAGTTGGGCAAAACTTACAAAATCGAATAAATGATGTGACAATAGCGTTGTTTGATCAACGACTTACGACGATTAAGGTGAAAGGAGATTAATTGATAAAGTGGATAGATGAGAGTAAAGGATTCTATGAGAAAACTGAAAGAGTAAGAGCTTGGTACGTGATACAAAGGGGCTGCTGTGGAAATGAAGGGTTGGGGGATTCGTTGAGAGAATAAATAAATGGCGGTTGAAGACAACTCTAGAAAAAACATTAACCGACTTTTTTTTTGTGTTTTTTGTTTTTGTTTTGGAAAGCTAATAATAATTACTTGAAAATAATTAACTAATTATAATCATAAAAATAATAATAAAATGCTTAAAAATCGGGTGTATTACAACCTTTCTCATGGCTCACCATATAAATTTCGACATAGCACTTCATTCCTTTGTTAGTATCATGATTGTCTCGATATCCATGTTTACAATAATAATGAAGAATTTGATTGGAAGACATCTATACCAACTAGAGAGGGATTATCTGGTTCATTGTGAGATCTATAGGTGATGGGTGGGAAGAAGGGGGAAAAAGAGAGCCTGGAAGAATTACCCAGAAGCAAAGATACACAAATGGTTGCATGGTCAAGATTTTAATGGAGTTTTTGATTTTCTTTTTATTTGTCTTCGGATATGTCAGAAGGACATAAGAGCAAAAGTTGTCGGTTTATATGATGGTAAAAGTGACTGTAATAATCTCTTAGAAAGAGTCCTTAAAATATTGAGGAATGAATTAGCTAGTTTTATAGTTAATTAAAACAAATTAAAAATATATTTGATTATTAGTCCTATCAAAATGAACCAAACGCTAGATTTTAGGAATGGGGTTTCAACCCGATACCGTCTCCCTATTCCTGATACCAACCCGATATCAATATTTTAAGCAAACGAGGCCTTAAGACCTTTTTCACTCCCTCACCGATGACCTGGATACCCAACATTACCCTACGCGATACCCATCACCCTTTCTAAACATCGATCCCAATCTTGGCTAGAAAAAAAAGTTAGCTACTAACATATCAATCCTTAGAAACGAAATTGTCGTATTATTGGTATTTTGATTTCATCCATGAGCGAGCATCGTGTTTTTCAATTAAGAAAAGATAGTGAATAAATTGCACTTAGAAAAATAAATTAATTCAAATATATATTAGGATTAGTTTCACATTTTGAAGACGTAAGTAAGGTAAAATATAAGAAATTACCATATTTTTTACTTAAAAAAAAAAAAGAAATATGATAAATGACTATCTATACATTCTCTACATATTTGTAATTTTTTTTGCCTCCTCTTTATGATCTTAAAAAAAGAAATGGTATCAAGTAAGTTACTATGGCACAATGGTAGACTTATATTTACGAATACCAAGAGGTCGTGGGTTCAAACCTTACTATTGTCTTTTTGCTAATCTGCTTGGTGCTAAATGTTGACGTGTAACACTTTGATGACATGGCAAGCTTACGTGGTAACATTGCTTATGAGATCGCCATGTACAAAACCGTGTTAACATGTGGCATGCTTATGTGCCGACGTTTCCTGTGAGCTCCACAAGTGGAAATCTGCTTTGACATGTGGCGATAAGGCCTATAATCGTGACATGTGTCAACGGGGACGTCTTTAGTAAAATATATAGATAGATAGATTGTTATCTAACGCCCTAAAAAATCCAAGCCCTTGTGAATATTGCAAAATTTTGGAAATCTTGAAAGATGTTGGGTCAATGTAATTCACATCGGTGTAGTCGAAAAGGTGAGAATTACTCCCTTTGTTTCGTTAAATATTTAACATAAAACTAGTTTTTGTCCCATTGAATTCACGGAAATGTTAAAATCTATTATTACCGATGCGTATTCCCAACTCTCCCTCACTATCAACTTAATCTTTTTAATTCCGCATGCCGATGAAAACACCAATATTCTTTTTTTAAATCTTTTCAACAATCTCTACCTCAACAACCTTTGTTTTCTTCTCTATTCTTCCCTTTTTCTCCACTCTCCTTTCCCCCATTGCAGAATCACCAACAAAACCCCATACTCACCTGGACTATGATTCGACCCAACTCCCAAAACTCGTCTTACCCCCCTCCCTCAAATTCGTCACTTTACCCCTCGCTCATCACAACCTTATTCAATTTCTATAGATTTACAAATTTTGAACAATATTTAGTAATCAAACAACATAAAGGTTTTACTTATCTAGTTTGTCAAAGATGATCATGAAGTAAGAGACATAAGTATTGAGGGAAACTGTAAATGTTTTATATTAATATATGTTTACTTTTTATTTTGTTGTTATTGATGAAAATAATCTTCTTTCGACACTAAAACAAACCCTTATTAAAAATAATAGCTACTTTTGTTTTTGCTCTGGTTTTAAAGTCGTTCCATTATATATTTTTGGATTCGAGGTCTAGTTTAAACTCTCATTCGATAAAGAGGAAAAACAAAACTTTACATTTCCTTTAGAAGACTAACTAATTGTTGTTTGAGTTTGATACCTTTTGATATTAATGTGTAGATATAAGAAGGTTTAATTTTATTAAAAATGGTCTCTATATGAAGTTGTCATTCAATATTGAAAATTTGCAACACAAAGTTAAAATTAAATTTCACTTTTCAATATTAAATATATAAATTATGACTCATATACACCCAAATTTAGAGTAAAAATTGAGTACACTTCAATCAACTTGTAGTTCATGCTTGGAGTAATCTTACAATAGTGAAGTTCTTAAACCTTAACAATTGAAAATCGTACATATAAGTGACCAAATCCATCAAATCTTATTATAATAGTTATTGTACAAAATAACCATGATTTGTAACTAATAATTTTGGATTACGAACATAGAGCTAAGCTTCAAAAACCTTATTAAATTATGAATGATGGTTACATAAAAGTAATAAGACCTAACCCCATTATACATTGTTGTATAGAAGAATCCTTTATTTGCAACCTTTTTTTCCTACCAAGATTTTCATTAGTTTTGACAAGTTGGAACAATTATGTGAAATGCAGATTTTTGTATGCCAAATTAAGCAAAAGACAAAGGTAAGTATAGTACCTCAAATTAATATGTTACGGTAGAATTCGGAGGTCGACGACTGCTGCGCCCGCAAAAAGTTGCATGTTTGAGGTTTGAATGGTTATTGAACTAACCGAAGTTTGATTGTTGAAAACTTAGAGTCGCCACCCTGTCTTTACCCCGACAAGGAAGGGTTTCGAAACAAGTTTAAAAAGCACAAGTTCGAAAACAAATGAAAGAATTTTAAGGAAACCCTTTCTAAAACCAAAAATGACTCCATGCGCCCTAAGGCAAAATTCCGTTTTTAGTGTTTATTCACGTTTTGGAAAACTGGTATGCGAAATAGAGAAAATGGGTTCGGGGCCTTAGTTAAGGGGTGCCAGCATTTGGAACTCGTCTCCCCTTCCGTCCTACGGACGGGCACTTACTAATACATCATTTCTTTCTAAAGATTCTCGGTATATTGGTTACGTTAAGATCCATATAAATAGGTAGAAATAGAAAAGCATATATATTCACATTGTCATTCACATGCAAGAATTTAGAAAAAGAATTTACGAAAGATTTCCCGAGTCTTTTGGGTACGGACTTGGGGGGTTTGAGCACTAAAGTTGCCCTACGTACCTTTCATTGTGGGATTGAAATCCACTCGAGGATCAAAACCCAATGTAGTTCTGACGGGCAGCCCCACGACAACGGCCTTTTCCACTAGGGGGTAGCGGCTAATATCCGCGAGGGTGGATGGATGGATCCACATGGTAAATAACATTCCACTGGGGAAATGATCGGGTTGATTCCACTGGGGATATCTTTAATGTGGGGGTAGAGATGAGTTTTACTTCACTTGGAAGGGGTAGAAAGTCGTTTCACTCAAAGTCGTACTATTGAGAGACTTTATAGATAACTCACATTAGAGTCAAGTCGATCCACGTAGAATAGAGCAAGGTATATTCCGCTTGTATCTATGTGTCTCTCGTCGAGACGGCGATCACCATTGATCGCCATGCCTCCTGAACCAGGCATGCTTCTTGAACGAGGTCTTAATGTGGATGACTCGACCTCTCTAAGGCGAGTTTAAAGATTAGACCTCTCAATAGTTTGACTAGGGTTGAATTGACTCTCGCGGAGAGATCTAATGGAAAATGGATTGGGTTGTGTGTTTGGGGCTCGGTGGAATTGGCCGTATCATTAGAGCTGCCCGTGTAGGCCCTACAACAATATAAGGAAAATAAATCGTCGATTCGATTATGTTCAATCAAGTGGTGTTCCATTGGGGTGTTGGTGGAATAGATGGTAGAGGTGAATGTAGATCGACCTCATGATCGCGCATAAGCGAATTAACAATCCTTACCTAGTGTTGGGGTAGGGCACGTTCAAAGTGCATACAAGAACGGGAAAGAAAACTTTACATGCAAAACACATCAAAGAAAATTTATTTACTTCCATGTACAAAAGGTTTTGGAAAAAGGAATGAATTTTTTAAAACGTTGAGATAAAGGGAGAAAACGACTTTAATTAGAAAAACTTAGAAAAAGACGTTTGAAAACAAGTAAGAAAACATTTTTAGGGGTTTTTGGTTTTATTAATCACATTATTTACAAAAGAGGGTCAATTTTAGTCCTTATTGACTTTAATCGACTCGGGTTGACTTCGGTTGACTTGCACCTATTTGCAAAGTTGACTTTAGTCGACTTTTGGTAGATTTGGGTTGACTTAGGTAGACTTTGACATTGGTAGAATTGGGTAGACATTTGGCATTGGTAGACTTGGGTAGATGTGTTCGACTTTTGTTGACTCGAGTGGACTTTGGATTATTGGTTGGATTTTAGTGGATTTTGGTAGACTTGGTTGTATTTGAGTGGACTTTGAGTAATTAGTTGGATCTTGGTAGACTTGGTTGTATTTGGATTGGTTTTAGCCCATGGTTGACTTTCATTGCCTTGACCTCGATTGACTTGACTTAGGTAGACTTGACTTAGGTTCACCTAGACTTCTTTCTAAGTGTTTCAAAGTCATCAAACAAGTGGGTTGATTAATTAAACTTCCTATTAAGCCTAATCGTTTTCACAAATTGGGTTGAATAGACTCCTAATTAATTCTAAATTGTTTTTAACATTTTGACATTTCAATGAGGTTGACTAATTAGCCTCCCTCTTAAGTCTAACCATTTAATTAATTATGACAATTAATTTGGGTGAAAAACTTGTCATTTTTAACCCCAAGAAACAGAAAATCGATGGAAATTGAATGGTTTGAAAGATCAAATGAAGTCTTCAAAATTTTCTAGGTTGAAGGTGGGCTCATGAACATTTTGAGATCACACATGAATTTTTTCATGACCCCAAAAGTCCATTTACTCACAAAACAAATTTAAGGTTGAAATTCGGATTTCTGAGCAAAACAGGATCTGTTTTCGAAAAATCATAACTGTTGATAGAGACATGACAAAAATTTTGACCTTTAGCTTTCTGGAAACCTGGGAGTCTGCTCTTCAACTCTCATGAAGGAGACGTACCCATAAAATGTCGTTTTCAACCCAAACATCCTCGTTGAACACAGTTGGTCGGGTTTGAGACCAGTTTTGAGCAATTTTATTACAAAAATCATCATAAATATTCTGGGTTGAGTTTGGATCTGAAATTTTGCAGGAACGTATTTAAGACTCCAAAGAATCAGTGTTTATAAATTCAGGATTTTTATCCAAAATGAAGAGTTTGTAAAAATTTTGGAAGTTAGACTGAAAAAATAGTTTTCAGAGAACAAAAACCGGGTTGAGTTGGAGATTGTTTTTGTACATGGAAAAAATAGTAGAAAAACTTGTAAAAAAATAAAAACCACCACAAAAGGTTAATAAAACAGTAGATACAAGAAAATCACGCAAATGGGCACTCCACTCCTAAAACGCTCTCATCTAATGTTCCCCTCAATAAAGGGAACGGCCCCCGTAAGGCCCTAGAAGTTGGCTTATGGACCTTGGTGTGGCTCAATAAACCACACTAGACCCATTACACACCAAGGCTAGACAAAAAAACGATGTTAGTAATGTATTTGATGAAAAATGAAATGAAATAGCAATAAAAAGAAGAAAGGGAGAAGGAATACTACCTTTTGTGCGCAATGATTGAATGTCCTCCAATGCTAGGGTACTAAGTTCTCTAAATCGATTTTAATCTAGGTGGGATTGATTTTATTTAGTTATAATCTAAGGTGATACTAATGCTATTCATTTATTAGATCGAATTAGAATTAAAGTGGAGTTTTGATGTGGAAATAAATAAGAGAAAATGAATGAATGTAGAAGTAAATGTAGAAGTAAACTCTCTCTTTTTTCTCTTGAAAGAGCCGGCCCTTTCTCTTGCTCTTTCTCTCTTTTTTTTTCTTGCTTTGTTTGTGTGTAATGAATGTGTTGAATGATATTAAATGGGGAGTGTTTTCTTAAGGATGAAGAGAAAAGAAATGAGTGAATGAGAATGAATGAGGCAAAAATATCAAGCAAAGTAAATGAACAACTAGTTTTTATACCCGTGAAATTCACGGGGCAGTTCGTAATTTATTTCTTTAGTTTCAATTTTAAATGTAGTCGTCCTACCTTTTTCAATCATAAGAACCCTATAGTAATCTCTCTAAAAAAAACCCAATCTCTCCTCTTGGCCTCTTTCTTCTTTGATTAGCTTTAGGGCTGCCACATCGGACCCTTACGCTACTTGTAAGCACCTGGCATTTTTTGTTGATTAATATGTCTGTTTCTTTTTTTCGTCGAGTTACGTAGATCTCCAATTGCGATGAGAACGCAAAGATGTCGACATATGTACTACAAAATCAGCCTAAGGCAACACTTTTGGTGCAACATTTTTTTAAGTGTTGCAAATTTTGATTAGAGAACAAAATTATGCAACATTTTCCCCAAAATGTTGCATATATAATAATAATAATGGCATCACTTATTTGTGTAGAGAAATGAAAATCCAACTAAGGAGGCACCTTCTTTAGCGGAGTTGTTTGAGCGCACTCGTAAAAGAAAAGAGGGGAAAGAATATCGTGATTCTTTTGAAGACACTACAAACAAGATTGTAAGATAATATTTTATTACTAATAATTCCAAGATCACCATAAAAGACTACTTTCTAATGTGTATGTTGGGGGACTGTCACTTATTGTTACAATTGTTACAGGAGGCTATGCGAACGTATACACCCCCTGAGGATGGTAGTGGTCCATCAGATCCTTTTTTGGGTGTTATGCCTAAAGAGTATAATGGTCGACGCAGATTATATGGTAGGGGTGTCACCAATAAAAAACTTAAGCTTATGAACAAGCATGAGATACCGTATGTCGTGCCTGGTGAACTAATGGAATCTATTAGAGCAAGTGTGAAGGCTGATCTTCAAAAAGATATGGCAGATGATATGTCAAGACTGGAGAACATGCGGAAAAGATATGAAGAAGAGCATGAAAGGAAAATGCGAGAGTTGGAAGACATGCAAAGAGCCGTTGACAATCAGAAGGAAAACATGTTTGAAGATATGTTGCGAAAGATTGTAGGAAGGCTTCCTCCTGATATTGCTAAACATTATTTCACATCAGGTATTTTATGATGACCGTTATTATACTACGACTTTTACTGTAGTATGTGATTAATTAGCTTATAGAGATAATAGTATAGGGCCTTGGTTTACAAATTAGGAGATAACTGGTGGATTTAATAGCTATGAGGTTGTTTTTGCAAATTGCAGTAATTGGGAACTTAGCAGATTATTTTCCATAAAATGGTTACGCTAAGTCTAATGCCTAGTACCATATTTAGAAAAGCTAGAATGTTGTTTCTGACTTCAACTTCTGGTGGATTTTGTCACTGTGGATACTTTGTTTCAAGAAACAATGTCATTTATGTAGGTTTGCTGAATGTATAGATGATTTTCTCGTCAAGGATGATGCTTGTAGACTATACTCGTATGACGGAATTATGAGGGCTAAAGTTTTGTATGAGGACTTTTTTTTTGGTGATAGTTGCATGTTAATATTGAAGTGCTGAGTTTATGATTTAATGTTTCAGGTTAACTTTCACAATACATCTACTTGGGATGTTATGTGTTTTTGGTGGGGTTGACGAAGAGATTACTCATTTGGAACAATGATAATGGATGTAATTGTTGAAGGATATGATTTTGTTCCTTATTCTACAGGAGCTTTTGGATGATGAAGTTGGAACTACTTTAGGCTCGATCGACTAGGACTGTATATTGTAAGAAATATCGAAACATTATTTTGGGAATGTAATGACTCCATTTTGACTCGATATATGAATCTTAAATATTTTGTCTTCAATGGGTCTTCTCAATTGTAGTTTCATTATGTAGATAGTAGAACAAAAATGATGTTGCCTATGGAGAAACAACTACTGCCTACTGCCAAATTTTTGAAAACAGCAAAAAAAAAAGTGTTGCACTATTACAAACACAGTGTTGCAATTATGGCTATGTCATGATCAAAAATGTTGCATTTACTGATCAAAGGTGTTGCATTTACCAAGCAGAAGTGTTGCATTTACCAAGCAGAAGTGTTGCATTTGCTTTCAAGAAAAGTGTTGCATTTGTCCAATTACTGCAACACTTCCAGAAAGTGTTGCTATACCCTCCATAAGTGTTGCCTAAAGCTAAGGCAACACGATTTTAGACAACACTTCTAAAAGTGTTGCATAAAGCCTATTGCAACATTTATAAGCCATAATTTGTCCCACTCTGTGTACCAAACCAATCGGCATTTAGAAAAACATGAATATAACCCATATTAATGAATTTTTAATTATTTATTTGGTGAAATTCTGGACTCTAATTGGCTTGGTACACAGAGTGGGACAAATTATGGGACAGAAGATCCTTTCTGCGCAATAACATAGCCGCCCTTTTCATACCTCAGAGGATTTAACCGCTAACTTAAAAGCTTACAATAACATTGTCTAGTTTAGCATATAAATGGGTTCCTATCTCAATAACAATTCAAAAATTCATATTAGTAATAAGAAATACGGTACTGACCGACCCGAATTCCTAACAATTAGTGCGCTAGACAAAGTAGCCAGCTAACTTATCTGTCCCTACATCTAAATTTCTAATTGACTCGATTCGAGATGGATGATGATATAAGATCATGAAAATACTCCCCACGTTTTGAAACTACATATTCAACCGGCGTTATAAAATGGAGATGATCAGATGATTTAGTATTTACATTAGAATATAATTGATCAAATTAAAGAAACTACCACATGACTCCTTATCCCAAATTCGGGCATGACAGCCTATTGGCAGGTGAGATACACAGGTTAGGAGGGTAGAAACTTATATAATGATGTCTCAAGAGGCCTTTGTATAATATACACTTCACAACAACAGATACTCCAGTACATATTTATATCAGTATATGAGAGTAACAATTTTACTTCTCCATGACACTAACGGGATCATTTTTGTACATGTTGAAAGACAGAAGAAGCTAAATAGACGATTTAATATACTTAATTTAAGTGGCTGAAACAAAAGAGCATGAATCAAGAGCACATAAAATCACATACTATACAATTATCCATTTATACGAAACTTGGAAAAATGGAGAAAATTATCATATCTGCTTGATAGAGCTCAATTTTGAAATCCTACCAGCCAATTGAATTGAATGTTTGGGATACATTTGCTCGATACCCAAGTAACCCAACCTTCTCAACCACAAAATCCTGTCCTCGTGTAGATTTTTTTGGAGTGCTGGTAAACCTTTATTTCATGGATAATAGAGAATTCAAGGAGCGAATTTTGAGGGGCCAATTAGTGTTGAGGAGCTTGCCAGTACAGAAGAGGAGCCGTATAATTTCACTTCTCAAAATGCATACATCTAGCAAATTTAAGTACCCCGTCCATAACTACCCCGTGATCCATTAACCAAGGCAGGGATAACTCATTTTAAATATATAAGCTTGAGCTCAAGGTTGTAAGGTCCTATTTTGCTGAGCCAAGCAAATTCATGAACTTCAACTGATGCAATTTAATCATCTCCACAACTGCAAAATAACAACAAAACGAAGCCCCAATAAATTGAAACTCTAGTTTTTGAGATGAAATTTATGGTGGATCCCTGAGAAATTTTGAATTAGAGATGAGACATTGAGATTCCACTCTAGAAGTTAAATTGTGTTGCATTGGTGGAGAAAGTAGAATTATTCTTGCAATTTTCTCCATGAACGATAGAATGAGAACTGCTAATGTGAATGCCAACCCGCACATGGAATCAACTGTCACATTTAAGACATGAGTCACATGCTCAATTGTAAACTACATAGATCAGTACCTTAAAAGGAAACAACTTACCGACCCACCGCCAATGAACTTGACTGTCTCTAGGACTTCCAGTTAAACTTCAAAGTCGAGCCCCATGGCATGTGAATGTTGTTCCAGAAGATCAACAAAGCTATTCCTGACAAAATTTGGAAAATTATCCAAGCTATCACCAGCTCATTGATAAATGACATGCACTTTAGTTTATTGATGTTGCCTACAGGCCAAGATAGCAACAACCACCAAATCATGCAGGCATTTAAAACTTACAATAGTAACTAAAGGGTAATAATTTCTTAGTATTTGAGAATTAGAGAATTGTTACCCAATCTCCATGGACCTGCTTTCAAAACAGCATTCATATCTGTTTCAGTAAGAAATCTGAAAGTAAACCATCCCCGTTTGAAGTACTGCACATCAGGTACATCAATTTCACCCCAGTATTTACTAACAAACTCTTTTATCTCCTTCAATTTTGGTTTTGCTCCCAACACATTTCCCACCAGAGTACACTTCCACCTGTCCAATTCATCACCAATATCCTCCTCCTCAATGATAATTTCATCAGAATCACTAATATCCTCATGGAGATGAAGACTCATGCCTATTTTTGGTTTGCTACCTACTACTTTACTCCAAGTCTTAGGTGGTTCAGCATTAGAAATCTTAGGGGCAGAGTTGTTCTTCTCAGGTTCCACAGAGTTAATTAGATTCTCACGAATTTCACCAGAATTACTTGAATTCAGCTTATTTGACTTTGAAATGGAAGGAATTGCAGTACCTGACTTCTGGAGAGCATCTCCGATGAGTTCATGGAAGAACACCGGAGACCTAGGTTCTTCGTGAAGCTGGGTTTGTGTTTCTGGTTCCGATTCTGCATCATTCTCTACCAAACCGGTACCCTGAGCTTTGTCTTGAGTCACCGGATCTGGCGGTATCTTCGGCTTTGGTGGCCGTCCCCGTTTGGCCATGGTAGCGAGCTTATTTCCTTTTTTAGTAATGTCCGTACAGTCGTAGGGAAAGGTTCCCTTCACCAAGGCTTAGGAGATTGATTCTGTTTCCCATATACCTGTTTGGGTACTTTTCCCTGAACTTGACCCATGGTATTGGACTGAAAAAGCCCTTAGTAAAATCTCAAGCAAGATTGGGAAACCTATGTTTGCAGATTATACCACAACTCACAAGGAGAAGCTCTCCTTTGCCAGGGTTCTGATAGAAGTTGATGTATCAGAGGAGTTGCCAAAGTTCATTAAACTGAGAACACCTTTTTCTGGACTAATGGAGCAAAGAGTTGAGTATGAGTGGGTTCCTTTTTATTGTCAGGGATGCAAAAAATTGGGACATACCATCAAAACTTGTAAACTTCATAAGCCAAAAGTTCAGGGAAAAGTGAAGGAAGTATACAGACCAGTGGTGAAACCTGTGGAGAATCCTGAGCAGCCTGCAGAAAGTGTAGCTACTGTGCAACAAGTGGTGCATGAGCATGACATAGTGGAAGATCATGAGCATGAAATTATCACATCACCTGAGGTTTTGGATGATATGGGATTCCGGAAAATTAGAGAACCAGACTCTGGGAAGCAAAGATCAGTGGAGCTTGTTGTTCCTACAATCTTGAAAAACAGATTTGATGCTCTTTTGAGTGTGGGGCTTTCTAATGCAATATGGGCTGGAGATGAGCATGCTGCTGCAGTAGGGGAGGGTAAGCCTCCTGATCCAGTATGATAATAGCAACATGGAATGTGAGAGGGTTGAACAGCCCTCTCAAGCAGTGTGAGGTGAAGGACCTCATGCTGAAAAGGAGGATAAATATTATGGGAATATTAGAAACTAGGGTAAAGGAAAATAAGGCTGGCAACATTATAAAAAGGAAGTTTGCAAATTATAATGTTGTGACAAATTATAGTAGGCATTACAATGGGAGAATTTGGGTGGTCTGGAACACACAGCAAGTTGTAGTTGATGTAATTGAGATTCATACTCAATTCATTCACTGCAAAGTAAGACATATCTTGTCTAATAATGACATGATCATCACTTTCACTTATGGTAGCAATGATGCAAGTGAAAGGCAGGAGTTATGGAATAAACTGGGAGGGCATAGATCACAAACTGTGCCTTGGATTGTTTTAGGAGATTTTAATGTCATTAGGTCTCCTTTGGAAAAATCTGGATGCTTTGCCCCTGTGCAAAGAGACATGGATGATTTTAATAATTGTATTGCAGCTTGTGGACTGGATGATATGCATAGTCAGGGTCAATTCCTTACTTGGACTAATAATCAGGATGGAGATAAAAGGACATGGACCAAATTGGATAGAGCCTTGGTAAATGCAGCTTGGTTGAACAAATTCCCTGCTTCTATGGGGGATTTTCTGCCATCTGGACTCTCAGACCACTCTCCCTGTGTGGTAACAATACTCACTCCTCCATCTATCAAGAAGGTGTTTAGGTTTTTGAAATGGCTAGACTCTTTCAAAAGCTGAAACAAACAAAATATGAACTGTCTTTGATGCACAAGTCCTCCTTCTCTAATCTTTCAAAGAGAGTTCAGGAATGTAAGCAAGAACTTCTGGCAAAACAGGAAGATCTGAGTAAGAAATTAAGAGACCCTGACTTGGAAAAGGAAGTAGAAAGTATCAAAGAGAAATACTGCAACCTGAAACTGGCTGAATTAAGTATGTTGGGACAGAGGGCAAAAATCACCCATATAAACCAGTCAGACTGCAGCACCAGGTATTTCTTCTCAAGAATCAAAGAGAGACAACATCAGAGTATGATAGGGAAAATTGCTGATATGGAGGGGAACACTCATGAGACACAAGAGGGTATTTCAAAGGCATTCATTGATTTCTACATCAATCTGATTGGAAGAGAAAAACCTGTTCAGGAGTTGGATAAAGACTTTATCAGGAAAGGAATGTGTCTAAGCAAATCCCAAGCTGATAAACTGATCCAAGATGTCTCTAAGCAGGAGATAAAAGATGCACTTTTTAGTATGGATGCTGGGAAATCACCTGGCAGGATGGTTTTGCAGCAGGATTTTTCCAAAAGTCCTGGGACACAGTTGAATCTGATTTTTGCAATGCAATTTGGGAGTTTTTCAGGACTAACAAGATGTCTAAGCAAGCAAATACAACTATGGTCACTCTTATCCCCAAGAAAGAGCATCCATCCAGTGTTGCTGACTTTAGACCAATCTCCTGTTGCTCTACAATATACAAAACCATCACAAAAGTCATTGCCAACAGGATTCAGGAGGTTTTGCCAAGCTTGATAGGGATGGAACAGGCAGCTTTTGTTAAGGGGAGGAGTTTATTTGACAATGTAGCTGTTTCTCAGTCTTTAATCAAGGGGTATAACCAAAAGCACATTTCACCAAGATGTTTGGTAAAGGTGGACATTAGAAAGGCTTTTGACTCAGTAAGTTGGGGATTCATTGAGGATACTTTGGATGCTCTGAAGTTTCCAAAGCAGTTTGTAAAATGGGTTATAAGCTGCATATCCAACACCTGGTTTTCTCTTAAGATAAATGGGAACTATGAGGGCTTTTTCCCTGGTAAGTGTGGCATTAGACAGGGAGATCCACTGTCTCCCTATCTATTTGTCATTAGCATGGAGATTTTATTCAGGTTTTTGAGAGACATGCCAAGTCAGGAGCAGTTTAGCTATCATCCAAAGTGTACTAGGATTAAGCTGACACATTTAATCTTTGCTGATGATCTAATGATCTTTATCAGAGGGGATGTGCCTTCAATGAAAGCAGTTGTCAACTGTCTGAATCTTTTTGCAAATGTGTCAGGTTTGGAAGCAAATCAGACAAAAACTGAAGTCTATTTTGGAGGAGTTAGACAGGAAGTTAGGAGACTGATGCTTAGTACTTCAGGTTATGCTGAGGGCTCTTTCCCCTTTAGATATCTTGGGGTTCCACTTCATTCTGCAAAGCTAAGGAATGCAATGTTCAGCTCTTTGATAGCAAGAATTCAGCATTCTTTTAATCACTGGTCATCAATTATGTTGTCATATGCTGGAAAGGTGCAATTAATCAATTCAGTCATTTTTGGCTTGGAAAATTTTTGGTGTGCAAGCCTGGTGTTACCAAAGAGTATCATCAAGCAGATTAAGAAGCTCTGTAAAGATTTTCTCTGGAATATAGAGCCAGGTAAAAGGAAAATGGTTTATAAAAGCTGGAATGGGATGTGTTCTCCAAAGAAAGAGGGTGGCTTAAACATCAAGGAAGTTTTAGCATGGAATAAAGCTATGCTTGTTAAATGGATCTGGCAGCTCTAGACTGGAAATTCTGGTGTCTGAAATTGTTGGATTAAAGCCTACAATCTTAGGGGACAAAGTATTTGGCAAGCATAGAGAAGAGCTAATGATTCTGAGACTTGGAGGGATATTCTGTCTGTCAGGGATGAGCTGCTCACAATTGCAGGAAATGAAGTTGATGCTGCTGCACTAATTCAAAAATGGCAGAGAAATGGAAAGTATCAGACTGCAGCAGGCTATGAGCAGTTTAGAATGCATTATCATGAGAACAGGTGGGCAAAGGTGGTCTGGGACTCCATTAATCTTCCCAAACATAGCTTCATATCAGCTCTAGCTATGCAGAATTCACTAGCAACAGTTGACAACATATGTGCTAGGGGTATGATGCTGGTAAATAGGTGTGAGTTATGCAAGAGAGATGTGGAAAATCATCAGCACCTATTCTTTAAATGCTCCTTTTCTGCTGAGATTTGGGGAGAAGTCCTGAGTTGGCTGAAAATACAAAGACAACCCAAAACTCTAGGAGGGGAAGTAAGATGGCTTGCTCAGAAGAAACATAGGAAACACTGGAAATGCAAGTGGATGACGTGCAGTTTGGTTGCCACTGTTTACATGGTCTGGATAGAGAGGAATGCTCGTCTTTTTGGAGGAATAGAGCATAATAAAGATTGGATTGTAAAGCAGATTAAGAACATTGTGAGCATTAGACTATATGCATGGTTGAAAAACTGTGTACATGAGGAAATAGTTGATAGTTTGAACTCTTAGTGGGTTTGATCCCGGGTTGTCTTGTACTCTTTAGAGGTGTTCTTTTGTAAGGTTTTTCTCCTCTTTTATTCCCTATATGGATGAATAAAAGTAACAATCTTACAAAAAAAAAAATAATTTCTTAGTATTGATAAAAAAAAATGTTGAAGGCAAGAAACATGATTCGTCCTGTAGAGCATGATAACTAAAAATCTGGCCACCAGGGTGAAACAGGGAACTCATAGCCACCAGGTTAAATCTTATTTCTCGGCCAAGTAAAAACCCCCCTTCAGTTCACACTTCTCAGTCTCCCGCCTCCCACCTCCCGCTTAGATTGGTAGAACCTCCCGCTTAGATTGGTAGAACACATTTACTTTTTAAGTAAAGTCATGACAGCAGAACAAATAAACTGAGCCATTACCTAAGCTTAATAGATTATTAGACAATCTAAAACTGTATAACAAATCTTCGAAGGCTACAATTGAATACTCAAAACAATATTACCAATGAGCAGGGCGATGCTATGATCAACAAAGCATATATTGGTATTGCAATAAGACATGCAAATTAAAAGAATATGTGTGATCCAGAATCTCGATTACATAACTACAAAGTTAAACATCACATGTGTGCAGCTTGGCCATGTTGCTTAAATTTAAGGAAACATGAGGGAACTTTATACCATTAATTATGAGTTTATGACTGAGAGAATCATCAACAGACAAAGAATATACATAATCAAAAGACGAAACGGTGATAACATCAGACTGAAAATCTAAAAGTTAAACACCAGATCAAGACTGAAGGTGCACAATAAGATCAACAGATTGTCCGATAACTAAGCAAGAAACATCAAACAGAATTGATACCTCAAAATCGTTAACCCAAGGTCAGCAATGGTGGTCAAGAGAAGGAAAAAGGGAAAGGGAGGATTTCTAGAAAGCAATGACAAAAGAATTTACGTACTCACCTCCTCTCCTGGCAGCGGTATCAACAAATCTAACCTGAGTCAATACGAAAAACAATATTAGAAATGCATTCTCAAGAGCGTAGCATAATCAAATCAGTTAGAGCTCTCTATTGAGTATTTCTCGCACACAAATTCAGTATAAATGTAATCAAGGCCGAGTTTCCTTGACGCACAGAGAGCAGAAAAATACATAATTCAACCATCTTCAGCATAATTAGATCAGAGGTTCTGAACCCAAAAATATCATAAAGATTGATGATAATAATTAACTACAGAAGTACAGATTACGGAAAAAATATCTTAGCAAAATAATCATCAATTCAAACTAATTAAGAAGACAATAAGAACTTGCCACTATTCTAATAGCCGGAGACACTGCATACGCCAAGAAGAATGGAACACCTTTTATAATTTAGGAATGTGAAAAGGCAAAGAACAATAAAGAAGAGGAGAAGGAGGAGGGACATGCGTTTTGTTAATGTGAAAAGACATAGAACAGTAAAGAAGAGGAGAAGGAGGAGGGACACGCGTTTTGTTTTGGTTTTAAAGATTTGCCGGTTAATGAACAGTTCAATCAAAACATTAACGGCAACTTTGCCACATCGAACAACCATATGATGCTGACATTGTAGACACTTCAATACTACATCACATGACATGTGGCTTTTTTTTTTCTCTAAAGCTATTGTCAATGCGCCACGTAATCTGGCTATGTTGGGCCGATGACTTTTCTTCCTTTAGACGGTATGGGCCGAGCCATTACCACCTCTTTTTAAAAGCCCAAAGGAAGACGTGGAGCAAATATTTGAGGACAATCTATGGGACGACAACTCACCGATGACTTGGCTTTTTTGATTGTACACATAAGCGTTTTCTGTAGTAGTCTGCCACGTAAGCGCAAATGGTAGACAATTAATAGATAAGTATAGATAAATAAAAAAACAAAACTCCTCTAATCTCCTTGAAAGAGCCGGCCAAGGCAAGGCTAGGAGGCCTCCAACACACATTCAAATTTGTTTTTTTGCTCTTGTAGTGAAAGTAGAGAATCAATGAGTCACCACTTGAAATTTAAATCAATAATGAAATAGTTAGCATATTGCTAGCATCTTGTTAGTGTAAATGTGAGTGACATGGGCATGACAAGTATAAAATGATGTCATTGCCTATGTGGTTTAGTAGTATAAAAATAAAATCGAGTCTAGCTCGTCTCGAGCGAATATACCTTGGTTTGCGCGAAAATGAAAACCGGGTGAATTAAATCAAAGAATTAATGAAATTAGAATTAAAAATGACTAAAACAAATATTATTAACATTATTTACATAATTTTCGAGATTTATATAAATAATAGAAAAAAAGGTGAAATTGAAATTGTTGAAAAATCGTTTTATTTGCAAATGAACAAATAGAAATTGGTGAATAAGAATGAGTAAAATGAAATTGAATTAGAAAATAGAAATAGAATTGGAAAATAGAAATAGATTAATAAAAATGAAAATAAAAAAGGTGAGACAAAATTTGGTGTCTACAACGACCAAAACTCACTATATTGATTAGCGTCATTAAGAAAAACCTTCAAACTAACAAGTATAAAATTAATGGAAAAGGGAAATAAAGAATATGAAACATTTGTTATAATTGATTCAAATAAATAAGGTGATTATTGTGTGTAATTTATTTATCATGTATAATATAATTTTCATTTAGCTTTATTTTAATGTAATATTAATCTATATACTTCTACTTTAATTAGCTAATATCACAGTTTGCGTGGCGAGATTTTAGAGCATTCGCCTAGATCTCAAAGTGGAAAATCCACCTCACTTGCTTACGTGTCGCGCTCATATTCACCCAATCCATTCTCCAAAATTTATTTCACTATTGTCATATCATCTCCCTACTAATGAGTTTTTTTCAAGCTTTGGATGAAATGATACTTGAAAGGTTTTTTTAATTACTAAGGGCATTTAACAATGTAACCTTTGTCTCTTGGTTTGTCAAGTTTACAGTAACAAAGTGATTCAAGATAGTTTATATACGTTTGATTGTGGTGACTGCTGAGAAATACATACATTTCACATATATTCTGAGCCGCCAATGACATAGAGATATGATGAATTTCTATAAATATTTCAAGAGGTAATAGATACATATTAGTTTTAGGAATCCCTCAGAGTAATGTTATCCCGAGTTTGCATTATTCATCTCATATTTATCATTTGTTTCCATATTGGTATTCCAATAAATAGTTAGACTCTACTGCGATTGTTTTTGCTACATATTGTATCGGGATTATGGTAACGAAAGTTTATGTGTTTTTTCATATATATATTTAGAAAACTAATGACAATATAGTGTGCTCTTGATCTTTATGGTTTGCATTTTTCAAAACTGCAAGACGTACTACTCTATACAACAATCTAACCAAGATCACTTGACGCCCAATTTTTGATGGAACATCTGGTGTATTTGGTGTGCATTAGTGATAACTATACACTTAACACCAAAAGAGTATCTTACAAAGAATAAATCGATTACGAAAAAATTATACAATAATTGCACAAAAGAATTTTTGTTCTTTTCAAATATTAACAGTAAACGAAATGTCTTACATATACCTCAATACTTTTTTCTCTTACAAGAACTCAAAAGCACTAAACTTTATTGTCGCAATATTCGTCATGTTAAACATTCTTCCCTACCTTTTCTTTTAGTATAAGGTAAAAATTGTTGTTCTATGAAATCATACTTTCGTTCAAGGCGTTATTCACTTACGAAATATAAAAAAACAAATGAAATTTAACAATTCCGATTTCGTAACATAATAATATCTTAAATTGAATTTTTGTTAGTAAAGTTTTGGTTATTGCGTTAATTGGATCATTTAATGATCCGATAATTTGGGCAAGGTGAGCAATGAGCGGGTCAAGTTCGCGTAGAGTCTGCATTGGCCCAAGCTTTGTTTGGGTCAGGTCAAATCATTTTCGATTTTTAGTTAAATCGGGTTGTCAATTTCGGCTTCTTACCTTAGGTTCGGAGTAAAAGACAAGGACAATGAAGTCAAAGGCGTAAAGAGAAAAAACATTTGTACCTCAAATTAGTTGTGTCAAAATAAGTTTGCCAACGAAGAGACTGATCATGAACATGATGTGTCATCATGCATATATTTTTTGTTTTATATAACGAAAAAAGGGTAAAGAACGGATGTTAAAATAGTTTCGTGATTTTCACGGGCACTGATACACACCACTTAGTAGTGGTAAAAGATGGGTTTTGATGCATTCAAATGGTTGCTTTTGGATCAATTTATTAGCTAATTCTATCATTCGTGTATTTGTGCTTTAATATAAGAATTAGTGGTTTTGTATGTATTTATGGCCTCAAGATTGATGTGCAATTGTGTGGAACGACAATGAGGCGATGAAAGATGATCCAGGGAGCGAGATGCCAAGTTTTGGGCAAGTTTGGAAGAGATTTCAGTCCATTTACGGAAGGTCAACTTTGAAGCTTCATAACTCTCAAACGGCTTGGAATTTTGTACTGAAACCAACGGCATATTAAAGTTCATGATCTTAGCTTTCCAGGAAGTGGTCACACGTTGTCATAGGCCAAGTAACGAAGAAGTTATGACCGTTTGAAAAACATCGCCAGAGCCAGTCCGCTGAAGACGACTCGTCTGACTATAGACGAGTCGTCCGACGAGTCGTCGCGAACCAGACGACTTCTAGACGACTCTCACAGTGAATTTAGCAGTCTGGCGAAAAGGTGTCAGACGACTCGTCTGGAAGCCGACGAGTCGTCCGACGAGTCGTCCCGATCTGGACGACTCGTCCGCTGCTGTGTCGGCGTAAGGACGGGTTTCCTAAACCCGTTTTGTAATCTTTTTCTATTTAAACCTAAGTTTCGTTTTATTATTAGGAATTGAGTATTCAGAACTTTTAGAGCTTATTTTCAAGACTATGCAAGGCTAAAGACCTTATTCTCGGATTTATTAATTGAAGCTACAGATTCATCCCGACAATTGTGAGTCTTAACTATTTCAATTATTGTTGAGTATTATCATTCTCTTTATTTCAATTGCTTATTGATTGATTTATCGTTAATTAGGTTGCAAACTAATTAGCCCTAGGTTAAATCATATTGCTATAATCATTAATCAAAGGACTAATTGTTTGTTTAATTGATTCACTAGTAGAAACTAAACCTTAATTCCGTGCTGATCATAGATCTAGGGTTTAGAAGAGAATTGATATATTGATTGAAGATCGAAACCGCGTGTGTCTAGATCTTATCTATCCTAGTTGTTATCGTTCTATTGCTTTATGCTTTCGCTGGATTGAATTTAGGCGCGCGTCTTTGTTATCCACCGATTAGGGCTAGTTGGTAGGGCTGATCTCTCTTGCTAGCTATTAATAAGGAACGATCGAAAACTCCGTTTTCACAACTAGGTACTCGACGTAGTTGATCTCAGTGAGGACAATGATCAATTGGATGAACTGTAGTGGATATTAATCGTCCGAGACTTTTCTCTTAATTGATTTGCAAATTACTCTTTTGTGTTTGATTACTTGATCACTTAAACTCATTAATCCCCCCATTTGTTACTTGACATACATTGATAATTACCGTTCTCTGTGGATACGAACCTTGCTTCCCTTTTACTACGTTTTAGGTTAGCATTGATATTTTATATTTGTAGGCATACGACTTTAGCCTGTCAAATTTTGGCGCCGTTGCCGGGGAACGGTTTAATTTGTCTTTGTGTGTTTTCGCTTAGATTTGCATGTTCATAAGTGGTGATTCATGGCTATTATAAAATTTGAGCAATTTGGTGATGAATCGTTTCATGACTATTATGTTCGACTTATGGAACACGTAATTGATCAGGCTTCTCGTGGTAGTGTTTTCGCTAAATGGGAATTAAATCTGATTATTCTTAGAGGCATAACCTCTGAAACTTGGGATTTGGCTCACTATTTGAGTAATGGTAGTTTTGAATCCATGGACACTAATGAGATTTTGGAATTCTGGAAGAACATGGCACTTGCATCTTTTCAGGTACAATTGAAGGATAGTCATATGACGGTTCCTACTATGCTCCCAAATTTTGAATTTGATGTTGATTGTTTGAACATGGGTGAAATTGAGGAAACCGACATTCTTGAACTTAATCAACCTTCACGAGAACTTATTAAAGATTCGTTTGTTATGGAGACTAATGTGAGTCAGCGTGATACTCTTTCAGAGGAGCATGTTATCCTTTTGGATGCCGGTGTTGATTATGTTGGTTCTTGTGACTTTTCCAAGGAGAACGGGGTTGGGAAGGCAATGCATGAGCATATTGAGGTTCTTCCCACTAAGGGAGTTTCCCTCACATCCCAAATGAGTGACCCTATTACATTAGTGCCCAAACCCCCATGGGTCAATTACTGTCATTCCTTTTTATCCCTGTTTCATGATTTGTCGCATCAACAGTCTGAAGATTGTGACATAGAGAATAGATTTGAGCGTGGAGGTCCAGATAACCCTCATCTACATGATATCGCGACCTCTATTGGTTATGCATTGCTGGTTACTAACGTTTTCTATTGTCAATCTTTTGAGACCTATGCCAGCTTATTCGACAAACTTCTGAGAGCATTGAATTGTTCCGATCTTGAGCCATGGTTTCTGTTTATCTGTTCTAAGTGATCCAGGAAGAGAGTCATGATATGCGTCGAGCCAACGACGTTAAACAAGTGCGCTTATTGGGAGGCAATCCAAGTATTTTTCTTATTTCATTTTCTTTTTCTTTTTGATTTGTTTGTTATTGTGTAGGTTTAAAAAAAAAAACAGAAAATCCAAAAAAAAAGATGATGCTCAGGTATGCATTCTTTCCATCCCTTTTCTCTCTTCCTATTTATTCTCACCTTTCTTTCCCACCACAATTTTCTTCACCTGTTTTATAGACCATCTCTCTTTGTTCCCACCTATGATTCACCACTTTGTTTTTCTTATTCCACCACCATTTGCACCCTCCCAATATATTTTATTTATGCCATTAATGGTGTCTTTGGAGGGCGGATTTGACGTTTACTTTGTGATATGGTGTATGTGTGTTGCATGATAGTGGTGAATAGGTCCTTTATTTGTTTTGGACCTTGCTATTTGAGGGAGTATGGAGGTTCTGTGAGATGTGTGGTGGATTGGTGACGACTTTTTCTCGAGGGTGTTTGGGATATTGTGTGAGTTGAGTGTGGCTCTACACCCTGTTTCTATTTTCTATGAGCCCATTGCCTTGAGTATTATGATGAGGAGGAGGTGTTCGTTCTTGCATACTTTTGGAGTGACAAGGGAGAAATGCATATTTTATGAGCTTGTTTATCTTTTCCCCTATTTATTGTTGTCCTATTCTATTGTTGGTGTGGTTCACATTGAGGACAATGTTCGGTTTAAGCATGGGGGAGAAGATGTCATCATCTTTGTTGTAATATATGTACGTGATTTTAGTATTTTTGCAAAAAAAACAAAAAAAAAAACAAAAAAAAACCGAAAATTGAAAAAGAGGAAAAAAGAAGAGAGAAGACAGTCAGATAAGAGAGGAGCGTGAAAAGAAAGTCAGGAAAAGACACGAGAGAAGAAAGTGAGTCGGTGAGCATTGGAAAAGTTAACGAGAGGCTAGGTGAAAACCCGAAAGGGCGCCTAGGCAAAATGAGTGGAGTGTGCTACTGTACCAGCGGTGTATAAGAAGGGAGTTTTGAAGGTCGTGTCAGGGTAGGTCTCTCTTTGATGGCATAAGGAGGTTCGGTTGGATTGTATAGTATAGGTGATAGGATAGAAAATCCTCGATTCCCTTGGTTGTTAGGGGATGTTGGTGGCTTTATCGAGGTGGTCTTTGATCCGATGTCATTAATCCGGACCTAGGCTCACGAGGGTGTTGTGTGTGAGCGGTTTAGGGACACTTAGGGCATTTTTTAGGTCCCTTTGCCATTTGGTTACTCTTTTGTGGTTGTGTGTTGTGGAGCATAAGATGGTTAGGAACCGTTATGTTGAGGATACATCTGTGACGGTCCCTAACTAGGCAGATGAAAACCATAAATGGAGTAGAGGAGATAGGTAGACGTTTATTCTTCCCGTGTTGCTTGTTAAAAGGCCTTGGAGACATTTTGGAGTTGGTTGTTATACTCGAGGACGAGTAAAGGTCTAAGCATGGGGGAATTTGATACACACCACTTAGTAGTGGTAAAAGATGGGTTTTGATGCATTCAAATGGTTGCTTTTGGATCAATTTATTAGCTAATTCTATCATTCGTGTATTTGTGCTTTAATATAAGAATTAGTGGTTTTGTATGTATTTATGGCCTCAAGATTGATGTGCAATTGTGTGGAACGACAATGAGGCGATGAAAGATGATCCAGGGAGCGAGATGCCAAGTTTTGGGCAAGTTTGGAAGAGATTTCAGTCCATTTACGGAAGGTCAACTTTGAAGCTTCATAACTCTCAAACGGCTTGGAATTTTGTACTGAAACCAACGGCATATTAAAGTTCATGATCTTAGCTTTCCAGGAAGTGGTCACACGTTGTCATAGGCCACGTAACGAAGAAGTTATGACCGTTTGAAAAACATCGCCAGAGCCACTCCGCTGAAGACGACTCGTCTGACTATAGACGAGTCGTCCGACGAGTCGTCGCGAACCAGACGACTTCTAGACGACTCTCACAGTGAATTTAGCAGTCTGGCGAAAAGGTGTCAGACGACTCGTCTGGAAGCCGACGAGTCGTCCGACGAGTCGTCCCGATCTGGACGACTCGTCCGCTGCTGTGTCGGCGTAAGGACGGGTTTCCTAAACCCGTTTTGTAATCTTTTTCTATTTAAACCTAAGTTTCGTTTTATTATTAGGAATTGAGTATTCAGAACTTTTAGAGCTTATTTTCAAGACTATGCAAGGCTAAAGACCTTATTCTCGGATTTATTAATTGAAGCTACAGATTTATCCCGACAATTGTGAGTCTTAACTATTTCAATTATTGTTGAGTATTATCATTCTCTTTATTTCAATTGCTTATTGATTGATTTATCGTTAATTAGGTTGCAAACTAATTAGCCCTAGGTTAAATCATATTGCTATAATCATTAATCAAAGGACTAATTGTTTGTTTAATTGATTCACTAGTAGAAACTAAACCTTAATTCCGTGCTGATCATAGATCTAGGGTTTAGAAGAGAATTGATATATTGATTGAAGATCGAAACCGCGTGTGTCTAGATCTTATCTATCCTAGTTGTTATCGTTCTATTGCTTTATGCTTTCGCTGGATTGAATTTAGGCGCGCGTCTTTGTTATCCACCGATTAGGGCTAGTTGGTAGGGCTGATCTCTCTTGCTAGCTATTAATAAGGAACGATCGAAAACTCCGTTTTCACAACTAGGTACTCGACGTAGTTGATCTCAGTGAGGACAATGATCAATTGGATGAACTGTAGTGGATATTAATCGTCCGAGACTTTTCCCTTAATTGATTTGCAAATTACTCTTTTGTGTTTGATTACTTGATCACTTAAACTCATTAATCCCCCCATTTGTTACTTGACATACATTGATAATTACCGTTCTCTGTGGATACGAACCTTGCTTCCCTTTTACTACGTTTTAGGTTAGCATTGATATTTTATATTTTTAGGCATACGACTTTAGCCTGTCAGGCACAAAAGCTAGTGTACTTTTATTGCGACACGTAGGAATGTGATATGCCTTTTGTAGATGACAATTGTCTGAAATCAAGCATCTCATGCCACGTGGATTAGTGATGTTAGCCAATTAATATTATTATTAGATTGCTAGATTAGTTCATCGTTTGTCATAATGGTACTTTAGTAGCAGGCACGCTATTCCTTTGTTGTTTTGTAAATATAAATGGGGAATTCGTAAGAATAATAGAAAAACGTTAAAAACTACGATACTTTGCAAACGCCATTATACCCCCATTTGTCATTAACAACTCACCAACGATTCTTACTGTTGATCTTGAAGTCACTAACCTCTGTAGTCGTCGTTTCATATATGCTTTTTATCTTGGCGAAAATCGTAGTATTATTGTTTTTGTTTGGAATCCTGTATAATGATACGAATTTCTCAGGTCTAACAAATATTTCAGCATGGACTTAAGCAATCTAGAGTTCAAGAGTTTACCAGATGTATCTTTGCAGATATATTTAGGGAATCACTTTTCCCTCCTTTGGCACCATTTTCCGCCTCGTCACAGATGTTCTCCTTCTCCATTAATTCGTTGTTTTACTTTCCAACAATGTGATCTGCTGAACTATTCCTAATTTCTCCTTTTACTTTTCTGCAATCGAGAGTACTTACGCTTTATTCAAATCAGACAATTAACATCCATAATTGAGATGATGTTGTTGGTACCATTTGCTGCGCTGCTACTTATCATTTACCGTGCTACATTATACAACTTTCTTTAGTGTCTGTTAAATTGCAACAACAAAAAAACACCGTAAAGGTAACGATTTTATCCTCTGTATTGTAATAAATGATAGAATATTATATTGTTTTGGATACTGTCACGAGAGTTTTTCTCTACCTAAACAAATTTCACTCAAAACGCACTGTGGCACTTAGATGAATCTAAATCAGCCACTCGATAACTCTCGATAACGTAGGAAACAATCGTACATGATTGTATTTTTTATTACGCGAAAAGTGGTTACAAGATTTATGCCTTTGAATGGCTACAAGTGGCTGCTTTTGTAAGCATAGACATGGCGGTTACATCCCAATATATAGCTTTGGAATCATGGGACAATTGTCCCGCATGCACAACTCCGCAACCGCTCTCAACCGCTACCTATGATCTCTTTGGTAAACGTTGGTAACCGTTGTCCCGTGATCTTTAGTCTAAGCAGCCCACTACTTGATGATACTCCATTCCTTTGTAACTTCCCACTACGTAACTAACTGCCCACTAAGGGAGTAACTGCCCATCTTTAAAAACCCCCACAACTTAGCCTACATCTTATATAGTTCTGATATATATATATATCGTGCGCTATGTAATGTAATTATTGGAATTTATCTCATTTTGGTTGCTTTTGGGCACGATATTGTAATATTTTAGCCTAATTTAGTATTTTCGCACTATGGTTATAATTTGTAATAATTAGGCTAACTTTAAATTTAGAGATTATTCCATTTCATTTTGAGATCGAGATTTGTGTTCCAATCCTGAGTTAAGAACGGTGGAAAAGCATCCGGCACGAGGATCAAGGCAAAGTTGAAGATGGGCTAAGAGCATCTCGTGGAGAAAATTCTCGACTCGGGATAACCCAGGCCGAATCGAGAACCCATTGTCGAGAAGACAGTTTTGATTGGCTAAATCTCGACTCGAGATGTGTATATCTCGACTCGAGACTTGTATGTCTCGAATCGAGATTCTCTGCCTCGACTCGAGTAATTTGACTCGAGTCGAGAATGCCTTCTCTCAGATTGTTTGGTTTTTAGGATTCTCGACTCGGGGCGTTTTGCTCGAGTTTGGGTTTGTATGGATATTTTTAGTAAATTATTTTGTCTTATCTTTTTCTTTAATTTCTTTGTTTGGGTTTGTATAAATAGAGGAGGAGAGAGAAAACATCATCATCATTACCTCTTTATCTCTATTTTCCTCCACTCCTCCCATTTGCTTCCCACATTTTCCTTTGTTCATACTTGTAATATGGAGAGTTAATCTCCCAAATCTTGGTGAAGCACTAATCTTTCGTTTATTAATGTAAGTGATAGAATATGAATATATTTAGGTTTAGTTCAATGTATCTTTAATTTGTGATTCTTTGTACCAATCTATTGTACTTAGTTAGTCTATTGTACTCTATATCTAGCGTGACTCTTCGGATGCCTTAGCCTTTGACATTCCTCTCTTGTACAATATATATTGATATATAGTGAAATCCCTAATTAGGGAGTTTTACCATCTCACATGGTATCAGGCGTGGTTTCTAACAACCTAGTGTACTGTCGACTGCCTTAGGCGTCGCTCTAAGTCTCGCCGTCCTTCTCCCCGCTGAGCACCACCATGGCTAAAGACCAAACCTCCGGCTCCCACAACAAGTCAGTCGTGCATCCGGCCATCGGTTTTCATAACATTGAGAAAGTCGTTCCCTTAACTCTTTACCTCAAAAATGATGAGTATAATGACTGCTGCAAATCCTTCCTTCTCCATCTCCGCGGTCAGAAATTAAAGTACCTCATTGAGGGTACCCAGCGTCCTGCGGGGATTGATAATGAAACTCATAATCAATTGGATGCCATTGTTCAACAATGGATGTGTGCCACCATGACGAAGGAATTATCATCTACTACGATAAGGAATTATCATCTACAGCAGAGAAATGTGGGATGCTCTCAAGGAGACTTTTCAAGACAATAAGGGCTCTGGGGCCGTTCACCTTGAAAGTAAGTTCGTCTCGCTGAAAATGGTCGACTGTGACGATGTCGATGATTATTGTAATAAATTAAAGGATCTGGGTGATCGTTTGAAGGCCCTTGATTTTCCGATGGATGATAAACGCTTGTCATTTAACTTGTTAATGGTGTACCGCCGGAGTACGACGTTGCGGCGGCCCTCATCCACCAAACAACGCCTGGATTTGAATCCGCTCGCACCAATCTCCGTAATGAACAACAACGTCGCTTGATGCAACTGGGTGACAATTCAATGACTTTGACTCCACCCGATGACAATTCGTATACGGACACGGGTGCCACTTCGCACCTCACATCAGATGCAGGTACGCTTAATTCTAATGTGCGTACGGGTATAATTCGTTCTATTTTGGTTGGTAATGGCAGCTCTATTCCAGTTAGGGTCTCCGGAACTAAGACTTTAACCTTCCCCACTCGTGACCTTCAACTTCGTAATACCTTAGTCGTTCCCGAAATCATTTAAACTTTAATTTATATCCGTCAATTTACTACTAGATAATAATGTTTCCGTAGAATTTGACCCTTACGGTTTTTGTGTGAAGGATCTGACTATTGGGAGGACACTTATGACTTGTCCTAGCACTGGAGAGCTATACCCTGTCACCACCTCTTCCACCGTCCCGCAACCTGCCGCCAAGCCTTCCTCTTTTGCAGTTCTTTCTTCCTTCGTCTAGCATAGTCGTCTCGGTCATCCGGGGGCACATGTTTTATCTCATCTTCGTAGTAATAATATCATTCGTTTTAATAAGGAGTCCAGCTCCAATCTTTGCAACTCTTGTCAACTTAGTAAACATGTCCTGAATCTAGTACAATGATTATTTTAAGGGAAAGTGAAAAGTCGAAGAAGGGACTAGTACGGGTGAGTCTATAAGGGAGTTAAGCATGAGAAATTTGAGGGTTTCGCGTATATTGTTAAGTTTATTATTTGGTAGATGAAAAGAATCATATGCATGATATTACACTACTATGAATATTTAGATTTGGGAATGAGTAAGAGGGATTGATATATTAAAGCGTGAAAAAAGTATTTGTATGGATGATGGAGGTTGATAGCGAATGCAGCTCTATATATCCTTGTTCATAGTCTCGATTGTTGAGGTATTAAGGGTCACTCTTCTAGTGGAGATATTTGAGAGTGTGATTGGTTTGTTATCCTTATAATTGTTTGAACACATGGTGTCGATAAGTTGGGTTTGATGATTGTATGTTCTATCAATTTGTAATTTTAGTTGATGTTTTGTCAATGGATACGTCTAATTGGGGACAATACCTCGATACTATTAGGATATTATGATTATCTACTGAAATTGATATGATTAAGTGCTATTTGAAGTTCTAATGTGTGTTGATTGTTGTTATGCTCAAATTTTCGTTCGTCCGTTGCTATTGATCCTGGCGCGACTCGTGCTACAGTGAACACGAGTCGTGTTTTCCGGAAAAAAAAAATCGAAAATCTCCGAAAAGTCAAACTCGGACGAGACGAATAGACGAATGCTGATTATCATGTGTTTATATTTCAGAGATGAATTCTTGACATGATTCACTGACTATGTGATTTATTGTTCCTTTATGGAATGAATTATGTTGATTTATGCTTACTAATTTGTGAAGTGAGTACGAAAACTGATTGAATTGGTTGCAACTGAATCAACCGTTATTGTCTTATAGACAATGGTGCGAAACAACGTTCCCGATTTGGCAGCTATCCAAGCTCAGTTAGCACAGCATCAGGAAGTAATGGCTCAAGCTGTGACCCAAATGGCCAATGCCGCACAGAATAATGGGGGGTAATGGAAACAACAATGCCTGGGAAATAATAATGTTCGTAAAGGAGAAAATGACAGATTTTTGAAGCTTGCTACATGATCTTGTTTTGGGGGTCACATAATCAAAGTGTTGGACGTTTGATATACGAGGAGGAGTGTGAATACATCTTGAGTAATTATATGTGTGGAGATTGTAACCCCAAGGGAACGGCAGATTGACTAAGGGAATATCAAGCTCTAAGAGATAACATGTATCTTCTCGTAAGTACTTGACCTGGTTTGTAGTGTGAAAAAGGTGAAAAAAAAAAGATGGATTAAGGATTTCTCGGCCATGTAAAATGTTAAGGAAACTTACTCACTCATGGATATGACTCGGTATATAGTATAATAAATGGTTATGATTTTTGGCATCAATTATGGAGTTAAATCGCTATGCCAATTATTTCTACACTAGTTGGGTGTCTAGATGCTAAAATTGTGGTACAATTAGATGGTCTGGGGACAAAGATTCAACGTTCAAGGTCTGTTGCACCTATTGGTACATGATTGGTATAATTAATAAAGTGGAAGAGATAACATGGTTATAACTTCAACAATTGTTCGAAAACCGAAGTGGTGAAGGGGATTCAACTAGTCGCGTACATCGGTACATGCAAGACTCAAAGGAAATGAGACATAAGTTGCTTCTGGACTTTCAACAATGGAGTGTAGACGTAAACAGAAAAGGAACGTCGCTGTGCTACAACAATAACGAGGTTATAAGTTAGCAGGACTGATGTACCATATAATGTGTAAGGCAAAGTCGACATAATGATATTGTTTGAATCCACTGCTGCAAGGTTAATTTTGGGATTTCATATGCATGGAATGCTATTATTCATGAGTGGTGTTTGTACACTATGCCTTTGACATCGGTCTTTTCTGAAGGCATTGTAGATCATGGTTTGGTGGATAAAGTAGGATTGAGATGGGGGCGTGCTTAGTGATTGACACCCTAGTCTAATGGAAAAAGATAACATATGGGGCGCTATATCTAATTTGGTTGAATTTACATTCTTGACGGTGTGGCTTGCGACAACTGAACTTAGTCGATATGGATTGATAGTGTATACCCTGACAAACAAGATAATGGAATCCGAAGTAATTTCGAGATAGTAGCGTTGTTGCGCCCCTTGAGTTCAAGGCACCTTGAACATCATATCTTGGGATTTGTAGTTGTTGGAGGATTTGATTTTAATTTCAAGCTAAAGGATGACTCCTATTACATTTTTGTTTAAATAACGAGGAAAGAATGGAAAATTCAAAGATGCAGAGTTTTGAGTTGAAATTGTCGTGGAAGAAATTTAAAAGTTTCAGGTAATCGCTCAAATATAAGTCACGTGAATGAGATATGGGTTGAAATTATGGTAGATGAGGCGAATTGGAAGGGGTTGTGTATAGAGGAACTAGCGATTGTTGTTATGAGCAGATTTGGTACTATCTACTAGGGTTGACCAAAATATCCGATTATCCGATTATCCGCATATTTGATCCGATATTTGATCCGAAATTTCGGATAACCGATCCGATAAAGCTTTCGGATCGGATATCCGTATCCGAATTTTTCGGATTTCAGATAACATTCGGATAGCTATCTCAAAAATTACAGATATCCGAAACAGTCTCGGATTCGGTTATCGGATATCGGATATCCGATCCGAATATCCGCTATCCGATCCAATTATTTGATCTTTCTTAATTACAAATAAAAAAGTTTGCCAATTTCTTAACTTGGTTGTCAATGTATTTCTAACTACAGCGTCAAGGCTTCATTAGGCCTGACATCATTAGGCCCAATGCTGAAAATGGCCATGAATTAGACTTTCGGAGAATTGGGCCGAGTAAAATTTCTATCATTTCAAGACCCAAACCTTTGATGGCAAGACATGGCTCAAACCCTATCTATTCTAACAAAGAGGCAGCTTATTTATAGAATAAGGCTTCCCCCACCTCCCACATTTTTCCGTTGTGGGACAAATCCACAATGCATTAGTCGCTTCCCAGCCATTGTTCAACAGCCAACTTCGAGCTCCGATTACGACAACTTTGGCGATTAATTTGTAAAAACTCATAACATAACTTTTGTACATCTCGTTCCCAACTTTCCATAGACACTTGTTTCAACCCATTTGAGCATCGAATGTGAAAATATGGTTATTACAAGAATTGTAGTTACAATTAACCAAGGTATCCAACCTTCTGTATTCGACCGACAATTTTGACTAGTTCGAGACATACTTTGTGAAAAACACTATACATAAATCTTGTAGATCTTTTCCACCTTTCCGTATGTAGTTAATTTGTTGGACCTTTTTGGTTTTCTTATGTGAAAGTTATCGGAACCTTACTCCTATATATTTTGTTTGTACAAATGATTAACTAGTTACTCCTTTAATCATTTAATTTGCGATGTATATTACATGTATTATGGCATATAAACTACCATTAACAATTTTCTAAGTATAACTATTTTCTAAGTATCATGGCATAGAACTTTATCAACAACGTACGTACACCTCAATTACCAACTATTATTATGATCAATTAAAAATAAAATGAAAATCTCATGATGTGCCTTGTTATCAAGCACACCGATTAGCTATATGTGCTAGGAAGTCACTGTTGATGTAATATTTGTACTTTTTTCTTTTCATGTTTTATTTCATCTTAGACGTTGTCAAAAAAAAAAGTAAAGAGTGGGAAGGAGGAAGATAGAAGGGGAAAGGGAAAATAGGGCAGGGTAGGTAGGGATCACTACTAAATAGTAAATAGAGTTCAACCTAGTGCTTAGACAACTCAGCGATGAGCTATTTTTTTTTTTTCAACACTACCTACACTTGCCATGTCAACTGAAATGTTAGACAATGAAAGCTATAGTATAGATTCGAATTGCTCTTACTTGATCAAACCAAATGCAGATATTTTTTTTTTTTTTGGTTACAACCAAATGCAGATATTGAAAAGATAAAAGCAACAATTGACCGTAAAATACAGGAGTAATAATATATATATTTTATTAATAGCCGTGATTTTGAGCAATTCTTAGGACGTCCACGTAAGAAGCTGATGTCAAATGAAAATTACCATAAATACCACTCACATGATCACGCTAGGCACATGCACACATACGCATGACACACGCTAAGAATACACACGGTAATCATAATATACTGATATATATTGTTGCTATATATACAATAATTATGCACTTATTAGCATTAAAATCATCAAAATATACCTTAAAAATCGCCAACAAGAAAAAAAAGGAAACCCATTCTTTTAAATTCTGTTTATTATTATACGTATTCCCTAAGTTATAACCTAATTTTTTCCACCTTCATTTTCGCCTAAACCTAGGCAATTTACCCAAATTAAAAATAATCGTACCCAAATCGCAAGGAAAGAAGATATATTACATCAATTATTCCGGCCAAATGGATGCTAGATAGGAAAGAATTGAAAAACAAAATGACAATAAAATGTTTTAGTAAAGAGAATCTTCAAGAAATCATTTCGGTCAGTAATCAAGTAAAGAAAAGAAAATTAATTTTGATTTAATCCCTAAAAGAAGCATTAGTAATCTTTTATAAGATTATCATTCATTTAAAATAGAATCTCAAATCACCTAAAATTATTATAGTGTAAGAATTTCCCTTTAATTTTAAAACAATTTTTTTAGCTTATTAGAACTCCTATAATGATTAGTGACGGAGCTAATTGATAGCCATTGTGACTTTATGAGTCTTGTGGCACGTATGTATAGGCTAAAGGTTGGGATGTGGAAATAGTGTTGAAATCTTCTGCCCAAATCATGGTCGTTAAGCTTTGACTCAAGATTGGTTTTCATCTATAATTTAAGGGGAAATAGTTTGGTAGCTAACCAAGTTGGGAGATCTCTTAATATAAGATGATATGAATTGTGTATGGACGATTTGTTCTTAACCCTTGGGGTTATTTAGCATTTCATTTTTTCTCTCTCTTAAATTATTTAACTTCATCATTTTCTCGGTACTTTTCTTCGGACAATGTTCATTGAACTTATGTCTACCCGTGTTGAAGTACTGATACCCTACGGATTAAGTAACATTTTAATAGACTTAAAAAGGTCAACAAAAAAAAAACATTCGTAAGATCCTACGGGTTGAGTAACATTTGAGCTTGATTTCCCGACACATAGGCGCGACAACTATTTGCTAAACTTACTTACCATGCGGGATTCACTTCGCAAATTAAAGTCCAACTATAATTATGCAAAATACAATAATGTTTTCTTATATTTAATTAAACTTTGCAGACAAGCCTAGCGTTTTTTTTAGCCCGAATTAGATGAATGATCAAATGCGTCACAAACTTTTTGCAACCAGCAGATTGCACGTTTCTTATTCATTTGAACACGTACATATGACGTAATAGCAAAATTATATATTTGCTTAAGTAGAACTTATTCATGAGACAAATCGTCCCTATTCATGTTACTAATTTTTTTTATAGAAAAACGGAAGTTCGTCAACCCTATTCTCGACCACAGGGAAATTTTAAGAATATAAAGAGCTAATCTTTAACTAGAAACAAAGAACTATTAAGGATAATATTCTTACAAAGACTTCAATTTTAAGATAGCAGCTGTTGGATGTGAGTTCTTCGAAGGACAGTTGCTCGGCTTGCCTCGGGATGTACCTGCACAAAGGGAGCCCGGTTTTCACCAGGCGTCGCCCCTCCGACGATCAAGTCAGTGAGGGGTCTCGGAAGAGGGTGGCAAATAAGACAAAGAGAGCCTTTATTGCGTAAATCAAGAGAATAATCAGAGAATAGAATGTCAGAATTTTGGGAATGTGTGTGTAAGAACCTGATTTTGATGGGTCATAAATGGGGTATTTATAATGAGAGAAGGGGATCTAGGAATAATCCTAGGTTTCCCCACTCCATCTTGACCCTTTATTCCCCTTCCATCCAAGGGCTGTCCTTAAAGGAGGCTTTTTGCATGACATGGGCTTTTACTAAGGTTTACTTTACTAAGGGCTATGGCCCAACCACAAAGTGGTACCAACAGCAGCCACGACAATCATCACCATTGCTAGAGCTTAGGCTTTATAATAAGTCTTTTTTTTTTTAGTGTGAACTTATATGGAAAACTATCAAGAAATAAACATGGGTCATTTGTACTTTCTTTATACTACTGTTTTTATGAATGACATCTATCAAGATGATTATCATCACCAAAAAATCTATCAAGATGATTATTATATATGCCGAGAATTGGTATGCTATGACTTATGAGCCCTAAAACGTTAAGAAAATCAACTACCCTAAAAGGTAAAAACAAAACAAAGTAGTTTGATACAATCGTGAGTCAATGGTTATATATGCAAACAGAGCATAAGTCTCCAACATACGCCAATCAAATTTAATTGCTTTAATCGGAAATTATAAACCAATAAAGATTGAACTCACATAAGATCAAAGTTATACAATCAACGAAAATGAATTGAACCTTCAATTTGGGTGTCAATCTATTGAAAGCCGGATGCAAAAACAAACCTTCATCGATACGATTTGTAACTCTGGTAATATAAGTTGATCAATTGGGGCATAGGTCGCTAAAAACAGGTTCCTGAGTAAGGAAAAAAAAAACGGGTCTGATTGGGTTAAGCTAACGATTAGGTTAAAGGTTTGACATGTATGACCTCATTTTGAATATTATGTATTCGATTAAAAAGAGAATTATGCATTAATAAAAAAAATTAGATTTCTTTTTTATTATTGAATTTTTACGGTTTTTTCTTGGGGATATTGACAATTTTAAACAAAAATAAATGGAACTTCTTTTTAAGGTTCTTATCTGGTTTTTGAGATATTACATTGAGTTTATTAGATAACAATATATAATTATATTTTTTTAACTAACACAAATTTGATTTAATTGAAAATTGAATGAGAATTAGAAAAAATGGTTGAATTGCACATATGTGGAAAGAAATTGGGTCAAATTGCTACCATTGAAAGTTACACTGCCCAATTTCACAATTGATTAAAGTCTTGGGGCCAAATTGTTACTTTTGCCATATGATTACACTTGGTACTTTGGAGTAGAACTTAAATGGTAAAAAGAGCATTCAACAATTAGGGTCATTTGACGTTCAAATAAAGTAGTACCTTGTGCAATTTCACCCTTAAGATTGTGGGAATGAATATCTTCAACACAATAATTTTTCGACCGTGTATGACATAAAAAAAATCTTATGGTTACCATGTAGATTTGTCAAACGGGTCGGGCTACCGAATTATATATGAGTTCAAATATGTTATGGTTCGGGTGGAATATGGTCAGATGTAATTTGGGTTTAAGTATATACATGTGAGCTGTATACATCGTAAAATGATGAAAACACTTGAATAACCCGTAAATTAACTTAAAAAAAAAAATTAAGTAACTTAAATTACTTAACTTTTAGGGTCAAGCGCTCTAAGATTAATAGGTCTGGATATGAATTTAAAAAAAATAGATTTGATTAGTCCGATAATCTAATGAATCTAATTTTTTTTTACCACGGGTGTAATAACTACCAGTTGTTCTATTTGTATTTACTAATAACGTCCTATCCCCTACATGTTAACTGACCTAAATTTAAATTACTAAGGAGTTTCCAAAACGAAATCAAAATATAGTTTTTTTAATTTTAATGGCAATTAAGACCAAAAAATTGGGACAGAGAAGAAATGAGGCAAGCCGAAGACAAATGAATTGAAATAGAAAATTTTTAACAATATATTAAACAAAAAAAATATCTATATAAGAAGTACTCAACAGACATACAACCATGCATACAACAATATAGGTATGGATAGATTTTTTAAAGTTACGCAAGTTAATAACAAATAAAATGACGCCGCGAAATAGTGTTTTAATTTTAAGATTTGAGTTTCACATGATGACATGCGTAGTCTAGCCCATTTTAGGCACATAGAATGTACACGTGCGGGTAATTACCGATTACTGTATTGAACAGGCTTGTGGTAGTCAGATAAGCCTAAAGGTACAAGTATATCAATTTGGTATTAAGTTAAATATAGTCTGAATTGGACGGGTTCACAATTAGCTAGACATGTGAAATGGGTCATACGGGTCCGATAAATGTCAAATACGGGTTAATTTGCACGGGCTTTAATCCGGTCAGGGAGCCGAGTCAAATTAGTAAAGTGATATGCGCGCTATGACAGGTTCGGGTCGCTACGGGTCATAGGTCCGGGTCGCTACGGGTCACAGGTCATATAAACTATAAAACATGTCATTAATTAGCATTACCAAGCAGAAACTATAAAACACTGTCATTAAATTTTTTGTAACTTTCATTTAGTTGTCTTAATTACGGTAATTATATATATGACACCAGTTGTTTTTATGCCATTTTTTCCATTTAATTCGATATGTTCATGGTATTTGATGATGATACCACGTGTTTCTCTAAAAAAGTTCCAACATTTGGTGCAGTAATCTAACTGAATCTCCATATGTGACATCTTTCCGATCAACACGGTTGATTTGTCCACTGCATATCCCGTATACCTCCAATGTGGCAAACATTCAAATCTTTTCAAAACTCCTAACTGTCAATATTGTTGTAAATTTGGCGTAAGAACATCATTTTTACTTATAGTATTAGTAGGTACTTATGTAAATAATTCAAAATTAAAACAATTTACAATAAAATATTGTTATAACACCCCGTGCAATTTTTACACGGGTAAAAGAACTAGTAACTATATGAATCAGCAAAAAATGACAACACAATGCCCTCGAATCATTTTTTTAGCAAATAGCAATGTAAGTTTTCAAGGGGCAATGTAGAGCATAAGAAGCCAAGTTCTGGAGTTTATAGCACGATCTGTGATGCTCTTCGGCTAGTAAAATGATGAGTTGTTGAAAGATAAATTTCGAGTAACAATAACAAGTAAATTAAAAGCACATCTATATGAAAGTAACATTCCGAGGACCTAGAATAATTTACAGACCATGAGCTTCTTTTGTTTTCGATATTTTGAACAGGCTAGATTACATTTTCGAATGGAGGCGACTCAAACTTGCTTCAATTGATCCATGCGGCTCATCAGTGGGAAGATAAACATCATCAGCAAACTGAAATTCAGCAACATCCATCAGTCCATTACCATATCCGTAAACAAAAGAATGGCATTGAAAAACATAAAAAAAAAAAAAAAAAAAAAAGCGTTGTTTCTAACGAGTCATTATCAAGCAAGTTCCTCGACCAAGAACTCCGAACTTGAAATTGACAAGAAAAAGATGAACCCAGAATGAAAATGAAAGGCTGCATCATCAAGCAATGATGTGATAGAATAGCAGAGAACAGACGCGCACCCATTGTCGCTTTTTTCTACCAATATACGACTAAAACTAGTGATAAACTATCAGTTCTTGTAATGCAGCATCACATATCAGTGTGATTTTACTACCAAACCCAAAACAGTGTTGATCTTCACATGTTAACTTATGCCTCTCTAAGGTAGTTACGACATCCCATTCTATGCTTCTATAGACCAACCTGTCAATCTCATTTTTACCCTTACATAATTCTGCGGCACATTTATTAACAAATTTCCACTTCGTCGAGCAACAGACCCATATTGCCTTTAATTTTAATCAAAGCTCACAAATGAAAGCATCACTCGCATAGAAAAACCCACTGCCCCAAACAACAAGTAAATAATGGAAAAAACAACAGCAGGCGGAAATTAGCACTTGCAATTTCCCAACTACATAGAGTAGAGAAGAACTGCTCCTACCTTTACCAAATTAGGATTCTGTGGGTTGGGCAAATTTACAGGAAGGAAATGAATATTTGGCATCTTCAGTTGGATTGACGACACAACAGGGAAACTGAAAATTTGAAAAATGTTTGAATCAAGTTAGAAAGAGATAACGTTACAAAATGAATCGAGGAGGAGTCAGTAAAATCTAATGAGCACGCAATGATGCAAGACAGAGAGCCTTGTAAGAACTAACCTGTTGAGAATAGCCTTTGCCATTTGATAAAGTGTGCTTTGTACAGATGGGCTATAGACGCCCTTATTGGGTGGGCCAAAGAAGGTATTAACTAACACTTTCCTCACCTCTGAGTATCTTTCTGCAAAGTACAATGGTTTCAGTGGAACAGTACGAACATTGTCGAATGAGTACCTGTATAGATAATGTACACATTAACCATATGCCCATATCACTAATGATTCTTTAATAATGTTAATTAACATAGAAAGGTATATTAAAAAAATAGACACAGATGTATGAGTTTGATCTCCTCCAACTGTACCCTTGGAGGAACCTATCAGTAGCACTCAGGAAAAATTATAGAACCTGCCTTCTATCTTTTTTTCCTCGACAGGAATTTTCTACACTACTGTGTAGGTTTGCTACCGTGAACGGTCAACAATATGAATTATCAGCCTCTATGTGGCACATAATATTATTTGATGTAAAGGGAAAAGCAGTTTCATGGGGCATCTTATTAACCAACCACCTAATCAGTTAGTGTTTCACTTATCAACAGTAAATTGGTTCTGCAACGGAGAACGGATTGATCTGTCGAAACAGATATTCCTTGGGATTGTCTTTGGGCCTTTCCTGCGCAGCTTAGGTGGAAGGCGGGGAAAGCCCAAGACAAACACAAGGCTCCAACAATCAGACTGAAAAATCGAAGGAATGCCCAAATCGGATAAATTCGTCTGATTGTTTAATTATTTACTCATCAACTCATTCAGGTATGATACAATCTGAAAATCTGAACTTTCGTGGCTACATCAAGACTGAAGATTTTCTGATGACAAAATTAACATTTTCTAAAGTGAACAAAGTGAACAGAAGACCTAAGCGCAACATAGAAACTACCTCCATGTTGCAGAGACCGCAGTGGCAAGCAACCTCTCCCTTGTTTCTGGTAAAAGAGTGAACTTGTCTCTAATATATCCTTCAAAACCAGACTGCTCACAATTCAAACAAGGAAAACAATGAGCACCTCTAATTAGTCCCACGTTTATAGTTTACAACAGTTGACATCTCTTTCTAATCAGATTTTACAAAAAACTAGTTCACATGTGATAGAATAACGCAAGTGCAGGTGACAATTTCATAAAAAAATATTGAAAGGCTCCCGTTCTTACCAAATAAATTCTTTTATCTTCACAAAACAGCAGTGTGGGAGCAACATTTATTTCTCATCATTCATTTCTTTCATGTATTCAACATTGTCTTAACAGTACACAGAATGTTGCACCTAGCAACAGTGGAAGAAAAGAAGTACCATATGCAAGAATGTTTGGACCCTAGAATTTTCGTGGAGATTCCTAAGTTCACTTTCCTAGACCTTTATAGCACAACGATTATGATAGACTTTTAACTAATATAATCTGCCCTCCAACAATTTACCTGTGTAGTCTTAAGTAAAGCTAAGTCTTCAATGCCCGAAGACACCTTTAGAGCTCCAGCTTTGCTCAACACCACTTCAGTAACATGCTTTTCAGATCCGAGCTCAAAGCCTTCAACAGATAAAATTAAGTATATGATAAATCAGAAGCAGAAACCTTGATTATATATGGGGAGGGGGAGAGGGAGGATTAATCAAACATTGAAACTATGAATTTCAACAACAATGCGTTATTCGATGATAAGTAACCGTTGGCTAACGTGAACAATCAGATGGAATTGAAAGTACAACAATAGGGTGATAACTCAGTCAGTCATATTAAGATAGATTAAACAGCCAACCAGGGTAAGTTCTCCTTTAAAGAGCCTTGACGTATGCCATTAACACATACATCTAAAGAACTTCCTTATTAAAAGATCAAGAGAGATTACCATTCATTTACTACACTTAAGCTGGCCTTGATAAAAGCACAACATCTAAAGATCATTACACTAAAATTCCACATCAAATAAAGGAAGTTCCACAAAGATAATATATTGCTTGCCTCATCCACTTAAATTGATCACTCATTTTCAGTTCACCAAAATAAGCAGGTTATGCATCATTTATTGTTGTTTCCATTTCCAATGGAGCCAAAGACTGATTATTCTTTGGTTTCTGGGATATAATGGAATAAAGCAAAATGGCTCATAAAACTATCTATGCTTCTTATTTTGTGAAGTAGTAGTCAGTCGGTGCGATTCTCGAAGCAATTTTCATTTTGGGTCATTTGTGCGCAGCCTCTCTATGTTTCAATAGGGGTAAGGCTTGCGTGCATCCGACCCCCCCCCCCCTTACTCCGCCTTATGGCGGGAGCCTTTAAGGCACTGGGGTTAAAGATGTTGATGCATCATTTATTGTCAAAATCCACCGTCCTAACCAAGACTGAGATTGAATCTTGAGTGGAACATCTTAATTGAAGCCTCTCATTATGTATTGCAACAGTCCAAGACACATAACTTATTTTTCCCCTCTCCCCACAACTCGCTTGCACACCCCTATTCCACCCCATACAATTCCGCATCCTTTTCCCTTTCTAATCTTACTCTTATGTTTCATAAATGCTTTATCTTACAGAAGATTGCAGCAGGCTTTATCTTTTCCCTTGCTACCCATCTGAAACCCAAATAAAACTAAGAGAAGCCTATACTCTGCAGTCCTCTCGACCTTTTCATCTTCATCCAACTAAGCAATTGCATAGAGTACTTCTCGAGAATTTGACTAGGGTGGCTAGTAAACACCAGTATGAGGATCACCCATTGTGTAAAAAGTAACATGTTAGCACATCTTTGCTCTGCAAATGATCTTTAATGTTTGTAAAAGGGAAGCCTGCTTGTATATATTTTTTCTAGAAGGGTTTTCAACTTTTCCGAAGGCTACAGGGTGAACATGAATAGTTCGAACACAGAAATCTTCTTTGTAGGACGTAGCATGATGTGGATGATATTATTCAGGTGTCTGGGTTTCATAGATGGAAGCTACCTTTTACATATCTAGGAGTTCCAATTGCTTCAGGAAAATTATCTGTAGTAGAATGCAACATTTTGGTAAAAAGGTAGTAAAGAAGATCAGGGGATGAGGAGTTAGGAAGCTTTCACATGCACGAAGGTATACTAGTTAGCTCTGCTCTCACTCACCTCCATTCCTTCTCGACTAATATTTTCATCATACCTAAGACTATAATGGCTAGGGTAACAGCTATTTGCAGATACTACCTCTGGGAAGGAAGTGATGCTTATAGCAAGGCTCCTCTAGTTTCATGGCATGAGGTGCGCAAGGACAAAGCCAGTAAAGGGCTTGGAACAAAGAATAGTCAGATCTGTCATTTAGCTTGCTATGCCAAATAGGTCTGGTTTCATTAGGGGTCATTAGCAAGTAGCCTCTGTACTTTTTCAACCCAGGGTTAAGGCCAGCTTACATCCGAGCCCCCCTTACCCCGCCTTGTGGCCGGAGCCTTTGAGGCACTGGAGTAATATTGTTGTTCGTGTCGCAAAATATGCGTAGTGGGTAGAGGGACTTTGTGGATAAAATGGATGAACTCAGTGTATATCACGAGTTGGGAGGAGTACGAAGCTCCAATTGATAGTAACTGGGACAGAAGGTGTATTTATAGAATTAAAGAAAGAATAAAGTTGGCACACATTTGAATGCAAAATGGCTCAATTCAGATAAACACTATACTGTTCACTTGTTCAGGAAGGCTGTGAATGGTTGGCTGGAGATCATCCTCAAGATCAAAGTCATTAACAATGTAAGAACTGAATCAGTAATCAATAATTCAACCGCAAAACCGAAACTGAAAGATGAAGCTCGGCTGAAATTAGTTGGAGATTATGACAGGTAAAGCCCAGGAAGCTTGATGTGATAGGTGCTTTTTTTTGGACCAGACCTTGCCCTTTATGATCTTTAACTTCACTTACATTTTCTTTTTAAAAAGAAAAAAAAAGCATGGGCAAACGCTAAGTAGTTATAGGGATATGTTCCTTGGCCACTTAGTATACCGGTTAGGCTTTAGCCTTTTCATAGTATCTCTAAGGATATGAGGCGTATGGCTCCAGTAAAACTTATTATTAGGGGATACAGCGTTTTCGTGATGGAACCAAGGGATTAATATGGATGAACAAAAGCATAATAATATCCAAGCGGAAGTGGAAAAACTGAAAATTATTCTACATACATGAAGGTAATAAAGAAACACCGCCTTGCTAAATTTGTATCCTACATAGTCCAAGTCCAAGAATAATATAAGGCTTAAAAGATTGAAGAAAACTTAAGGAACCTGTTGAAGACTCTTTGAATTCCTAATCAAATTAAATTAGTAAAATGAAAAGGGATGCATTTATTTGAATAAATGCATCTTCTAAATGCATGTATGGAGACTTCTAGTACATGTAGTCCTAGAAGGCTCTAGAATTAGGTTAGTCCTATAAATAGGGCTTTGAGTTGTGTTGAGAGTTAGACAGAGCAGTAGCCACAACAAATAAAGAGAGATAAGTTGTGTGAGGTTTCTCCATCTAAGCGCCCTAGAGTAAGAGAGTGCTCGGGTCCTTAGGTCGGTTATTGTGTGTGGGTTGTCAAGTTTGCCTTAAACTTATGATTGTGAGAATACTAATATAATAGAGTTGTGTTGTGGACTAGGCCTACGCCGAACCACTCTAAAATTGTTCTTTTGCACTTTTCCTCTATTTTTGTGTGTGTTAGCACTCATTTCCCAACAAGTGGTATCAGGGCTAAGGTTAGTCATCTCGTGAGGGGGAATTAGTGCCTTGTAGAGAGGATTTTGTGCAATGGCGTTTAATGGTTCGGATAAGTTTGAGATTCCCTTGTTTGATGGGAAGATGAATTTCATGATTTGGAAGAGTACAGTCGAGGATTTGTTGGTGCATCAGAATCTCGATCAAGCCTTGGAGGATACTAAACCTTCTGGTTTAGAGGATGCTAAGTGGGCATCTATGAAGAAGAAGGCAGTGAGCACAATTCGGTTGGCTCTTGCCACAGAAATCAAGTATAACTTTATCAATGACACTGATCCAAAGGTGTTGATGGACAAGCTCAAGAGTATCTTAATGCATCGAAGTCTCTCACCAATCTCTTGTGCTTAAGGTGGGAGTTGTACCAGTTGCGCATGGAGGAAGGAACAAAGCTCCAGGACCATATAAACAGTTTCACTCAACTTGTGTGTCAACTACAAAATGCGGATGAGAAGGTCTCCGATCAAGAACAAGCATTGTTGTTGTTGGCTTCACTACCAAAGAGTTATAGGCCCATAGTGCAGACGTTGCTTGTGGGTAGAGAAAAGATCTCTTTGGATGAAGCAATCACTGTTTTGAGGGAGAATGAAAGAATGATGCTTCAAGTTGAAAGTCATGTTCCAAGTCTAGATAACGCACTAGTCATGGATAGCTATGACCGTGGAAGGAGCCAAACAAGGAAGGGCAATAGTCCGAGAGGAAAATCAAAGCCAAGGGACATGAGTAACGTGGAATGTTACTATTGTGGTGCGAAAGGGCATGCCCAAAGTTAGTGTCCCCAAATGAGGGAGGACTTAAAAAATTGAAGGAAACGAAGAAGAGTGAAGCTAGCACCTCTAGTGCTAATACTGTTTCCGCGGATGAATATCTTTTTCTAGCAACTACGGGAGATGTTGCTAGTAAAACAGGTTGGGTGATGGATTCCGGTGCATCTGCCCATGTATGCAATGATGCAACCATGTTTGACAACATGAAGACAGAAGGAGTTTTGGGTCATTTCAAGGTGGGTGATGGCCAGAAGATGAAGATTGAAGGTGTTGGTGAAGTTCGACTTAAAGTTCAAAGTGAAGAAGTCCAAACTTTGCATAACGTGAGGTATGTACCAAGTTGCAAAGCCAATCTCATTTCTTTGGGTGAAATGACTAAGCAAGGGTTCAAGTTTGTGGGTACGTCAAGGTGTTGCAACGTCTATAAGGGGAGACGTTTGGTGATGCGAGATTTGAAAAATGAGAACAACATATGCTACTTGGATGGTCAAGCGGTGCGAGCACGCACATGGCATGGTGACAAGTCAAAGAAGAAGGTGACATTTACCGAGGTTGTTGAGGTTCTTGGGAATTCAAATTGAGGGGGAGTGTTGAAGACTCTTTGAATTCCTAATCAAATTAAATTAGTAAAATGAAAAGGGATGCATTTATTTGAATAAATGCATCTTCTAAATGCATGTATGGAGACTTCTAGTACATGTAGTCCTAGAAGGCTCTAGAATTAGGTTAGTCCTATAAATAGGGCTTTGAGTTGTGTTGAGAGTTAGACAGAGCAGTAGCCACAACAAATAAAGAGAGATAAGTTGTGTGAGGTTTCTCCATCTAAGCGCCCTAGAGTAAGAGAGTGCTCGGGTCCTTAGGTCGGTTATTGTGTGTGGGTTGTCAAGTTTGCCTTAAACTTATAATTGTGAGAATACTAATATAATAGAGTTGTGTTGTGGACTAGGCCTACGCCGAACCACTCTAAAATTGTTCTTTTGCACTTTTCCTCTATTTTTGTGTGTGTTAGCACTGATTTCCCAACAGAACCATAACTTGGTACAAGGATATGTGATGTTCAGTTCATAAAGGAAGCCAACGCAAGAATAAGGGGCATTGAGCTAAATAGTTTTCAAATGTATAAGCTTACATCTATTTAAAAGAAACATAATTTGGCATTGCCATAAACTGGAAGATAAGGTCAACAGATAAAGATTAGATACTAACCATGTCTGTGTGGCTGACCATCTATATGCACACGCTTCCATGGCTTCTCTACTATCTTGACTATTGCACCAGTAACCTGCCAAAAGAAGACAAAGTGGGATGGGAAGAATAGAAAAGAAACAAAGCTATTAAAAACTTCACACCCAAAATCAAGAAACATTTTATTGTTCTGCACACTCCAAATAAAGATGACTGAAACAAATTTTGGGTCTCTGCTCATCCATATTTAAGTACAACAAAGAGGGCAACATTTGAGTAATCACACTTAAAAATATCATCCCATCCATCTCATATAGCCAAATAATCATATGCTACACCATCTAGACACTTGCTCAGGCTTGATCTATCCATCCATGAGCACAAGGTTCTTAAACTACACATCTCACCTGACTTTTCAAAGAAGTGCACACTAAGTATCTAGAATAATCTCCTTGATATATAATGTCAAGCTAAGAACCAGAACAAGACTATCTACTCAATAAATGATGCAATGCTATGAAATATCTCACCACTTACCTCTTAAACCTCCTATTTTCTGTCATCAATGACAAATTTGCAGTAAGGGTAAATTGACAACTCATTACGGGAGCGAAAAGTTGGAGCCTGAAAGATTCTCTCAAAGGTGATTCTATATTCTACTTTCCCAGGTATGTCTCCAAAGGTCGATCTCCTATCAAAAGCCAGAATCGTACCATGTTCTAATGTGTGGCACAATTTGTGAATCAAGGGGTAGGGTTCAAACCATACGAGGGGAAAACAACAGTATTGGGAGATAGACTTGCACTGTCGACAGAGGTAGTTTAAAAGGCGGCATACGCAAGCATTAGGAGACACAGGAAATAGAGTTTGAACAAGAGAGATGGTTGGAAATATTAAGGAGATTGTTGACTGTGTGCTTCAAAGTTTTTACTCTCCTGGAAGGCTGGAAGTATGGAAAACATTCATTCAAGAACCCAAAGTACAGATAATGGGGTCGATGTTAAGGACGAAGAGAAGAATGATAGCTGGTGTACAGGTAGACAACCAAGTTAACAATACTCTTGTAGTCGTGTTACAAGAGAGAATGGGAGCTCTTTGGGTGAAAAAACTGGCCCTTGTGGTCTTCATCTGTAGGTGTACCAGGAATGAGAGCTTTCAAAGGAGGACGATCAATCTGATTGGGGTGATTCTGAACGGGATCCATAGAATGAAGATCTTTTGATGGAAAATCTTTGTTCTGCCTATGATCTTGATTCAAAAATCCAAATCATTGGTGATTTTCGTGTCACCAAACTGAAGCTCTTGAAGATGAAACTACTTGAACAAGGAGGACAGACGTGGTGATGACATCTCTTCAACTTCTCGAACTATGGTGATGGGACTTTTGGGTCTTAAAGAGAGGATACGTTTACCTATTGAGGGCATGCAAATCAAAGTTCACTATATGAAATTTCTCTCGAGAGCTAGGAGGCAGATGATAGGGCACATGCCCTCAGCAGCCCTGGATTGTAAACTAAGGGGCACTAAAGTTTTACGAGCAAATTTAAAAGTTTTTACTAGAAAATTAAGGATTGGGATAGGAGAGGCCTTAAGAAATGATTTCTTCTTAGGTCCTGATAGCTTAGGTTATATATGTATGTTCTCTAGAAGAGTTATCGTCTCTGTTCTTCCTATCCTGTTTCTATGGGTATTAACAACATGTTTTTCTTATCAAAAAAGCTGTCTAAGAGCGTAAATGTTAAGAGGACAACACGAGGGTGGTACCCAAATATGAATCTGACTGCATAATTCTGTTCCAAGGCTATTTGATAGATACATAGATTTAAGGAAAATGTTGAGTTCTCCGTTTGTGGTATTTGAAATTAACAACTCGACTGTATTGATTAGTAAATGCAATGTTTCTCTATCATGCAATAAGCACAAAATGGCGACTCCTTCAAAAAAAATCACATGTATGCATCTGCAGCTCCAGAAAAGCAAAATCGTACAGAAATGAGATCCGTTTTGAACAATGGGAGAGAAGAAAAGAAAAAAGGCAAAAAGGTATAAATTCACGGGAAACCAACCTTACAGCAGAAATTTCGACACATCGAACCAAAACGAAAACTTTCATATACAGGACTGACACAGGAAATGGAACTATTAACAAGTATTTCAGATCAGGTACTGATTGCAGGTATATGAGATGCCATTTTTACCTTCTAAACACTCCCACACATTTACTTTATCATTCATGAACAGATAACCTACCTGTTTATAGAACGACGTGAAGTGCTTAGCAAGAATGATAGCGAAATCTTCAGCTGTGAGTTGCTCTTGGCATTCCTTTGCTTTAACATAAACCTAGATCACAGTCCAAAGCAAGTTAAGATTGTTACAACGTATGACAGGAAATCAAAGGGTAAAACAATGAGGGAAGGGTTAGCTAGTCTAGCAAAATCAACAACAAGAGCATTTCTTCAAATACATCACACTCCTCCAACACTCTACACTACTTTATTTCACTATAATTGATGCATAGCCATGCAAGCTATCCTGATCAGACTCTTCACTTTTCCTCAAGTACCCGTGTCAGTGTGTCACATACATGATGCTAGGACATGGAAACTGACACTCACACTTCATTCTTAGGCCAAAAACCAAAAGTTTCCCAAAAAATGCCAATTCCGAAACTTGGACACTTGTGTCCCATGCTTGTAGTCATGTCTCAACAACATAGCAATACATGTAAAACAAATCTTGAGCAGCTGAACTCAAGTACTCAACTATACGAGTTCGTCAATCAATGCTAGATCTACTTTACAGAAAATCTAAAACAGCATTCCACTTAGCAAAATTAAGCAAGAAACAGTTGCAATTGAAAATTTAAGCAATCGATCTATCAAATGTCAAATTGATCATCATTGTAACAGTAACAACTACATCAGAATCAGCATCACAAACATAAACTGAATTCGGCAATCATAACAAAAACACGGATCTTCATACTAAATCATAAACGTAATCACATCCTAATACAAACAAACACTGATAAATATTTGTAACAACTCAGTAAAAAAATTGAACTTTCTGCCAAAGATGATCAACTAATAATCACACTTCCTGATAACAATTGTCAGTAAAAATAAAACTACCAAGATGAACTTTCTACCATTCAATACTTCAAGCTTCCAACCCACTAAAAAGATTTCAAACTTTCTACCAAGATGATCAACCAAAAATCATACTTCCTGTCAAACTTAACAATTACCAGTAAGCAATAAAAACAAGAACTACAATCACAATCACCAATACAACCAATTCCAACCCATTTCACCAAAATTAACCAAATCATCCAAAAATCACATAACCCAATTCACAAAATTTGAACTTCATAAAAAATGGACCAACAAAAACATCATATGACATGAAAAACCAAACATCATAGAAATGAAAAAGTGGTGGGTGAAGAGAAGAGAGAAAATATACAGTGTTCTTCATAGTATCAGTAGCAACAATATCAGAATTGTCATCAGAGACATAAGAAGGGATGCAATCAGAGAAGAGGCTGATTCCAACGTTCCACTCTACGAAATGATGGGACCCACTTTTGGGGTCTCTCCAAACTCGACCAACTCTGACCCTTTGCTTCCCATGCTTCTGCTCGAAGCTGAATCCTTGTACAACCTCCCTTTGATCTCCACCCATCTTCTTTATTTTATCTTGGCTTGTTTAAGAAGCTTTGTTTGATTAATAAAACTTATATATGAATAATGTTATGATATGATGGTATAAGATAAGAATGATGATGATGATGAAGAAGAGCAAAGTTAATCTGTGGGCGTTTTTCTGATTCTGATTCCGTGTGCGAGTACTCGTATGTGATTTGACAGATTGGACTTTTATGCGTCAGTTGGTCAGTTTCAGTCAAGTGCCTGGACCATGACTAGGATTCCGATTCAGATCTCTCGCATTTAGTACGCAAAATAGGTCTAATGTTTCGACAAGAATGATACTCACGTTGTAGATAAATTAAATGAAGTTCATTGTCATGGTGGCGTAATCGTGTTGCCGTTGTGACTCGTGAAAGTTTTGTGAATAGACAATTATAAATGTCTATTGTATACATTAGACCTCTAGCATTTCGCACTTCTTATTTAGAAATGAGTTTAACTATAAACCAAAAACTCGTTCAACCGGAATAGGGAGGGGTTTGCAACTTGGCACCTAATCATTCCTTCTTTTTTTATGAATTGTAATGTTTTTGAGGCAGGGAGATCTTTTTTTTTTAATTGAGATAAGGGTTATTAGTAGTATTTTTTCTTGTTAGTGTTTATACATTAGACCTCTGTCATTTCGCATTTCTCATTTAAAAACCAGAAACTTTTCGAACCAAATGAGATCAGAGAAGGGTCGGCACCCAATTATGCTTTTTTCTTTATTAAAAATCACAATGATTTGTATTGCATTGAGTGAATTTGTGTCTACTGTCTATGATCTTGGATAAGTTGGAAGTGGTGCATGTATGGCACATTGTCACTATACAGCAACTTACGAGTGAAAAAAAATATTGAAGGATGAAATCAGCAGTAGAATATGCATATGTAAAATGTAAAAAATCAATGATGTCAAGTATAATCCCAGAACTGTACAAGATGCATCTCTCTTCTGTTCATGTATCAGCAGGTGGAACATAAGGGTTAATCCCATAATCCCTCCTTGCTCTCCCCACAAACAAATCCCACGATTTTACTTTACCAGGAAGCCACCCAAACATTGTAAAACAATTTACTTGCGCAACGGCTTCTTTCTTCCCTAAAGAAATAAACGCAATTGGTCGTCCAGGCTTGTAAACGCTTAGCTTTTTTCTATTAGCTCCTTCAAGCAGCACCTTTAAGTTATTTGAGACTAACACCGCGTGCCTCATTGCCAGATATCCTTGTTTAAGTTCCTGCCATATAGAAACAAGCAAGAATTTCACATGTTAGTGATAGTAATTGGCTAAATCATATGTTTAAGCAATTTAAACCGTTTTCTTCGATAATGAAAGAATAGATAAGTTGACATTGCTGAGGTAACATCACCTGCTCAGCCGAAAGTTACTTAACTGAGCTTACTACAGAAGATAAGCCCTAGTTTTTACACCAGCGAGCTGAGCATCTATGTGATCATTCAACCATTTGAATTACAAATGAAAAACAATGCCACAGAACATCTAATCTGGTTTGGTTTGCACAATCCGATTATTAACGCAATAATCAAGCTTTTGCCTTCTAAACTGCAAATTCTAAGAATGGAAGAAGAATAGAAGATAACTTACTTTAAGATTTGTGATGTCTCCAATGGCGAAAATATTGTTGTGACCTTTAACCCTCAAGTGCTCATCAACTGCTAGTCTCCTGTGAAGGTCCAAACTGCCTCTCAATATGGTGTCTTTAAGCCAAGACGACCCTAATGGCTTCCCTGTGCAGTCGAAATGACAATCAGCAACGATAGTGTCCCCTCCAGAGGTTTGATAAATACCTTCTGACGTCGTTAAACTGACAGATTGGCTCAAGATCACTTCAACATTCCTTGAGTTCAACCACTCTAAAGTTTTCTGTGATGCCTTGTACGAAATAAACTCAAGTAGTCTTGGTCCACGGTGCACCAGAATGATTTTCTTTCCAGGAAAATGATCAGTGATTTCACCAGCAAGCTCCACACCAGTAGGGCCACCTCCAATCACTAATATCGAGTCAGCAGCTTTGATCTGGTTGCGCGCTGCAGGAACAAAGTAAGTATATTGAGATCTGATAGAATGCAATTATACAGCTGATGAGCTTAACTTCACACACAATTAGTTATATTCATTACAATTCATTGCAGGCAGAAAGAAACCACTAACACAGATGAAGTTGCCAGTTCTTCTAGTAGCTGTTAAACATGATACTCAATTCATTTTCGCTAAAAGCAGACGACAAAAGCCGGAAATAAACTTACCTGTCTGATACTTCAGAAGACTTTCACTTCTAGTGACAGGATCGGTATGTACGTGACCTGTGGCAATGACAAGATAATCATATTGAACACGATGACCATCTGAAGTAAATACTTCATTCTTGGTGACATTTGTTGCCCAAGAAGTCACTAGCTTGACCCGAGGGAGAAATTCTCTGTAGTTGATCAATGATCTGTCCGCCATTGATGGATCCACCATTGATCTCATGGCAGCCCATGTAATTTCAAAGTACTCCTTTCTGTTGAAAATGTTTGAAGATTTACGTAATTAGAATACTTCACGACTAGTAGAAAAAAACACGACAACTTCTGATTCACGGAATCTACCAAACCAGAAAAAAAAAATTCGTACATAGGAGCTGCTAATGTTGCAGGACTAGGGATATGAGGATTCGAACCATTATAAACAAAAATCTCGGAATCCACCAAACCAGAATTTATCCCAAGCACAATTAACAACAATAGGTTGAATCATATATATAGGGGTCATCCCTATACCAATAATCCAAGTCAGTATTCTATGAATCAATCCCCCTCTCTATATTCTTACAGGGTATCAGAGCCTCATCAATCCTGAGGTCTCGAGTTCAAATCCTGGTAGCCCTCTCACCACTCAAGTGGACTCTCAAGCACATGGTATGGGTGGGCCTGTGCATTATCTCCACGCTTCAAGCCCAAAGGGCATTTGCGTGAGGGGGCGTGTTAAGGTATAAAACCAATTATTGAGCCTCAACCATCAGTCTAGACTTTTGGTTGAGATGGTTCTTACATGGTATCAGGCCAAACATCGATTTAAACACAACCCCAAATTTGCTTCCGGATTCCTGCCGGTGGGCATAATCCTTCCCAAATGCCCACCGGCTGGACTTTCAGAGTAGTTTTTAAGTCATATTTCAGTCCTTTCTTTATTTTTACTTTTTTAATTTCGTTACGATCTGAGGGTCTTCATCTTTTCGTCTATATCACAATATCAGCCTACTTCACGGCCAAATCACAACACTGTCATGCATTGCTAACGCCCATGCTATACTTGCCATATTGTTGCTGCTCACCAACATCGCTCAACCCTGTGCCGTCTTCACTGGTACTTGTGAAGATCAGCCCCCGTGGACAGTACGTTTCCTGCCTGATTGATCGCTTGCTTCGGCCCGATCTCCGCAGCAAACCCCACGTATTGGCTTTGACATCTCTAACCATGTCCTCTGCCCACAGCTTCTTTCCCTTTTGTCTCCATCTCAGCGTAAGTGATCGGCTTGCTTCGGCCCCGGTCCTGTGAGATTCGATTTAGTTCTAGTAGGGCTTTCGAGCCATCCCCATCTCAGCGTAAGTGATCGGTTTTGCTTCGGCCCCGGTCCCGCGTGAGATTAGTTTTAGTAGGGCTTTCGAGCCATCTCAATCTCGTCGTAAATGATCAGTTGCTTCGGCCCCGATACACGACAGAGAATTGTTCTTCAGTTCTTGCACGGTAGATGGTTTTACTTTGGTCTTGGCAGGGAACCTTAACTTGGGTGAATATGGCAACCATGTGCAATCACAGCATCAACTTGCATTTCTTCGTCCTTTGGACTTTCAACCATACCACGGTACATCACACAGATTCCATTAGCATGTGTACAGCACTTCGGCACCGTCAGATTTTTGGGCATGGTTTCCACCGCCCCACTTGGCTTGTCTCGACGATTCGCCTCCACTGATTGGTCCCTCCTATGGTTCGTCTCGACGATTCCTCCGCTGACTAGCTCTTGGTGTGTGCTGGAAGAAGTGTGTTACGTCTAAGACAAGTCTGGCGTGTTTGGTTCATCTCCAATCGCAGTGTTCGTTACACTACCGCTCCGATTGCGGGGGAGTATTGGAGGATATGAGATATGATGAAGATCGTTATATTAAATTGATAGTTAGTAATGGTAATGGAAATAATCCTATCAATTTAATATAACGATCTTCATCATATCTCATATCCTCCAATAATATACATTGGCATGATGGCATCTTAAGAAAATGGTATGCATGAAATTTGATTCTTAAAGAAAAATTGACCCAGAATTCTAATCAACGCACATTTTTCTGTGTAGCTCAGGCTTAATTAGCATACATATAACAAAAAAAATTTAATAAAACACGACAGCTAATTCATTAACATTACAGATTGTGCAACAGAACCCCACCAAAAAAATCACATGACAGTCATCAATTAGGAAAAAACGGTTCAAGGGAGTCGCTTTAGAGCAAAATTAAGCAGACGGGTTTTAAACCCTGACTGACCTTACCGGTTGAGCTAGCTTAACATCGAAAACAAACGAATACTAGTGTGAAGGGCGGGGAACATACGGGTTGACCGGTTGATCAACATTTGCAGATTGTAACAGAGCCACATAAAAAAACACAATAACGCAAATTACGCGAATTTAAAAAAGAAACAAAAGAGTCTGGGATTGAAGGGAGTTTGGTTAGACCAAAAGTACGCAAATGGGTTCAATAATCGTCCAAACTTTATCAGTTAATCTAGCTAACATCGCAAATTCGCAACAAAGAAATAGACTAGTATGAAGGGTGGAGACATACGGGTCGATAAGGGTAACATTGGCCTGATTCTGGAGACGTTTAGCAAGAAGAGTTCCAGCAATTCCTCCTCCCAATATCACCACATTTTTACCCCTCTCTGCCATTTTTTACTATCAAAAACCCAAAAAAAAATGGAGGGAAAAAGATGTGTTGGCTTAAAAAATTAGAAAAAGATCAAAGTAATGAAGAATGCAGAAGATTTTCTGTTTTAGAAATGGTGGGTAAAAAGTTGAATTTAAAAGGAAAGAATTCACAAAGAATGATGGTCAAAATAAGTTGGGATAGAGTTGTTTTTTTGGGTAAAGAGGTGCGAAAAGCTCTGTAAATTAGTTGAGAATTATGCAGGCAGGTTTCTTTCTGTTTTTTCGGTTTGGTGATTTGCTGGAACTACAGCTCATCACCATATCACTTCTTCTTTGGGCGTGGCAATCAAACTGTTTTTATCTTCTGTCCTTTTTTGTTTTTTTTTTTGATAAAAAATGGTCAAATCGGTTTTGGCCTTTTTTTTTTTTTCTTTTTACGGAAGTTAGAACATGTATGCAAAGCTATCAAATTAAGCCTTTTGAGTTGAATTATATGTACAATATCTATCGTCCATCGATACATACTTACCATTGAATCAAAGGGGTAACACATGGACTTGGAATCAGATTCAAGCAAAATGGGCGTCCGGAATTTCGGACCCGTCCGAGTTAAGATTTATGAACTACGAGTTGAATTATATGTACAATATCTATCGTCCATCGATACATCCAAATGAAATCTACTAAACTCCATATAAGACAGTTTCTCAATAAATTATTGAGATACGATGGAGTACCTTGTTATGCGTTAGTCTTACAATAACTTAGTGTGAGCACCTCACAAGAGACTTACCCAAAGGGCTTTTTTATTTTATCCAAATAAAATTTACTAAACCCCATAAAGACAGTCTCTCAATAAATAACTCTTTTTACATTATTTGTAATTTTAATTTACTATTAGATCACATTATTTATGATTTTGATTGATTCCTTCATATGACATTAGCTAAAATAAAGAAAGCAACCCCTTTACATATCTTAGATTAAGCGTCAAGGTGTTTATCCAAAACGATTAATAAAAGTAGTATAATGGTCACCAATCCTTCTATATTATTAAAGGAGGCTTTTTTCGAGCTCTCACAATAATCGTGCTCCCTTAGAGACTCTTGGTAATATTATATTGTAAATATATATTTAATAGGAATTTAGGTGGACTCTACTTATAATAATTACATTATATGTTGTCTCGATCTCTTAATACATATTTAGATCAACAAGTCTCATATGAGACGGTCTCACATTAAATTATTGTGAGACAAATTTAATTGTTTAAAAAGTGAACCGTTTAACATTATTGATCGTGACCATTATATTGTTTTTAGAGATCTTATTAGTTCACGATTTAATCACATAAGTTGTGATTTAAAGGGTCACATAATTAGGCGTAATTTATGAAATAACTCATTTACTCATTTTATATGGGGCATTTTAATCTTACATTAAACTAAAACAATAACTAAAAAAAGTATAATGGTTACTAAGAATGTAAAAAAGGTCACGAATTATAGAAAGAAAGATAGTCTCACAATAAGTTAGTGTGAGACCGTCTCACACAAGACCTATTGTATTTAGATAGACAATCAAATCCTATTAGACGGAACAGTCATACGCTATTAGCGTAAGTCATGCAACAATGATCCGGCAGCTTCCTGTCCTACCACGGTATAATTCTAAGCTTGAATGATATAATTTTTTTTTGCTATGGATTAACCGTAGATCTTTGGAGTCCTGCCTTCATTGACCACATAAGATCTTAGTCAATATAACTAGAAGGATGAACAAATTGCTTTTTATTTGTTTTGTTGTATACTTTTTGCTACTGTGTGTGATACATTTTGATGTCATGGTTTTGTATATGATATCAATTAACACGTAGAGACTAAAGTTTACTTTGACATTGGTTTGTTAGTAACACTCAAACACTAGAATGAGGCACATCATTGGTACCTCACAAGTACAAGAAGCTTATTCAGGAATAATATGGTCATATATAACATGTCAAAATAACAACTTCGATACAAACATGTCTTATATAGTACAGTTTAACTCTAAACGTAACTTTAATCATAACTTATACGATTATATCTTAAAAATTATAGGACTTTTTAGATATTTAACCATACATTTCCTTTGGGCAATATATAATACAATTTTAATTTAATTTTCGTCTAATAGTAAAATTGTTACGTGACCCGTGCAATGCACGGCCAATAGGGTTCATCTCTTAGTAAATTATTGAGAGACGGACTCTCGTAAGACTTGCTGTCTATTTGAGTCGGGAGTAGTGTTAACCAATTAGTAAAATTAAGAATGGATAAAAAGGTCTTTACTCGTAAGACTTACTCATACTTTTTTATGCTAATAGAAAGTTTCTCAATCGTTTAAAATCACAACGGTATTATTTCATGTACAAAGAAAACAACAACTTATTTCTTAGCCGTGGATAGCTAGTTTATTTTTATTTTTAAGTGAACTGAGAAAATAAATAAAAAATGTAATTGGAAAAATACAATTTGAACAACCAACCACACATACAACTCACACATTACACAATAAAATCACAACATAGTGACATACTAGTACAATACAAGAAAAGCAAAATTAAACTCCTTAGCTCCACGAACAAATAAACTTGAACAATAAACACATCTTAAGATTTAGGGTTTTAGCCCAAATGTCTTCCTAGTTTTGCCCACAAACAAATCCTTAGATTTAATCAAGCCAGGAAGACAGCCACTTATAGTAAAACTGTTGATTTGTGCCACAGCTTCTTTCTTTCCAAGTGAAACAAATGCTAATGGTTGTCCAGCCTTGTATGATCCCATCTTTTCTTCATTTCCTCCCCTTAACAACAACTTGATGTTCTTTGCAGTTAACTCAGCATGCTTCATTGCCAAAAACCCCTGTTTCAGTTCCTATCATCATACAATAGCAAGCAACCCAATTTATTAGTTGGATTCAATCTAACATAGATTTCAACAAATAAAATACGTCATAATAAGGTGGATCCTTTGGGTGCTACTGTTGCATATAAATTTACACATAAATTTACAGTGTAAATTTGTAAGCATATATATAAGCCAAAGTTTGCTACTAATGTTAGTATTGGGGTCTGGGGACAGTGGTTTGATGTACTGATGACCCTTCAAACACAAGTAAGAACGTTAAACAGTCGCTCTACACAAACCTCAGCTCCTACATAAGTTCATGCTAATGTGATGTATGTATAACCATATGGAAATAAGACATGTAGAATAACTTACAGGAACATTTGTAATGTCACCAATGGCGAAGACGTTCTTACGACTAGTGACCCTTAAGTATTTATCAACTTCCAGAGCACCATGAGTATCCAAGTTGTTCTTCAATACTGTGTCCTTCAGCCATGAACTCCCCAATGGCTTCCCAGTACAGTTAAAATACGCGTCAGCAACTATAGTCTCCCCTTCGGAAGTTTCATATATTCCTTCAGATGATGAGTTCAGATTCACAGTTTGATTAAGCAACACTTCAACTTTCTTTGAGATTAGCCAGTCCAGAGCTTTCTGTGATGCCTTAGGCCCTATGAATTGTAGTAACCTTGATCCGCGATTTACCAAAGTAATTTTCTTATCAGGAAACTCTGTGGCGATTTCTGCTGCTAGCTCTACACCACTCGGACCACCTCCAATGATTAATATCGAGCTTGACGATCTTATCTTATTGTAAGCTGTTAGACAAAAGTTAACAAATTTTTCTGTAAGACATCTCGCTATATAGTCATTACATCCTAATAGTTTTCTAAGTACCAACTACTAATGAGTTTTCATGTCAAAGTGTAATGAGGTGTTACAAAAATTGAACTGGTAATCCTATTCTAAAAACTTGTATACTCTGCATACTGTACTAAGAAGTAAAGAGCGCTTACTTGTTTCGTACTTGAGCATACTGTCGGTCCTAGTGACGGGATCAGTATGCACATGTCCCGTCGCGATTACAAGGTAATCAAAAGGAATACGATCCCCATTTGCAGTCAAGACCTCATTTTCTGTGATGTTCTTAGCTAGAGAAGTAACCAACCTCACTTGTGGGAGAAACTCATTGTAATATATCAATGACCTTTCAGCAAATGATAGATCCACCATTGATCTCAAGGACACCCATGTGATCTCAAGGTAGTCCTTTCTGTTACATTATTCAAGGAATATCACAAAGACAAAATTAAAAAAATTACTCATAAGTTAAACCATTTTCTATACAATTACATCTGTAAATATACTATTGACATAGAGTTCTATAGAGATTGTTGCTTAAAGCTCAACATTTTCAGTTATCAACCCCCCACATGATCCTACCTTTTGTGTGCAAATGTTACACATAATTTTATCAAGTACTGTATCAATTACTAGGTCGGGGTGATCAAATAAACGTGTACCCTACAGTGGATTTAAAAACAGTAGAGAATCGCCAATTCAAAACAAGTGTCGTGAGTTCAAGTTAAGGTTGTTTGCTATCCTTTTTGGTTTTCAGTTTTTTTTTTTTTTTTTTTTGGGAAACCAAAATCCTGATTTTGAAAACGAGAAAGAATGGTTTCTAGTAGTGAGCTTTCATTTTGCATGCATGTCTATTGTAAAAACGATCAATTTAAAGTCCATTTTGCAACTTATTCAACTAAGTTCAATGACGCAAAAAAAAAAAAAAAAAAAAAAAAAGAAAAAACTGAAACGGTAGTGAAACTGAACGAGCCTAGAAACCTGGTTCCGTTTTACCGAAACCTCATGGGTACCTCACAAGTCATACCTGGTCTTGAATGACAACATTTGAAAAAAAAAAAAAAAGTTTATTGGGCTACTTGGGCAGTTACTACCCTCATTAGATAGGCACCAAATACCTATGGTTTCTACGCCGCCTGACTCCCTCTCATCTCCACTTCTCCAGCATCCTTTAAATCTATTGAGATTCTTATATGTGTCGACTTTTATTGATGTACTATGCCCACATATCGAGCAGTCGGGTACCCAAAACTGGTATCGAAAAAAGATATTTTCGGAACCGGTGGCTCCAATCTCTGTTCCCAAATTTCAGAAACGGGTTACTCCGACCACTCCTAACGAGTCACGATCACGGATGTAACCACACTCGATTGTTAATTGTTTAGCCTTTTGAATTGGTGACGCAAAACATGTTGATATATTTTGACTTATTGGTGACAAATTTTCGACTTTCGATGATATGTGATGCGCAAATAGACATGTCTACAACAGTTTTATAAAAGTACTACTACGTCAATGTAGAAAAAGAAAACAAGAAGTGAGAGAGATTAGAGATAGACATACGGGTCAATGAGGGTAACATGGGCATCATTCTGGAGGGTCTTAGCGAGAAGAGCACCGGCCATTCCACCACCAACGATCACCACTTTCTTGTTTTCCATTGCCATTAATTTCGTTGCCAAAAACCTCGTCAAACAACAACACAAATTAAAAGTAGTGCTTTAAAAATGTTTTAGGATGAAAAATAAAGAATGAGCTGGATACTTTAGATAGTTAGATTTTGAATGAATGATAATGAGCTGTTACAAATGGGCTTTTATAGTACAGTAGTAATCAAGCTAATAAATGTTGTTTTATTTAAATTTTAAGGGTTAAAGCTTGATGATGACGTTGGGTGTGGCGTGTCAATCAACGAGAGTCAAAGTTTATGTGAAGGAATTTGAGGGGATCGGAATGACATGAGACCTGGCGTAGACGCGTTACATATGCGTAGGGATTTTTTTGATACTTTGATATCATTCTCTTTCTTTGCTTTTTAAGGCAATTTGACCATCTGATTCTGTTACAGTAAGGATTGTTCTAGACCTTCTAGTGGTATAAGGTGGTGAGTAATGATACGGGCAGCACGGTGCTGCGCGCCTGGCCCGTACAGCACGCATAAGACAAATGTCCTGAGGGGTACCGGAGCAAAAACTTGGTAAAACTTTCCAAAACTGCAAAAATAAGGAGGAAGGACACCTAAGCAAAGAAAATTAAAATTTTACACCCAAACTCTCTCTTTCCCTCTCACTTCTTCGCGCTCTCTTTCATCCTTCTCATCTTCTCTCTCCAGCTCGCTCCCCACTCTCTTTCCTCAATTTCCATCGATTGATTCGTGAAAAATTCATCTCTACTATCAATCTTACCTTCATGCTATCCAAGACAAGGAGTACTGGTATTCTCAATCTTGTAAGTCAAATTTAATTTATAAATTTTGTTTTCATTTCTCACATTATCTTTAATTTTGTTTGTTTTTGAGGTTCGTTCATCCTCATGTTTTAGTGCTTCGATTTGCATGTCTTATCGTGCTGTACATATGGCATTGTAAATTTGGGATTTGAATTGGTGATTTCGAAATTAGGGTTTTGTATTTGATTTGGGGATTTTGAAATTAGGGTTTATATTTGATTTGGGGATTTTGAAATTAGGGGTTTAATTTGATTTGGGGATTTTGAGATTATGGTTTTGTCCATGGATATGGGGAAATTGAAATTAGGGTTTATAATTGATTTGGGAATTTTGTAATTAGGGTTATTTTGATTTTGGAGTTATAAAATAGGATTATAAATAGCCATTCCCGTGACCGCTGATTGTCATATGAATTAAGAATGTTGTTCCATTGTGCGATATGTTGGGTTTGAAATTTGGGTAATTTTCTGTTATTGCAATCTAATCTCATTGAAGAAAGTGTAATTTGTATATGTGTCGTGTCGTGTCATGTCATACATAAATCTGGCTAATCTGGTCTGTTTAGATTAGTTGAGAACCGGCTCATGTGGTCATTTTCCATATGAATCATTGGAAATCATATAGGTGGTTTACTAGCTTAGGTTCCATATCAATAATTGGATTTCCATACATACATTACTGACCTTAATTTGATTAATGATGTGAGGTGTTGTGACAATGACAAAGAAGAATGAGCAACGTAAGGGTAAAGGAATTGCACTTAAGAAGAAGGCCGATAAAAGTAAGAAGAAGGCTGATAAAAGTAAGAAGAAGGCTGATAAGAGTGTCGAGGTAAACCCGGACGAAGTGGAAATTTCTTCAGAGGAGCCATCTGATGTCTCCTTTTCTGAGAGTGAAGTTGCCTCTTCTACCGATAGTGATTCTGAGTCTAGTGGGGGTGTTATTAAGGAGGTAAGCAAATCGTCTAAAATTTCATATTTTGTTTATATTATTCATGTATATGTTACAATACAATGTTGTATATGTATATGAAGGTTAAGCGTAAATGTGTGAGGAGGGGATCAAAAGTTGTTAAACCCATTAAGCCCCCGGATATGAGTTCCGTAAGTATTAAACCTCATTTGAGTTGTGCAATATAGTTCCATATATTTTCATATCATTCACAGTTGGGTTTTTGAAATTCTTGTTTGTAGGGTGTTGGAGCTGAAGTTCTACGCGATTGTAGGGTATTGCAAGCCTTTGAGGATAGATTTGGGAAAGCTAAGGTCAGTTGATCACTCTTGAACTATTTTCAACAGTAGCATTTGTCACTTTTCCTCAAAATGATAGGGATTGCATAACACGTAGCACTCCTCAATTGTCTGAGGTGGTCAATTTTGATGTTGAAAGTGCTCTGTTCTGCCTTGTTTTTTATTGTACTAAATCATAGGAATACTTTTTACTTAGCAGACATAGCCATTTATTCTCAATTCTCCATCGTAGCCCCGTAGTACATTAGTCATCGGTATATGGGTTGGTTGGTTGGTACCCATCTCTGGCATCTATAATTTGCAGTCCATCATAGTTCTTGTGAGTCATGAAATTTGATGTCTTCTTTGCACAACTCGTATTTGATTGCGGAATTGTTCTTGTGGGATTGAAAGCTTATGTGATTGAGTTGAAGGGATTCTTCTTTTGTTGAGTATAGAACTGAAGATAAGTGGCGTGGTGGTGTAGGGGGGTGAGAAAGAGATCCTCCATTGCTATGCTGTCATAGATGATTGTAAGAAAGTTTTATTTGCAGTTTATGAGATGTAGTGTTTGTTTGTGAGAAAGAGATCCTCCATTGCTATGTAGTGTTTGTTAGATTTGCCTGGTATCAATGCTAGGCCTTTATCCTTGGCTCCCTTTTTCCTTGCCTAGTACATTATGGCTACTGATTTGTGTCATTTCAGATTTGTAGAACACATAACCCTTCAATTTTGGTGTGATTGTTATATTGATGAGTGTATTTATTTTTGGGTGTTGCAGCAACCAAATGTAAATTGTCGAGTGGAGGCATTTGGAATTGCTGTGTCGGAGTTCTGTCCTCGGAAAAGGGCAATTGTCGAAGAGATGGGATTTGGTCCTTTGCTTCATTTTGCTGGTAATCCTTCCCACGTCTTTTGTCCTACTGGTTGATGTCTCGTTTCGATCCGTATCGGATGGTTCTCACTCCGATTAATGGGGGGACGGAGTTTAAATTATCCAAAATCCAAGTTAATTGGGTTTTAGGAATTCCTTGTATAGGAAGACCTGTTCCGAGAGAAACATTTGGTGAAAGTGAGATTTTAGAGAAAAGCATCATGGATAAATATGTCGAGCCATTGGGCAAACATGGTAAAGGGAAGAAGACATTAGGCATAACCATGACCACCCTCCAGCGTTTGATATCTATAAACATTGAGAATGAGGGAGATGAAGACGAGTTTAAGTTAGGGTTTTTGATGTATACGATAAACACCATTTTATGCCCAACTACTTGTTCTAGATTTCCACTTGCCTTGTTGCCTGCCGTTACGATATATCGTGAGTGTTCCAAATACGATTGGTGTGATCTTGTTTTGTCTTGGTTGGCCCAAATTGGTCGAAATTTTGCCAACAAGTTCTATGAGAAAGGCTATGTTGCAGGTGTAGGGGGATGTACTTATTTCCTTGTGGTAAGTTTAACCCCAATATTTATTTTATTGTACTTTATTAAGTTTACAATTACCTATGCCCACTTGTTTACTAATTCCATGATATTTTTATATATTTCCCAAGTTATTCTACTTTGACCGGCTTGCAAGACCGCCCATTAGGTGGAATGAATTCCCTCGGGTCAAGGTATGGAAGTCGGAATTAGTTAACTTTGTAAGAAATGAAGACAAACATCCTAACGGTGATTATGGAGTCATTGGAGTAAGTTTGTTTATGTTTTTACCCTCTTGTGTAAATTATGAGATATCCTTTTTCCTAATCCCTACTCGTTAAACCGTTGTAATAGGTTATGGATGTAGCTTATGGCTTGCCTCACCCTCATGAACCTCGGGATACATTATATCAGGGGAATTCATCACATGCTTTAGCGCTAGAGGTATTACTTGTCGTTGGATCTTAATTTTTATTCTTAACATCGAGCTTGAATTACATTCATTGCGATCCTTGCACCGAATAGCTGGTTTAGTGTTAAAGTCATGTCACTAAGAGTTGCAGTTTCCTGTTATTTGCTAGACATGTACTTGATCATGAGTCATGTCTCACATACATTACGTTTGGTAGGTTTAGAGGACCTTGGCCTCTCCTCTTATATGCTTGGGTTTATGTGTGCTGAATTCCTCCCAGATCCGTGGTTTAATTATTAGTTGGGTGTTAGTTCGGACAGTATATTCATATTCATTTAGTCATGGCTTGAGGCCATTTATGTTATGTGGCTGTAATATGATGATCTTATGATAGTAGTTTGAGTTGTTGAGACAATACCAATTATAATATGTGATAATAATTCACCCATTATTTGTGAACTTGTTGTCATTTTGTTGGTGGCTCCTAATTCCATGTCATATGCATGCTTAGCTTGCTGGTATACTGCTCCCTATACTTAGAGACCAAGGTGTAATTGTCCCTTCCCGTCAACGCACTGAAGATGGGTATGAGATTGATCGTCTGAGGAAAAAGCGTAAAGGAACAACAAACCTTATGAAGTACCACAAGGAAAGAGCTAAAGATAAAGCTACAGAAAAGTCACGATCAAGGAAGACAAGCAAGCGTGTGGAAAAAGACTCTTCATCAACAGCATCTCCACCAAAATCTGGTGAAAGATCCCCACCATTAAGTTCAGATTTGAGGGGTAATGCTAATCGGGAGGATGGAGAGGAAGATGTATTTTATGAAACACTAGATCAATTGAATAACTCAAATGATTTGAGTGGTTCTGAAAAGGATCAATTCTCACCACCTCGTGAATCGCATCCACCTCCTGGTTCACTACCTCGTGAATCGCCCCCACCTCGTAGTTCACCACCTCGACAATCGCCGCCAGCATCTGGTTCAGCACCTGGGGGTTCACCACCTGCGCGTTCAACACCTGTGGGTTCACCACCTCATCGTTCACCACCCGTATCTGATCCTGAACCACCCGTACCTCATCCTTCACCACCTCGTGCTGCACCTTCTGAACATGGTCCTTCATCTAAACATCCTAGTACTCGGGAAAAGAGAACATCCAAGCGCATGGCCGGCAAGCAAACTGATTTTGAGTATTCTAAACCCCAATATAGAAGGTTAAATGCTGTAGAGCAGAACCTTGTGAAGGAGGTGAACAAATGGGGGAATTACAAGCGCAAGAAAGATACAAGTGGGGTGGATATGGATTTGATTGAATGCAAGGGCCACTTTATAGAGCTTTCTAAATGTTACAATGTGGCCAAGTGTACACAAGGCATTGAAATTCAGGTGATTTAACACTCTTAACACTTTGCTTTATATGGTATTAGTCCTTACATAATTGAACTTCTGTCGTATCATGCCTAAAGGTTTCCATTGTTTCAGTATGTGAGGGTTGTGGCAAAGATGTACACGGACTATTGGGCCAAACATTTGTTTGCTGATCGTGGCACCTTGAGGCTTTTCATTGACCCAGACTTTGCGGTACGTGATTTCACCTTTCATGTACCGGTCTAGTTAGGTCTTGGTAAGTTAAACCATATATCTTATTGGCTTTTGTTTGGAATTTGAAAGGGCACGATTGTAGATCCCCGTAAATCTGCCCAAGACTATATTGATGTCGTGGATTGTGAAGATTCTTCAACCACTACGATCTACAACGATCCTCAATCAAAACAAGGGGCCTTGTCTGACCTTGAGAGAGTGGTACAACATCACGTCAAGTATTGGAAATCTGAATTTGGTTTGAACACAGCTCAGCAAATATGCGTTGTGAGTTTATTTCACTTCTTTCTCACATTTTTTTGGAGGTGCAACAAGTTTAGTACATTGATAAGACAATAATCATAATTTGTAAAACATTGTAGGTGTTTGTTCCGGTACTACAAGATAGGCATTGGTGGTGTGCTGCATTCAATTTCCATAACAAGGAGTTATGGGTTATTGATTCCTTAAATGTTGTCAATGGGCTCCAAAAACACCACCATGTATTGGATGAATTGGTAATTGTTGTCTACTCAAATGCTAAAAAGTTTTAAAGATTCCTCTAGATTAATGCTAGGTTGTCATACACTAATTGATATTGGTAATTTTCATATGCAAAAGTGCAAGGCCATGGACATCTTGTTGGTTACCGTTGATGGCGGTTGGAAAGTGGATGAGGTAATTTGTTGGGACCGGAAATTGTTATCCATGGCTGAACAAACTGACATGTGAGTACTTTACTTTTGTTTAAAAGCGTATTTTTGTGAATACACGATTACTATCGCAATGTTTATATTGAAACCCATTTTTTTGCCATCAGCCATAGTTGCGGGATTTATATGTTGTGTGCGATTAAGAGGTGTGCTACACGATTTGTTGACCACTTTGATTTGGTAATTTCCTACCATTTAAACATCTTCAATGTTAAATACATTTACGACATTCACTTGTTCATTTCTTTGGTAGCTAGGTAGGAGCATTTTTCCATGATTATCATTTTTGAATTTTTTCTTTTAGGGAGACATGCCACAAGCAAGATTACGGCTCCTATGCGATGATGTTTTTTGCGAATCCAACAATCTGCGAGAAGTCGTCAAGGATGTTTTCAAGGTGTAATTAGCTCCAACATCTGCTGTCTCATAATTGACCTCGATTTGTCATAATCGACTTTTTTTGGGTGTAAATATACTCTTTAATTGAATGTAAATACTCTAATGTAAGATGAATACCGCATTATGTCATGTTAGTTAGGTTGATACTCCCTACATTCAAGGATGTTGGCTGTAGGTGTATTCAACCTCGATTCTTTGTAAAACAATATCCGTGACTGTTTTTGTATCAGTTTGCGGATGAACCTTTATCATGAATATCATTTTGGATGAAGGTATTTAAAGTGTTTTTGTACTCAATGCTTCTTTGGGTGTAAACTTGTTTCGGATGAGCTTTTATCATTAAAGGAGATTTGAAATGAAATGTAGTGTATTACTACTCTTCATATGCGAGATTTTTTGACATTAACACAGGTTGTGACATGCTAAGTGAGTATGACAAATGGTGACATGCTTTTACCTAAACCGCTGCAGCCCGAAGCGGTTACTTGATGTGTAAACCGCTGTAGCCTATAGCGGGTAACCAATTGCCTCCTCAAAATAACCATCAGGATTCTGGTTTAAAACCGCAAAGCGACACAGCGGTTTAATTATATAAACGCTTCTTACACCAGCGGTTTCAATGCAACCAAACCGTTTTCCTACCTGACGGTTATATACTTAGCCGAATATGCTTTATTCATTTGTGAGTCTCCTCCAAAGTAACCACCAGGGTCTGGTTTAAAACTGTTGAAGTGCACAACGGTTTTCTTGATTGTAAACCGTCTTGTGGGATTGCGGTTCTATATTAGCCTTATTTTATCCTTCTTCGGGCCTCCAAAAGTAACCAAATATAAGGCATACTATTTTGTCAACGTGTATTCCTTTGTAAACTGATGGACGGGAAAGCGATATAGTTATACATTAATTTATCCGGTAGGTATGTTACCTAAACGGTGATGACATCGGTGGATTCGATACCCTTGAACACCATAGCGGTTACCCTATTCCTGACAATTGTTGGTCAATAGTAGTTTGTTCCTTCATTACATTTCAACTTGTTATTATCTTATACGTAAATCGTATGCCTCTTTTTGCCTTATTCTGATTCCACCAAAATGTCTGAAGATTTTATTCTTTTGTTGAAATCTTCTGCCATAAAGTACTATTGTTTTATTGCACCTTTTAATTATCTGACTAATTCCTGTCTACATGTTTTGATGAATCCACGGCTAATTCTATAAAGGGTAGAAACTCAAACATTATTACATGAGTTCAGCTCATTCACAACAAAAGCCTTTTTAATAATTCCAAACCTTACCAATATTTTTGCCCTTACTATAGAAATGGCTAATCGATTTAAAATAGTACCTTCACCTATGTTGGTGGAACATATGTGGGCACCATCCTACGAGAATGTGAGTTGTACATGCATTTAACAAACTATTATGTGGAGTGGGAAGATAATCAACATCAACTTATCCCTTCAGAAGCACTCCGATCGTTAATTAGGGATCCGCTGAGTAACGGAGATGAGTTTTCATCCCTCAAAATGGTAGCAGTAGACGGAAATCTACGTAGTACACATCTACCTCATCTAATGGACACTTACCCATTGCACCCTGCATTTCAAGTTTGGATTCAATGGTTGTTTGATTTATTGTATATGCGCCAACATCGAGCCCCAATACCAGGCTCACTTATGCATTTAATCGATCCTAAACCCGTATTACCTCTTCCACGTACACTTCACCAAATACAAGAACAACCAACTACTTATGTCGTTGCAAGCTATAGTGATGGTTTGATTGCTTATCAAACCTTTTCCACCATACAATGTTTAGGCGTGAATGTGTCTTACACAGTTGAAGATGTCGCTTTGAGCGTTAGAAACTATGTCATTGCAATTTCGCCAAGAAATGGTAGGATCTATCATACACAAGGTCTAAGTATTGTTTGTTGGAATTCAAGGGGTATTTGCCGTCCTTCATTTGTGACCAATATGCAACGTATTGAAGCTGTGTACGATCCGCAGGTAATTATAATTACCGAAGCAAGGAGTAGTTTTCATAATTGCGAACGTGTTATGTCATATTTCACTCCTTATAATTGGCACTTACTAGAACCTGGGTTACGTGGTGGTGTATTGGTCCTATGGAAACCGTACGTCTCCTCGGTTATGTTGTACCCGGAACATAATGGCGCGATTTTCTCGGCTACCATAGAGGTACGTTCATCACACTAAAATGTATTTGAGATTTCGTACAAATGATACCCATTATATATATTAACATGCAATTGTTGATTTCATTGTTTACATTTGTAGCCTGGACAACCACCTTGCCGGCGTCGATTATTGTATTGAGTTGCATGAGTACCCATCGCAAAAGGATACATTACGACTAGTTTATTCGCTTTTGCATTAACTATTAGTAAAATTATTGTAATTGTTGTGTATTCTTTATGTTTTATGTTGATTTCTCATGTACCGTTTGATTATCTATATTTTATAGTAAACTAAGGACTAATTTCGTCATTATGTTTTCTTAAGTGTCTCGGCTAAGTATGATCAAATTTCGATGTCCCCAACAACTTACTGTTTTTTAACGATCACGCAGGTAATAGAACCTATTTAGGCAATAAAACAAGCTTATTCAAAGAAAACATGAAAGTGCATTAAAATAATACAAAGATTCCATTTCACAACTTTACTTTTGCATCATATTGACAGTAAGAAAGTAATTTCTCTTATGTCACACGCATCAACTTTCAACCAACAACTGAAATTACATACATCATTAATTATTAGTTTTGGATTTTCACTCAGAAGGCTCATCTGAGGATATTAGTACACAACATTGCTCAACATCATAACTATCAACGATAGTGTCATTGACGTAATTACGATTGACGCTAATATCATTGCTATCCGTGACTACTATATCGCTCACCAAATCATGTTGTTCGACATGTCTATAGAGTACACCATTGTTCTCCCCCATAGTCCATTTATAGGTAAATATATTGGGGGCTTCATTTTCTTCACATATCCTACATTTCATGCCTACCCCTACTATTTGATTAAATTCCCAACAAAATTCTTTATCAAAATGAACGTAAGGCCATTCATCTATAAACGTCTTTTAGCGTAGCGGTTTTAAACTTCTCAAGTTTGTTTGGCCCAAATAAATCACATCGTCCCTGGATAATAACCGCTGTATTATACAGCGGTTTCATTCACTTTGAAACCGCCTTATGTAGTAGCGGTTTATTCTGGAAAAATTTTCACCCCTTCTAGATCATCAAACTGTTTTCCCCCTTTAAAACGACGGTGATCATCGCTATTTTAGCAATTCTCTAAACGCCAATCATATACTCCATGGTGAGGTCAGATTAACACACGAACAAATTGGAGGACACAAATACACTTGTAAACACCTCCATTATGAAACTCCTAGGTGAAATCAAACTTGTTGAACAAATGTTGAACCTGGATCCCCAAAATACATTTATTATAAAAAGACGTTTCCAACGGTTACATTTAAAGTCGCTTAAGGTCATAATTTACATACTATAAGGTGCTTTAAGCACGAAAAAATAACAAAGGGTCAATATTGAAATGTGTATATCACTATCTTCATCATTGTCCGCGATGGTCACTGTCATCACTTCTCAAGTTGTACGACCGTAAGGGTGGCAACATGGGCCGTTCCACGGATCCTCTTGTTGAGCTTGTGCCTATGCTAAGTTCCAACTGCTGAAGCAAATTGAACATATCATTGAACATCATACCATTGGCATAGTAAAATAAGTATAACATATATTGAGGTCATGGGCATGGGCACAACAAAACCATTAAGGGCACGATAGAGATGATGCAACTCTAATCTCATGATAAACTGTGATGTTTCGTACCTGGTCTAAAAAATAATTGGGAGGCGGAAATAATCCAACAGCTTGATTGTTTGGCAAAACTTGATGCTCCATACCAAAGGGCATAGGGGTGTGCAGGGGCATGATTGTTCCACCATTGTTTTGGAACATATGATTGGATGCATATGATTGGAGAAGCTAAATTATACAATAATTATATGTTACGTTGAGCCACTAAAATAATAGTTCATGAAGAGAACAAGGAGTGACAAAAATTTAAATAAGCAATAACATACTTGTGTTGGAAGCTGAATATAACTCTTTCCATCAACTCCATTCACAATAGGGTGGGCCAGCAACGACATTCTACATAACAGTTAGTGTTAAAATCAAAGATGACGGATACACAAAAACAACATAAGCCAATTTCAATTAAAGTTGAGAACTTGCCGTGTCATCGATTCCTTTGTTTCTCTTTTCAGCTCCTACCCTTTCACCTCGTGTACTTGAATTGGCCTTAGTTGTAGAGGTATTCGCATTGGATCTTGAATTGTTGCCAGATGCTCTAGCCTACATCACCAAAGTTGTGTAGACTGATAAGTACAATTTCTTTAGGTAAGTTGTAAAGTAATGAAACTAATTTATGATACTAGTTTTTTCATTTTACCTTTGCGGACGCTTGCGCCTTGTTCAAGACTATCTCGTCAATAGGCTTCCGCCGTACATACCCACCTCGTTGCCCACGTTGCATTTTGTGCCTAGGTGTTGGATCTTTGATTGACGGTACATTACTAGTAGCAGTTAGTACTTGATAATTGTTGCTACCACCACACTGGCTAGAGGGAGAATCAACACAAAGACCTCCGTTGGCAGTCCCTCCAACAAGAGAACAACTATCGTGATTAATTCCTACTGATGATTGATCACCAGCGTCAACACCATTTAGAGCACAATCTTGTTCTTTATCGCCTAAAACAGTTGAGACTGAATGATGCAAGTCCTTTATGGTTTGGAGGACAAGCTTAGAAGCTTTCTCGCTTACCATGGCAGCAGTGGCAATAGGTTCAAATGCCACATGTAATTCGTCGAATCTTTTCACATGCTCTACCTTAGTTGGGTCATGATAGGCAACCTTAACTAAGGTATGCTTACGAATAATATCCTTTCGCCAACGTCTTAGAACATACATGTCAGGGACTTTGGTAATCTCGTGCTTATCAAATACTTTAATGATATGCCTACAAAGCAGGCCACTACACTCAAAAAGCTTGCATTCACAAGATGCCTCGTGTGAAATCTTATTAAATCGGACCGTGTAATTCCTTCTTTTGTCTGTAACAATATCATCCCTTTTCCCCCCTAAATGAACATACACCCTATCCTGAATTATGTTGTCCGTCTCAACATCATTCAAAACAATTTCAGTCGGACCACATAACAACGAAACTCTCTGGCATTCAATCTGTATTTGGATAAACTTTTTATCCGTGTAGATATGTTGGAAAAACTTTTCAACAGCCAAAGCATGGGGGCTTAAGGATCTAGTAAAGACATTGCAATGATCATCAGCATCTTTTTCCGTACCACATCTAGTCTCCATAGCAAAACAATACCCTTCGGCAAACTCACAAAACTTAGTATTTCTATGAACAAAATCATCAAAGAAAGAATGCATGCTTTCAATACGTTGAGTTGTTCTCATCCCCGCCCAAAATAAGTGCTTGGTAAAGGCAAGAACCCACATAGCCCTCTCTTTATACAACCCCGTTAGCCAATCCACACTACCAAGATTGTAATCATGAACTATCAAAAGCCACCTATTCTCAAACTCCGTGGCATCATTTGAATCATATATAACACTTTTCAACATTGGCCCAAAAGTAGGAAAATCAGTACACATCCCCAACTTAGTAGACCATTTCTTCATAATGTGCCATAGGCACCACCTATGCCTTGTTTGTGGCATTGCGGACTCCAATCCTCTTCTCATGGGTACAGCCTGGTCTGTGAGTATGCCTTGAGGAGCAATACCACCCATTGCTTTCAACCATGTCTTAAACACCCATTCATGACTTTCAATAGTTTCATTCCTAATCAATGCACATCCTAACAAGATGGATTGCCCATGGTGGTTAACACCAATAAAATTAGCAAATGGGAATTCATAATCGTTTGTGCAATGTGTGGTATCATAACACACAACATCACCAAATTCTCCATATGATGCACGTGATCTCGCATCAATCCACAATGCATCTTTCAATACACCATCCTCATCAAGTCTAATTTCATGAAAAAAATCATTATTATCTTTATACATCTTCATAAAGTATTGCCACATTGCATTAGAGTCCCCTTCACTCATTTTCTTCCTTCTCTCTCTATCCATAACATTCCTCACATCCCTATCGGTTAATTGAACATCCCCACATCTCTCAAGAGATAAAGAATCATGGATTTTGCGGATGGTGATACCAGCTTTCAAACCTACTTCAAACCTCCTCCTTATGTGTGGATGAAACTTTTTTTTGCGATAAGCATGAATATTTTTGGATTTGCTAGGAGTAGGGTTGTGATTTTTGTGTTCTAACTCCAATATCTTCACAACCCATTCACCACTAGATTGTAAAGTAGCATGCAAATGCACAGGACAACCGCACTTCTTGGATAAATGAGGCACCGATGCCACTTCAACATAATCACCATCAACATTATTCGGTTTCTTCCTATGAAATCTCACAGCACCGCTACACTCACATTTCCATGTTTGACACCTTTTCACCTTATTGTCACCTTTACCCTTAAAAGCACTATTACCACGCACAATACCAAAACCTTGTGATTCACCATATGCAAGGAAATAAGTTTCTAATTCTTCAAAACTTGGGAAAACCATCCCCACAAAAGGCGTAACAACAAAAGAAGAGTTCTTAAGAGGTGTTACATATTTTTGAATTGAAGGTTCTCCTACATCTACATTATTGCTACATTCTCCCCCTGTCAAAAGGTTGATTATATCCTTTTCCACTTCCTCACCCCCACTGTCCAATGCATCCTAATCACAAATAACATCAAATATCATTTTCCAAATTTGCAATAACATAAATTAATCATCCGATAGTACAATGTTTGTTTGGGATCTAATAAAAAATACGAAAGTGCCATACTAAACAATATGAATAACACACTTTATCACACTCCTTACCTAATTCATACACAATTAACCCAATTCATACAACAATTCATTAACCTAATTTCAACAATTATATAATAACATCACCAACACTAATGACCAGATTTTTAGCTAATAAAAACCCAAAAATATGTCCTAATCTCAATAAATAAAACCCCAAATATGTTAAATTTATTTAATAAAAATAACATTCACATACCTTCAGTTGTTGAATCTCGTGATAAAGTTCTTCATCGGCGACCCGTTTATCATCATTTTCAATGTTCATAGCAGCTAGAGTGAATAGTATAGGTAGGTGCAATCAATTTCAACAGTCTATTAAAAACGAGTTCGATTGAGATAGGGTGTATGAGATTTAATTTTGATTGATTAGGAAATAATTGAGGTGAAGAGGAAGTTAGGGTTTATGAGTATAGAGGAGAGAGAGTGGGGACTGGGGAGCTGGAGAGAGAGAAGGTGAGGGAGAAGAGTGCGCGAAGAAGTGAGAGAGAAGGATGGAGTTTGGGGGTGAAATTTTTTTCCCTTTGCAAAGTAGCCCTTTCCCCTCAGTATTGCAGTTTTGGACTGAATTTTCTTTGTTTTGCTCCGGTACCCCTCAGGACATTTGTCCTATGCGTGCTGTACTCGTTGGCCGCGCAGCACTGTGCTGCCCCAATCAGTTCTGGTGGTATAAGCACATCCCTGATGACCCGTGAGGGTGTGAGTCGCGTGGCCTTAGGATTCTCTTACCTAGTCCGCCGTATGTCCCATGTAGAGTTGGCATTTCGTGCCACGTGTTGTATGTGGCACGCGGGCTGGCACGATACGACATGAGGGTCGAGTGGGCTGGCACGGCACGTGGCACGCTGGGCTTGCCTCGTGCCACGGTTGCGAAATCAGATTTTGGTCGTGTCTTGGCACGCTCAGACACGAGGTAGGTCGGGTGTGGCACGCGGGGGTGACGCGCTGTGGGCCCGTGGCACGATAAAAAAGGGAGGAAAACATCGGAAAAGTCATAAAGTAGTTGTTAGCATGCGGGTTGACACGTTGTGGCACGAGGGACACGCCGGGCTCGTTAGCGTGCCACAGGCCGTGCCATGATGAGGATTTGAATTTTTGGCACGGCACGACATGAGCCCGCCAACACAAGGACCGTGCCCGGGTCATGCCAAGTTGGCCCTCTACCACGCCGTGTCGGCACGAAGCACGACCCTACCCGACACGTGTCTCACTCTTCCCATGAGTTGGGCCTTTAAACCCCGTTGACCTAATTTTGTTTTTGTTTAGGAAAATGTAATTTGCATAAAGTTATAGTTACGGAGTACTAGTATATAAGACAAATGCAGTGGGTCACCATAATGTGAGAGTGAATGGTTCATTATTTTGTCTTATTTTAAATAAAATACACCCCCTCTGCCTTCATGAATTGTTAACGTTTTGATTTTAACACATGTCGAGATTACACTTTAAGCATTAATAACTTAAAATTCATAACTAACTATTTTGAAAAAGGTGACGGTCGGAGAAACATTGTCATAGTGACGGTGGTGAAGGTGTAGGAGATGGTGGTGCCGTGGTGGTTAGGGCTCGAAGGTGATGGGTTACATGAATTCAATACCAAGGGGTACCTAAACAAGTTTTTAAAATTGGATCTGGAACTGAATATCATAATTTTAAATCCTAATATTTAAATCTTGAATTTCAATTTAAATTTAAGTTCTCAAAAAATACCTAATAAAAAAAGTTCCTAGCTACTAGGAACGTAGCTTCCCACTGAAACTCTGTGACTGTACTCTAACTACTCTCTCATTTCCTGCGGGGCGCGTGTATGAGGATTTGAACCCGTAATAACCCATAGGCATGTTGAGATCTTAACCACTAAACCCGTTTTGATTCTCAAGAAACAACTAGTATGTGAGTATAGATTAAAGTCGATTTGATCAAATCGACTTGACACGACCCAAAACCCAGCCAATTTCACTCTAACTAAAATCTTGTCTATAACCAAAATATTTGGAGAGTACAATTTCGTAGAACTTTCGCTACTGCTTCCTCTCCACCATCTCTTGGCGAAAACCAATTCCTCCTCTTTCCTTTTTTTCCACTATCAATTTTTTTTCCAATTTTTCAGTCTAAAACTCTACCATTCAACATCAATTTTATTCAGCAGCAAAACAACAAACCAAATTACAGAAGAAATTCGTGAAAAATCAATTGAATTTCGAAAAGAGGGGTAAAAATGCAGAGAATTTTCGGCAAGAAACAAAAGGATCCACCTCCTTCCGTCCAAGATGCATCTGATCGGGTATATTATATTTCCCCCCTTTTTTTCTGTTCTGAATTACTTCAATTTAATATTTCCCCCTAAACTTTGATTTTTTTGGGTGATTTCGTGTTGTTTTAGAAGTCTTTATAGGTAAAATTAGGGCTGTTTAGCTGTAACATAATTTATAATCGAGATAATTGTGATGTGGGAAAGAATTTTTGGATATTTTTGAAGTGAGAAATTGAGTCAGGCATGCTGTGCTGTTGCTTCTGATAGTTCAATTAGGTGGAATTCAGAATAAATTTAGTCGCGAAGAAGTTCGCGAGATTTAGAGCTTGTTTGGATAGCGTGTTTGGAAGGAAAGGGAGGGGAAAGGGAGGATTGAGTATATGGGAATAAATCCCGGGCGGGGTTGGGATGGGACGAGGAAGATAAATCACCGATGACGGGAGATAATAGAACTCGAATCTGATTATACTCGTTTCTGGCTTGTCATTGCGTCCCAAGGGCCTCCACCGGTGCTACAATGGTGCAATCAGCCCCTAAACTCCCTTGTTGTGGTCGTTAGTCTCAGGCGTCCTCCTCCATCTTCATTTCAGTTTGGACTCAATCTTTCTAGGTTTACACGTGACATTCTTGCTGCGATTGAGTATGGAATTGTGGGTTGATGTTTGAATCTGTGGGTTCATGATGTGCGATATATAATATAATATAATGGTTTTATCATTAAAAACCGTTTTTCATATGGATTTGGAACCCTAGCAGTAGAGAGGAGATAGATTCCGTCAGTTGGTGAGACGGAGACGTTTGTTTTGAGGGTAATTTCGCCCTCTACAAGTTTTGTACGGGTAATGATATACTTTATATAACCGCTAAGACATTTCTTTCCAAATCTCTCCATGCTTAGAAGGATCCAAAATCTAAATTTGGAAGGGAAAATGAAGAAATCTCTGTATCCAGACAAGGGAAAATGGAAAACTCTCTATATCCAAATTCTCTCCATTTTCCCTTCCTTAGGTCTCTATATCCAGACAAGGGAAGTTGAATCTCTGCCTTCTAGCATCAAGAGGTGTGATTGCTTTAGAACCACTCGTGCGTAAACCTCCTCTTTTGTGTCCGGCAGTCCGGCTGCATATGTTCTTTGTTATGGAGCATGATGCTGTGTTGTTGAATCAGTATGCTCTAACAATCTACAACAGTTTGTTTTCTTTCACTAATTTTTATATTGGCTGACAACGTGATAGTGGTGGCGATGATGTGAGATGAGGCACTCGGTACGGGTCTGTTGAATGTTGTAGTCGTACATCTCATCCTCTCGCTTGTGACTTTTGAGGTTGCTGTTGGACAACTTGTCACTTGGGATGTACTACTCGATGTTTGTTTTGATATTTAAATTGGGGGTACAAATGCTGTTAATATAACACCTATCGTGACTGAAGTTCCAATATTGGATTTTTGAACTTTTAAAGGATAAAAAAGCAATCCCCATTTAGCTTTTCATAGGTTACTTGACTAAAGGATCTTCCATGCCAATAATTACTGGTCGTTTGGTTGCATGCGGAAGTAGAAATTCAGGGGATTTTCTTAAACTTGTTCGGTTAAATGTAGGAAGTGAGTTCCCACAGAAATTTCCAGTTACCAAGGGGGGGGGGGGGGGGGGGGGGGCTAGTTGAGCCAATTGCTCCATTTTGTAGGAATTGGAAATTCCTATGATTTGGGCAACCAAACAACTCCCATCTTTTTTTTTTTTTTTTTATGGTAATTCAGTATTCTCTTTCCATTTCCAATGGAGCCAAAGACTAATTATTCTTTGGTTTTTGGGATATAATGGAATAAAGCAAAATGGCTCATAAAACTCTGTGCTTCTTATTTTGTGAAGTAGCAGTCAGTCGGTGCGATTCTCGAAGCAATTTTCATTTTGGGTCATCCGTGCGCAGCCTCTCTATGTTTCAATAGGGGTAAGGCTTGCGTGCATCCGACCCCCCCTGACCCCGCCTTATGGCGGGAGCCTTTAAGGCACTGGGGTTAATGATGTTGTTGTGGTAATTCAGTATTCCCAAGATTTTGCTTGGCAACCAAATAATCACAACTTTCATTTCAAAGTGAAAGAAATACCTTGCTGTATGTCTGCATTTGTCGATTCTAATTTCTGCTTTTGGTGTTGTTTGCAGATCACCAAAAGGGGGGATAGTGTGGAAGACAAGATCAAGAAACTTGATGCTGAATTAGCGAGATACAAAGAACAGATTAAAAAGACACGGCCGGGTCCTGCTCAAGAAGCTGTAAAGGCTCGAGCAATGAGGGTTCTCAAACAAAAGAGAATGTATGTTTTATCTTCTTTAGATGAGTAATATGCGATCATTTGACTTACAAGATTTCCTTTCAAGTTCTTTTGCTCAGTAGCTTAGCTCTAATTGGTGCTCGAAGTTTTACGTATTTGGACTTGGGAATTGGTGGTTTTGTACATCTGTTCCTTTTAATGTGCAGTGTCTTTCTTGTTGTGCTTAGAAAGGTTGTATATCTCCCGAACAACTTGAATTATCCAATTCTCGTTATGTTTATGCACTTACTATCACCAAGAAATGAAAAACATGATTGTTATCAAGAGCCCCTTCCTGGTGTTTGGCTTTTGTGGCCATAGAATGACTAATACCCCCTAGGATGCCCTATTCTGGACTCGGGTGCCTGGAACTTCGAAAAGGTATTTTTTGGATCGGTTTGGAACATAATTTTCCAGAAAGAAGGGAAAGAGTGCCTTGGTTTATTAATTCAAAATTAGGTACGAAAGGAAATCGGATTGTCTAAGGTAGTTAGGTGAACATGCTCAAGCTAGACCTCATATATATAACTTAGAAATCCTATTTGAAATAGAGTGTATTCTAGGCCGTGGTTGTGTTGTCCAACGTCAGGACAAGAAAGATGGTTTGCCGGCTATTTTCCAACTCTAAATTGTACTTCACCTCAACCGGCTGTTGAACCTTCTTGGGTAGATGATACTTACCAATGTTGCCTATTCTTGAAAAAAGTGGCTGCTATATCTCAAAAAGGGAACTACCGAACTCGATTAGGGTGATGGTATACTGGAGACCAATATTCAGCATGACTGCATGAGGGGGTGTGGCCTCTGGAAAGGCTCTCAAAATACGAATCTTTTTGCACTTACTGGCCTTTGTGTCTATTGACTACCGGTTGTTTTCCTGGTGTGCATTCTTTTTCCACATACTTTCCGTTTCTCATCCAAAATGAGTGTTTCTGTATTTGCATCTAACAATATATATATTGCATACTTATGCTTAGCAATCTGGTGACCGAGACCTGTGCTAAGGCTACGAGTAGCCTGCATTGAGCAGAGTATGGTGAGGTGTGGCTGGGTGTAAAATGGTTTTGAGTAGAATGTGATTCTAATGATGTTAGCTAACACAGATTTATATTTGTCTTCTCTTGGGGTTATTTTTGTCTTGATGTGTTGGTGTAGCACAGTTTCCTTTAAGTAAAGCATAGATTAGCCTCTTCCATGAGTGAACTTGCAGTGCTTTAGATAGTTCAACATGCATGTTCATGCTGCCTGTGCAGAAATGCTTGATACCACTTGTTTTAGTTGATTTTGCCTGGAGATGAGTAGATTTTCTGCTTCTCATGCTTTCTTCATTGCATAACTTTTTAAGAATCTTGTTGGAACAAGCTAGACCATCTGGTTCATTTTAATGTGAAATGATAAACCTGAACCATCTTTTGTGTGTTCCATTGTACCATGCTTACTCGCGTAACATTAATTCATTTTATGGTCTTGATTTTGTGTTTGGACGTCTGAATTGGAGTAGCTTACCATTTTAAGTTTCTATATGTGGAACTGTGAATTGCGGTTCGTATTTGCTACTTATTGTCCTTTATGTATGCTTAGTCTCTTATACTTGTACATGGTACTGAACAGGTATGAGGGGCAGCGTGATATGCTCTACAACCAAACCTTTAATCTTGACCAAGTTTCATTCGCTGCTGAGGGTATTAAAGATGCTCAAGAAACTGTGAGTCATTGAAACTTATTTTTTTTTAGTTATACAATGGTCATTGCTTTTGTCCATTCCTTATCTTCAATTTCAGTTAAGCTTTCAAGGGTTTTACAAACTTTGTCATGGGTTCGCCACCTTTAAAGAGTAGAACTCATTCTCACATTAAAAAGCCTAGGCTAATCAAACAATGCCACTATTTGCTATTAAATGTATTGGGATATTAAATAATGCCACACAGTCAAAGGATCTTGGCTCGGGAAACTTCACACAACACACGTTCTTCTTCGTGACCACACATACTCAACTCAATTTCTAGGTCTCCATTTATAAGGACGGTCCTAATTCAGAATCTTTGGTTGTACATGTAGCACCCGCCCATACATGTGCTATCTGTATGTATTTGTTTATAAACTATGCATTTGAAACATGCACAGCTTGTCTGCAATGTACATGGCAGAAGGATTTTTGTTTTCCAGGTCTAGGGTCTTTCGATTAGCATGGAATTTGGTAATTCAAAGAGTTCTCAAGAATCTCAACAAAATATTTTGCTTGTCTTGATAGCATCGCACAGGGCATGGTTCAAGTGTATTGAAAGGTGGCAGCTTTCCATGTTCTTTAATTAGGATGTTCTGCCTACCTCATGAGAGGTAGGAGGTCGTTATTGCTAATATAATGTAGATATCATTTTCTGTATCTAAAGTGTTCGTATGCCGTTGGTGTTTGATGTTTCGTATGGCTGCTGATTGTTTATTTGTTTTCTTGGACTTGCTGAGTATTATCTCTTTCTAAAGATGTGCTCTAATTATTTTTTCTTTTGTCCAGATGTCGGCGCTGAAAGCTGCGAACAAGGATTTAAAAGGAATGATGAAGACAGTAAAACTTCAAGAGATTGATGTTAGTAAATTTTTATTCCCTTTTTGGATTTGATATATCTTAGCGGTTCTCCATGCTGCTAATATTTTCTTTTTTCACTTCTAGAATCTGCAAGATGACATGATGGACTTGATGGATATGAGTAATGAGATTCAAGAGACTCTAGGAAGAAGCTACAATGTACCTGACGACATTGATGAAGATGACCTTATGGGGGGTAAGCTCTTAAGTATTAGATTGATGTTTGTCTACAATGTCATCACTCATCAGTTGTCACAAGGACTTGTTGCAGTGTTAATCAGATCATGATTTGTTTTGGAATGTTCTGTTTTGTGCAGAGCTTGATGCTCTTGAATCTGACATGGGAACAGAGACTGAGGGAGTTCCGTCTTATCTTCAGTCCGAACCTGATTTGGAGGAAGAGCTCAACTTGCCACCAGCACCTACTGGGCCTACAGCAGTACCAGGAGGAAGAACAAATATGCAGGTAACCTATTTACACCCTTCTAATGTCGTGTTGTACTTGCTTTGCAGGGAATTGTTTCTAATCTGGGAACGTGAATAAAAATTTGAGGCCGTCTATTGAACTAACTCATTTGCATTTTGAAACCTGACAGTCTGAAGATGACTTGGGTTTGCCTGCTGTACCCCGCGCATCTCTCCGTGGTTAAGAGGATTCAAGATGATCTGAAGTTTTTCATGGCTTCAGTGAGTTAGTTGGATGCAATCTTTGAGACTATTGTGCAGAATCTTCTATGTGCAGATTTATATGACCGAACCATTCCTCCAAACACGTTTTCTTGCTTTCGTTCCCTTTTGGGATTAAACATTGATTGATTGTATGACAACTAACAGTGCCTCTTGTAAAGTTAAGTATTCTCTGTTCTGACACATCTGGTTAGCAATTCAAATTTCATTCAGAATAGATGGTTTGCTCAATTGCTCCTGGTTGATCTTCAGTGGTTTATGTAAAATGGCCGTCCCTCGTTCAAATCAGCTCATTTAAGGCTTCAGTCAGCATTTCAGCAGTAGAGAGACCTTGTCTCTAGTTCAAAAGATTCAATATTACTTTGCTTTTAACGCGCATTGTGACGACTAACAGTGAATCTGGAAATGTGGCGCATTCTGATTACAATTCCGACCTGCCTGAATCGTGTTATCCCAATCCAGAACCCAATAATGTCTTTCCTTACCTTGTTCAGTTGTTCATCATATCGGCTCTGCCATTACACGCGCCTTTGCCTTTCTCACCTTAGTTTCCCCCATGGAGGCACTGAATCAATTCAACCTTCCATCCCATCTATTCCCATCTTTATCCACGAGTATAATCAACTGCAGCTCCTGTCATCGCATCTGAGCCACAGGCAAGTCACAACTCGCAACCCCCTCCCGATAAACAAGCACCCGTTATGATCACGCGAATTCGACTCGACCCAACCCGATAATGACCCATAAACCGACACAACCCGTTAATGATCAACCGACTATGACCCATCCTGACTTGTAGTGACCCGTTACCTGTCAAAACGACCAAGGAAGTGAGGGGCAGTTGGAGCAATTTTGAGAATTAGATGGGCGAGGGTATATGAGTAATTCATGAAACAGAAGGAAAAAAAAAAAAACAGCCAAATCCACCCTATTCCAGTTTTTCCCCAAACAATTCCAATTTCATTCAAACTTCTTCTTTGTCCTCAATTTAATCTTTCTCTCCTCTAACACCCAATCTTTATTCCATCTCTTCCTCTCTTCTTCTCTTCCAACTCCTTCTCAGCTACGACAAAATGACGGTAAGTAATCCATGTAGTTTTTTTTACCATGTTTTGAATCAAATATATTAGGGTTAGATAATAACTTGTTTTTTTTCTTTTCTTTTCTTTTTGAATGTCTACTACAAGCTAAGATGTGTACAAATTTGGTTTAATTAATTAATTAATCTTGTGGGTGTTCACTTTAAAGAAATTAGACTTATTATTTTATACCCTAGAAATGTTTTTAAATTGGTTGAAATTTTGTATATTGGGTGAAATTAGGTTTGGTTAGTATAAGTCGTTGGTTTGCCCTAGATTAGTTTTGATCACTTGAAAAAGTCATAGCATAAGAACTACTCCCTCCGTTTCAATGAAAAGTCATAGCATAAGAACTACTCCCTCCGTTTCAATGAGTTCTTTACGAGGGAGTTTAATTACTTATTGTTTATTAAATAATTCCCAAATCCTATTTCTACCCCTACCTTAATCCCTCATTTCTCAGTTCTCACTCTCCCTCCTACTTTAGTTTACTCTCCCTCCTACCTTCCTTGTTCTTCATTATGAAACTCGGTCAAGAAATTACATTTTCAGAGGGAAGAGAAGGTCGGGTTTGGAGGAGTTCCAAGGAGAAAGAGTGGAAGATTGAGAAACGTTCATGAACTGCTTGAATGTGAGATAAAATTTGGGTAAAACTGGGTTTGAGTGTTTAATTTATTGGGTTGGGTAGATTGAGTTTATAATTTAAATTGTCCCAGTTAAGTTAGGGTTTAGAGGGTTAGTAAGGGTGCAATGGGAAATTCAAATGGCTAATTATGTCCCGAAATAGAAACGTAAAGAATTGACTGAAATTGCCAAAAACGGAATACGTAAAGAAATGAAAGAAATGGAGGGAGTATAAGGCTTTTTAAGGGTAACCTAACGGTCGATGGCAGCTACAACGAGACCGTTTAGTGATATAGTTAGGTTTGTTAGGGCCGAACACGCATAAGACAAAGCTGAAATGGCGGGGGTATTCATTCAGTGGCCCACCATTTCCAGCATCGTTTCTCTTATACTACTCTTATTCAAAGAGATTTTCCTGTTTCTTTTTGCAGTTTTGACTTGGCATGTTAGGGATTACTTGTAGACCAAATGAAAGACCCGTTTGTCTTAAAATCAAGTAGAGTTGGTAGATTGCAATGCATAATGAAATATTTACAAAATTTTGTAGCAATTGAATGATTCATTTGGTCTAAAAATAGCTCCCAACAGGGCATCAGAAAACTGCAAAAAGAAACAGGAAAATCTCTTTGGGTAGGAGGGAGTATAGTAGTGGAGTATACACTCGACATCACGAAAACTACCTTTAATAGTAGGAGTACCATTTGACAAAATAAGTTAGATGATTTTTAGTTGGTAATGTATTAGTTGACGATGATAAAGATATTGGAGTGGGAAGGAAGATGACGGGAGCTTACACGTTACGCAACGATGGGGTGGGGGTGGTGGGGGACATCCTTTCAACTCAACCTTGACAATGCCTTTTACTTAGATATTCCATCCATATTATTATTCTAGGTCAGATTTATTAGTTTATTGTTATGTTATTCTCTTTCAATCTTTTTTTTTCAACCCCTATATAAACCTATCAAGTTCCTCCCAATCTCAACCCCATTTTTTATTTGCTCTTCCATTCTTCCTCTTTGTACTCACCAATCCCTCAATTCGGTAACCATGTCTCAGGTACCCAATTCTCCCTTGTCATTTCTCATCATTAATTTTCAAATTAAGCCTTTAATTGTGACCGTTCTATGATTTTGCAATATACTTTGCGAGACGGTTACTTATGATGATTCATGTTAGCCGACCCCAAATTTTGTGTTTTTAATATATGGTGCAAGATCATTGTTGTTGTTGCTGAAATTTTGCTTAGTTTGGTGTTTGATTGGATTGTTTGAACATTTTTAGGATAAATTAGTGGGTTTTAAATGGATAGAATCTGGTGCTTTTCTTTTCCTGCTTTATACAAGGCTAATCAGACCCACTCATCGAATGAATCTGATGCTCAATTTCACCAACATATCTTTCTTCTTGAGCTAATTTACTTGGATAAAAACTGTGGAGATTTTACGAAATTCTCACATTTCATTGATCTCAAGTCAAGTACTAACCTAATGATAAATGATATCTTGAACTTAGGACTTGAAGGTCTAATTTGAACACCCCATATGCAAAACGAGTGTACATACAAATCGGTTAATCAAAGTTCCAAAAAAATTGCATGGAATTTTGGCTAAGATTCTTATCTAACTCACTATATAATTTTTTTGGAATTTTGATTAATTGATTAGCCTGTACATCCTCCTCAACACGGGGTATTTTGGGTATGGGTTGTTTAAAGGGGGACAGAGGGAGTATGTGATCTGTTACATCTTTACTATAGATTTCGTCCTCCCTGAACAATTGCTAGGATTTTTACATTAGTTCTTATAATAGCTGGTGCTTTTGGGCTCGGGTTGGTGATATGCAAAGATTGCAAACTGAAAGTCTTAAATTCCGTGGGATCGTTTTCTGACTCGCATTACTTTGTCGGTTCTCTACCTAGACACATCAGCCCAGTCGTTAAGAATGAAATGGGATATCTTTGGTGCAACGACTCCTGAAGTTCAAATTCCCGTTTTCCCCGTGTAAAGGCAATTGCCCCTCATTAGTGACCTGGAAAAAAAGTTGTAGGCTCTGCTTAAAGTTGCATTTTCAATCTGAAAATTGACTATATTCTTTATTCTAGGATGTATCAAAGTGAGTTTAAGTTGTCTGTTACTCTATTAGTATGGCTGTATGGGAAGATGCTATGAGCTTTAAAAATACTCAGGATATGGCTCTTAGGGAAATGTTGTTTTGGGCAAACAGGTGGTGTATGTCTGATGTATGGTGTCGCATTCTATTGGCTTGTTCGAAGGGTAAAAGGAAGGAACTTTAGCCTTCGTTTTGAATTTTGATCATTCAGCACTGATTCCTCATAGGGGAAGAGAAGTAGCAAATCTGACTTATTTTGTGATATAACTCTGTTATTTGACTATGTATCTGTGGATTGTAGACTACGGTGCTCAGGGTTAAAATGTCATGCGGTGGCTGTTCAGGTGCAGTGAAGCGAGTACTTGATAAAATGGAAGGTTTGTTTCTTAATTGTTCATTTGCATTTAGCATGCTTTCTTTCGACAATGTGTCGTTCACTTCTGATCCCTTGCTGAAAGGGTCAGAGTGGAAATGAGATCTCACCTTGTCTACTTTCCACTTCTGTGGAGAAGAATTGTCTGGAACTAATTTGGTTTGCCCTTATTCTTTGAATTGGTATTTGTTGTCCTGATCTTTTGGTTTTAGTAGTGACATGTTTTTTTATCTCTTTGCCTCATTAGTTGGGTTCTCTCACTGTTAAACTTGATAAACAACTTATGTCTTGGCCATGATTTTTGTGTTGTAGTTCCTTTTAGGATCCATATCTATTTGTTTTCTTTTCCATTTGTTTTTCAAGGCTGAATTTGGTTTGTTGTGCTATTTTCTTCTAGGATGAATTTTGTCAAATATACGGGATTGCTTGTGCGAGTTCCAGTTTAGCGTGTGTTATTTGTCTTCGGACATTGTTACATACTGTAGAAGCTATATATTACTGCTTACTTTCTTACTGTTTGAACTTCTTGCAGTTTTGCTCAGTGTCTAATGAATACAGACGTTTCCTTTCTTTAACTTCAGGTGTTGAATCATATGATATCAATATGGAGGAGCAGAAAGTGACAGTGAAAGGCAATGTGCAGCCTGAAGCTGTGTTTCAAACAGTCTCCAAAACCGGGAAAAAGACTGAATACTGGGAGGAGACTGCACCGGCAGCAGATGCTGAAACCAAGCCAGCAGATGCTGAAACCAAAGCAGCAGATGCTGAAACCAAGCCAGCTGATGCTGAAACCAAGCCAACTGAAGCAGTTGCTGCCCCTTGATTTCGCATCACTATATTGTGATATTAAATTATAGATGAGCTTGGATTATCTTTAGCCGATTCTCAGAAAGTGCAAAGTGCTTCTAAAATTTTACCTGTATGCAGTTACTTGTGATTGTACCTGTTGAATAAGTATGTGTTTTCATATTTTCATGTGTGATCTCGTTGGTACTAATCAATGGCAAATGCCTGCCTGTCACCTTTATTTTGTGATACTCGTCTGGAAATTATCTGCGTAATATTCATTGTGCAACGAGGGAGACCTTTTCTTGTACATCTGAACCACAAAATTTGCATGTCGTCTATGCAGTTTCTGCCTCCAGTTCAACGCGAGCATTGGTTCCTTAAAGATGGATCTTAAATTGGTTATCATGGTCTTCCAACTATGTTGGACGTCGGAACTGTACTGGTGATCAGGGTTCTTGAAAAGGAGGAACACCTATTTCTGCTTACTAAGGGAGAATTATATTGAACGCTTTCGCCGACTGACTGTAAGTTCAGCCTCTCGGAAGGATGGGAGAAGCACGGTGCTGCCTCCTATCAAAACCTCACGCTAACGTAGGTTAAAGTACAATGCCATGAGGTGCCAAAAACAGCAAAACCAACAACCTTTAAGCCTTAAAGATAAATTTCGGCATGTCTGTCTTTTGCTTTACTCAGACAATGAAAGATGGGCGAAAAACATAGGAAGGCACATTAACCATACATCAACATAAACTGAAACTTGAAAACATCAATAGATGAGCCGTCTAAGCAAAGTACAGTATCTCAGTTCAAAGAGCATTATAGTTCAAGATATGAAACAAGAACGCAACCCTTTAAACCTAGGACAAATGAACATCCTAGAAACCATGAATTAGCACTAAACATATAGCCTCCCGTAGCTGCCCTTGCCCTTTTCAAACAAAGAATTAGTCATGCAGAGTTCCGAGTACGTCCTCTTCCCTGTAGAGATGGTATCTGCAACCAAAATTGAACGCAATAATATTTATCAGTAGAGATAGAATGGCATCTAACGTTTATCTCCTAACTCTAGACTGCAGGGATACCTCAGCTTGAATGTGTAATCAATTAACTGGACTTCTGGGGGAAAAAAAGAATCTCTATCAAGTCTAATTACAAGGAAAGCAACTGAGAGTACAAGTTCCAAGGACAGCAGGTCCGAAAAACTTCAACGACATTCATAAGTCATATAACCATGGTTGGTGCAAGTCATTCGCAAATCAGAAGCAGATATGCGTTCTGTTGAAGAAGGCACACCATCACAATCCAGCAAGGGTTTCCATAGAGCAGTAAACACAGCAGAAAGGTCCGTGGAATGTAGTCTAAACCGTGTCAGATTAAGGGAAGGAGACTTAAATAAAATTTCAGCTACCAGACTCATATGTAAAAGATACACGACTTTGATGCAGCAAAATTTCCTAAGCAATCAATTACATCCGGAGGTGGATGATGATGTTTGTGACTCGTGGTTTGCAGCATACATATACTTTGACATGATACCATATAAGTCAATGACAAGCAAACAACTCAGAACATTAATTCATCAAAATGAGAAATGGTAACCAAATTACTGGCAACAACGACGAGCACAGACACTTACGTTTTATCCTCAAGCTTGAACTCTTGGCCCACATAGTCGGGCAACAGCACAGTGTCTCCTTCCTTGAGGCTAACAGGGATCAACTTCCCTTCATTGGTACGGCTTCCCGGACCAACAGCAATGACCTTTGCCGAGTTCAACTGCATCACATAAATTAAACATCATTCATACTATGATTAAACCAGCAATTTTGTAACCAATTCAGAATCAACAGATTGCAATGCGATTAAAGCCGAAAATTGAACCCAAGTGAGGTAATATCTAAGATGGAATCATTCAATATTCAATTATAACATCACAGAATATAATTAAAAGAAAAAGCTACATAGCAAAGAAAAAAAATGATTGATTTGTCAACATTTAATTGAGATCAGCATATATCAACAATACCCACATCACAAAATCTCAGATTGAATATAAACAAAGTAAATTTATGCAAAAATCAGCCATGAGAAAGCTTATATACTCTTCATAAATGGATCAATATTCATATCAAATCACAGCATACAAGATAAAAATATCATACATTTTTCCAATTGGGTATCCATAGTTAAGCCAAAAGATGCAATCTTTACAAAAACAAAAGCTATACAAACAACAACCAAACCTTGGCCCTATCAGTTAACCTAACATGAATCGTCATGAAGAAGATACATAAAAAGCAAAAGGAACAAGGAGGGTAATAAGGGAGGGACCTTGGAAGAGGATTCAGGAAGCAAGATTCCAGCAGTAGTTTTGGAAGGAGCAACGATTTTCTCAACCAAAATGCGATTCAATGTGGGTATCAACCTCTTTGCTGCCATCTCTCTCTGTGTATAACTAATAAAAATCTCTGAATAAAAACCCAGAAAAGTATTCGACAAGATTTGTTGAGGGAGAGTTGGGGGAGTATTTATTTGTGTTTAATATGTGCTCCGCAAGAAACCAGACGAAAAAGCTAGAACCTTCTGATTGAAAAAAGAGTGAGGCGTTTTTTAGGGTTTATCTGAGAATTATCATTCACGACTCTGTGTTCGGGCCCTCGGCCTCACAACTAACTACATTTCAGCCCGTCCATTGCTAGTGTTTTACTCCGTATTTGAATCCAAATTTCTCGAAAATACGCAGGGAGTAATAGTCGATCGATTGAAATCGTAGAATTGGACTATATCTCTTCTTATCGATAAATAAAAGGATTTTTTGTCAAACACTACCTAATACAATGTACAATTTGTGAAACACTCCCTAATACATTTTTTCTTGTCTAACACTACCTAATACAACGTATTTTTTGTCTAACACTACCATAAATGATTTTGGCCAAAAAGAAGTCAACTTTCCGGCTTGACCGCTTGTGCACGTCATCTTGGTTTAATTCGTAATATCAGAATAAATCCCATAAAAAGTTTTGAGGGACATAAAGAGAAAAGGGCCTAGAAAAAATTATTCTTAGATGCAATTAAAATGGAGAGACATAAAGGATTAATAAAATTAAAGAGAGAAAATGTCCAGAAAATTGGAGGAAAAAATGGGAGGGAAGTGAGTTTTAGGGGAAAATTTTCGAAAAAAAAGGGAGAGGTAAAAGAACACGTGCACAGGCGGGTCAAGCTGTAAATTGGATTTTTTTTGGTCGGAAATCATTCATGGTAGTGTTAGACAAAATATGCGTTGTATTAGGTAGTGTTAGACAAAATATTATGTATTAGGGAGTGTTTCACAAAAAGTACGTTGTATTAGGTAGTGTTAGACAAAAAATCCTAAATAAAATGGCATAAAAAAGAGTACACAACTTATATGTAACAGGGTTCACGAAAGATCTCGAAACTATGAGACTCAATAGGATTAACTTGAAACTTCCCGCATCACATATTGCTTCAAAAGCACCAAGTAGCTGAAAAAAGCTCCTGCTGTTGGCTACTCTAAGTTAAAGAGTATGGATCAAGATTTGGTAACGGCGTCCAAAATGCAATAAAATCATATAGCTTGGTACAAGAGACTAGACAAAATTGATAATGTTGATGTATATGTGCCCTTTTGCTTATTTAAGAGTTTGCTCAATGGCGCTTTTTCCCGCCGCCTTTCTTCTTGCCATGATTCTTCTTACCGCCCTTCTTCTTCTTCCCTTTGCTGCCTTTGCTGCTTGGTGGAGGGCCACGCCCCTCGTCTTTGGGGGTTGGAGTTTTTCTTAATAGATGTTTAACATCGAGGACTCCATTTCGGAAAACTCCTTGACTTGATTTCAATACAGAGTTCTCGAGCTTGCGCTTCTCTGGACGTTTGGTAGTACTTTTTACCGTACTTTGCCCAGAGATTCCACACAGCAAATCCTATGGAGAGAAAATGTCCGTTATTACCTCATTAAACAAAAAAGACAACAGCAAACCCAAAAGAGTCTGATTCCAAAACTACCTGCTGCAACTTCTTCTGTTCTCTAACTTTTTGGTTCTTCATCTGCAGCCGCGCAACGCTCAGTGGTAGTCTCTGCTGCTTAGGAGCCTATCACAGAAAACAATCATGGTTAGCTTATTTGCTTGAGGCAATGTTCTGTATAGGGTGACATTCAAGACTACATATAATATAAGTCACCAGTCCCTACCTTGCCACCCAAAGAAACAACTTTCTTGTTCTGCAAATCCTTTCTCTCTTTCCATGTCATGTCCGAGGATCCTGAAGCATCATAAAACTTTGAAGTTCAGAAATAAATCCAAAACCCGTCCACCACGATCAAAGACAATGAAATGAAAATGGCTTTACGTTGTATGTATTGCTTTATCAAGCTAATATTTAAAGGAGGCGAAAACCAGGGAGAGGACACAGTCCGCAGCCTCATGTATAATCAACTGTCCAAATGAAACATGATCACCACCCCCCTCCCTTACCCCTTCCCAAAAAAAAAAAAAAAAAAAAAAAGATAAAGGAAACATCGTATAAATTTGTGTTCAGTAGCAACAGATAGATAAAAGTCATAAAAAAATGTTCGCAAAGCCATAAGAATCCAATAAAGTTCACTTTTCACCTGTTTAGAAAAGAGATCTCAGTCACAAAGATTAAACTGCGCTTCTATGCTCTCATTTCTCTCCAGGTGACTGAAACTAAAATGAGACAAAGCATAAAAGACTGAAAGGGAAAGAATGCTCTGATTCTTCCTAAGCACTGTGAACATTCTCAAGCCATGTGCAAAGAGATGTTGCCTTAAGTAAATTGCTCATATTTATGACCCTCTGAGTAGCAAATAATTTTCTGTTCCTTATAGATACCACATTCATGGAACAAAATTACGATGTTGGAAGGAACGAACTAAGAACCAAAGGAGAAACTGTTCCCAGCCAGACGTCAAAAAAATGAGAGGGGGCCATAACCCTAGTTTACGACATAGAGACTCAAACTTCCTCGGCTCGTTTGTATGAGGAGTACCCCGTAAAGACAAAGATAACCAACGAACACAACAGGGAAGCTTATTAGATATCTCAAGTTCAGATTCAGAATCCAGTTCAAAATTCCTATTAAACCAAATCCAAATCCCTTAAGGTCACACAAACACATAGATTTCTCAAATGGTCCCTAACCCACCTCCAAAATACATTGAAGGTCCCTCTCTTTGATGCACTCCCAAACACCATTTAAGCTCAATCTATAGGATTCAAATTATTTTTGTGATTTTCTGTATTGTGGCTGAAAACTAAAAGATATGGACTTGGATGAAAATCGATTCCCTCAATTTTTCATACAAGAACTGGAAGTTTGCTCTTAGGATAACCACACCCTCGAACAACCTTCTCTATGGTGTAACCCTCCTTCTCCGAGATGCAACCCACTCACAGAATTCAGATTGAAATGCTTCTCGCATCAGTGAATAAGAATCTCTCTCACTCTTGTTTTTTTTCTCAAAATACTTCTTGTCCTTTGATGAAATGAAAGTGGTCTATATATATAGACCAGCTACAAGTTTTCTTACAAAATATTGGATCAAATTCTAGGGAAAATAAAAAGGAAGGGAATTGGGAGAAGTGAGCTGCAAGTGAGCTGCTGTAGACATGCTGATGTCGGGCAGCTGGCAATTCAGTCCAATAGCAATCCAATAGCAATTTCCCTTGGTGCGAAGTCTTCTCCCTAGCTTGCTCCACGTATTTCTTTTGCTGCTTGGAGAAGTCTTCTTGGACAAAACATTAGCACATGCTACTCTTAATCCTACCCTTACGTAAAGACTAACCTTAATTGGTATCAATTACAAAAAGTTACTTTTGATACTTCATAAGGCCATTATCGAAATTCTACGACTAATTACGTCTAATTAGAGTTTTACGTATTACATTATCCCGTACTCACACATGTGAGTATCAAAACAATTCCTAATCCAAAGTTAATCTGATTAGCACTTGGGACGAGCATTAAACCATATTGGTTAGGCATGTCGAATTCATCAATAATTACCTCAAGCGTATGCTCTGCATCACTCTTGAAGGAAATTTAGATACTACTGTGACCTTCATCTTTCTTTCAGTTGAGATAAAAAGACGATAAACATTAGAACTATCTAGTATCTGCACATAGCAATATATTAATAGCTTAAGTCTATATGCTATTTTGATTTTTCATCCAGCCTATTCAACTGTTCCAGTATGATGCGAAGAATATCAAACCCGAGTATGCGGAGGTCACAAGTTCAAAAACAAAGAAATCAACCACCCTCAACCAAATTCTAAGGCCTCTTTGAGCATGTCTAACTGTCTCATTCTCGGCTTACAAGTTTGCAAAACTCACCTTAAGCATAAAATAAAAAGGCTCAATGTCATTAACCACAAAGGCTTACTCAGTTCCTGCTAGTTACGATCGTTGCAATGCCTTAATGTCATTGAGCCCGGAGTTTACTCAATTCCTTTTCAATAAAAAAAGAAAAAAAAATCTATTCATAACTTTTGCAATCACTGTATCCTCACTCCTTCACCAAAAAAAGGAAACAAAGAACTCATGCCTCCCTTTTAATATACCAAAAACTAAGATCCGCAAATACATTTTAAAAGGCTCGCTGCAAAGCTAAACTCAGCCAGATATGATAGATATAAAGACTGAAACTTTGACCCCTAATAACTAAAACGAACTAACCAAGCAACTAAAAATACTAATCAAACCTTTTATAAACTATACCAAAAGTATCAGAGACGGTGCAGATGCAAGTTTGAGATATCGAACCCTAATTACTAGACCAAAGTTCGTACTACATTAGCCAAGAAATTAGCAATTACTAATCGAAATTTCATGTGAACGGACTTGAGACAACAACTACGCCATACTGAATTACTAATACCAATCACCATTCCACACCCAAAGTGCCTAATAACCCAACTCCAAAGAATCGAATTCCTCTGACCCCGATAACTAACACAGGCTAATCTTATACCTTTGCTCACACCTATTAAATTCGATCGAAAATTCAAGTGCAACATAGACCAAAATAAATCCAACTATGATTAAAAGGTTCAAGCTCCCAAATTCGGTATATTAAGCTTGAGCAGCTGAAAACAATACACCCACATACCATCGGATAGTTCATACGAATACTTAAAGAATTCAACGAGACAGCGTAAAACGGAACAAGTAATTACATTCGGGTTGGGTCATATTAAGGTAAGAAATGAAGCAAAATAGAGGGAATTGAAAGGAAATAGAGTATAGAGAAAGTAGAAAAATACCCAAAAGTTCAACCTCCTTCAAGATAGAGCGAAAGTCGACAACTTTCCCATTGATCTCCACAGATTTCCTCGACCTTCCCATTGGCGCCTTCCCCCTAAAAACCCCCAAAATCAGAAAATCAAAAATTTGTTACACAAAACAAAAGAAAAAACGTAATTGCAGATTTGCAGTGTGTAAGAGTAAGAGTAAGAGTAAGAGAAAGAGAGACATACATGATTAATTCTTTCAACAAAAATGAATGAACAGAGATAGAGAGAGAGAGGAGGAGCTGCGAGAGGCTGCGTGTGACAGACGGTCTAATTATGAATGAACAGAGATAGAGAGAGGAGGAGGAGGAGCTGCGAGAGGCTGCGTGTGAGAGGAGTTAACTACTAAATCAGGGTGTAACGTTTCCAATCATATATTTAAGCATTACCGGTAGATTTAACAGTTTCTCAGCCTATCCACCTAAGCAGCCACCTCATGCCCTGTCATAAATGACATCATCATTGAGTATTTTAATTAGAATATTCCACAACAAAACAGCATAATATACTAACAGAATCATTTGATTAGCCATCAAAACCGAGGACTGCTACAAATTCGCAAGAGAATTACCCCAAATAACGGAAAATAATTTTAACAGTAACTTCCTATGCATCAACCTATTAGTTTATGCACCTAAATATTAGGAAGTAGATTATTAATTCCATAAATATAGCTCCATAACCATTAAAAAAGAAAAGATTCAACTTCCCTATATATTTGGCTCCTCATTTGGATGCGGCAGTCGTAGCTTGGTCAGTTCATCTCTCTCACAGAATTTGTTAGTTAGAAGTTTTTTGTTTTTTTTTTTGTTTTTGCTTTACAATTCATTTTGTGATGAGATATTTACGTATTGAGACATTTTCTATTACAGGTGATGAAGATATTTGTGGAGCAAACACGAAGTAGTAAATTTCACAGGTTAATTCTGCTTCTCCTAAAGTTGGTTGAAGACGAGGTTACAAATCTACACATGTTGCTAAACACCAGCAGCTATATGCAGGTAATTCGCCTTCTCTGTATTGCCTATAATTACTCCCTCTGTTTATCTAATTAGTACAATTGAAATTCTCATATTCATTAAGTTTCTAATCGTAAATTCGTAATTAATTTGATGCAATTGAATTGCAAGTTAGCTATTATCTCGGCCAAAAGCAAAAGGTATGATTTCGGAAACGAGCCTTTTCATATATAATTTCGTTAAACTTTGGAGGCATATGATCTACAAGTTCTTAACATTAGTTACTCTGCACAATAATCAAGTTTTTCAATTGGGTTCATGGGTTGATGTTTTAGAATAAAATTCATGAAGATCCCATCGTCCTCGGCAACTCGGCATCATCAAATCGTCGTCGGCAACTCGGATTTATAATTCACCTTCAATTACGAGTAGTAGAAAGGTGTGTCTTTTAATTTGTAAGTTTTAACTTCCAACTTTGGACAAAATCAAGCTGATGTGAGGAAATTTGAATGTGTATTCTATCATCTTTGATCTATTTAGTCATGTTTTTAGCACAGTCAATTAGCAATGTTGAATGAATCATACAATAGCCACATTGGTGAGTAGGCAGAAAGGGATGTTAAGTATATATTAGATTGAAAGAAAAAATTTGATCATCAGTTTTGTTTCCGAATCGGTTTTCTCAGGTGCAGGACACTTTCTGGTACCATGATTCAACATGAAAAACAATTGTCCTGAATCGTAGCCGCGCATGATAAGTCAATAATTGGTATAAGTGAATCATGTTATCTTTATAAATTGGCAAATGATTCAGGTGCTGCTATTGCTATATTGCTAAATTGGCAAAACAATTGTCTATGAACTGCTGAAATATGTGGTTGTTTTGTCAAAAATAAAATTAATATTTGCACCAGAACCGTGAGGAATAGGACGCATCAGTTCAAACAAAGGACTTCATTGAGAAGTTGCAGGGTGCAGATGTATGTGATTGGTGGGTATTCGTTGAACAACAACATTTACACATTTTTTATTTATTTAATTTTTACAATATTTTGTTTAGATGCCCTTAACAGAGTTCAGTTCATGTGATCAATTCCGACAGATTGTTGGCCATTGTTCTCATCGTCGTCGTCATCATTGGCGTACGTATGGGTTCGTTAGGCTTTCTTTCTCATACTCTATTTTTTTTGTCGCAAAGTATGTTCTGAAAAGATTGTAAATTGTAGATTATACGAGGAATTCTCCGTCGTATGTGTCAAGACCTGCCCAGAATGGGAGGAGAATGGAGAAGATGAACTGAAGATTATGCAGATCAGAATAACAAAACAACGAGGACGAGTACGACAAGGCTGTAAATAAAGTTCATGCAAGCGGGCAATTCATACTCAGCTGAACTTCATCATGGTTCACTAGATAATTGTGCGTTTTGTTGTTAACTATGCATAGATGGCATAAGATGGAAGACTCTATAGGAATTTAATTTGTCTTTATTGACGCAGTGTTAATCCAAATTTGGATATCAACCGTTAGCATGATGGCAAGTTTGATCAAGTCTTTAACAAAAAGCTTGAATTTAGGAATGATTTTGGATTTGATTTCCTGAAACGAATCAACTGTATAACTCTCTATATATTCTTGCATTAAAATAAATTCTCAATATGCTTACCTAACCTCTTAAAACAATACAATCAATACAATTAGCTAATTCAAATGGCTAATCTCATAGTATAGCTTCCAATGCCAGTTGACGTATTAGACTAGGGGTGACCGATGATGACGACGACGACGGCGGCTTGGTGCGGTTGATTTACCGAGTATCATATTGAAAGAAATATGCATCATATCGTATACGGAGTATGAAAGTGTACCTTATATAGCAACCTAAAATATATCCATTCAAATAAATTTAAAATATGATGTATCACGAGTTAGCCGAAATATGTTTTAGAAAAAGGTATAAATAGAAGAAATATCGTAAGATACGGGATAATTTGCACGGTGTCTAATCTGGTCAACGGGTCGGGTCAAACTAGACGAAAAAATTATGTGGGCTAAGACAAGTTCAGGTAGTTAGGGGTCACGGGTCATATAAAGCAATGTCATTACCCAACAACATCGGGTTAGATTGAGTTGAGTTAGGCCCCGTTTGATAGGACTGCATCTTTCTGAACTGATCTGATCTGATCTGATCTTAATGATTCTGATCTGAATTGATCTGATCTGAATGATTCTGAACTGATCTGAATGTGTTGAAATTTTGATTGAATTTCAACGAATTAGTATCAGTTATGGACCAAATACATTGATAAAAATTTGAACATTTTTGATCTGATCTGATCTGATCTGAATGATTCTGATCTGAATAATTCTGAACTGAACTGATCTGATCTGAATGATTCTGAACTGATCTGAATACTACTGCAAATAAGTTCTATCAAACAGGGCCTTACTCGATTACTTAAACTTTCAAATTTTAACAGGTAAAAAAAAGTACAGCTTTGAGCACATACGGGTTATCCTTATTTCAAGGCTACTCCTATAGATACCATATTAACATAATTATAAAATCAGGAGTATGCCTAAAAAATAGTGGGTTACGGCCTTACGGGTCATATAAAACGATTTCATGACATCGAATTTTTGTTACATGTCTAACTCCGTGTCATTTATCTTTTTGTATATATTCGAAAAATAAAACATTTTGATATAAAAATGAGCCATCACTATTATCATACAACAGTCAGTGCATTTTTACTCGATAAATAAGTAGGGGTCAATACTGGTCAAGTTAAAGGGATCATGTCGGGTTAGGTCGCTACGGGGGAAAAATACACCATTAATTGTGCCTTTTTGAATTCACCTTATCTTAATATTGAAACTATATTGAAAGAATATTTTTTTCTACCCTTATTTTTAGCCGCATGTTATTGAATGCAATAACAAAATCTTTGGAGCTATGGAGGCACACTTTGGAGTCTCGAGGGTTTCGGTTGAGTCGGAGCAAGACCGAGTATTTGGAGTGTAAGTTTAGCGGTATTAGGCAAACGGAGACGGGGACGATCAGGCTGGATGGAAAGATTGTTCAGGGATCAGATTTTTTCCGATATTTGGGATCAATTCTTCAAAAGGATGGAGAATTGGACGGAGATGTGGCCCATAGGATCAAAATCAGGTTGGTTGAAGTGGAAGAGTGCCACAGGCCTTCTCTGTGATCGAGGAATGCCCAATAAGTTGAAGGGTAAGTTTTATCGAACGGCAATTAGGCCGGCACTGTTATATGGCACGGAATGTTGGGCCGTGAAACAGTGTCACGTTCATAAGATGAGTGTGACGGAGATGCGCATGTTACGGTGGATGTGTGGACATACAAGACGTGATCGGTTGAGAAATGAAATTATTAGGGAGAAAGTAGGGGTTGCACCCATAGGGGATAAGATGATGGAGAACCGACTGAGGTGGTATGGCCACGTGAGGAGGAGGCCTAGTGAGGCGCCAGTTAGAAGAGTAGAAGGGTGGAGAAGTGATAATATTAGTAGGGGTCGGGGAACACCCAAGATGACTTGGACGAGGGTGATTAGAAGTGATATGAGCTTCCTAGGGCTTGAAGAGAGTATGGTGTTGGATAGGGCAGTGTGGCGAGACTCTATCCATGTGGAGGACTTTTTCTGACCCCTTTTGATTTATTTGTTTGGTTTTTCCAACTTTTTTTCCAAAACTTTTTAACTTGTGTTCAAAGTTCATCTGTTTCTTGCAATATTTTTTAAACTTTTTATTTATTTTGACGACTTTCCAAATTTCTTTTGAAAGTGTTTAAATATTTCTAAAATGTTTACAACGTTTTCGAAATTTCTTGGCGTACACAAGACGGTTACTGGATGACGATTCATGTTAGCCGACCCCAAATCATTTTGGGAATAAGGCTTGGTTGTTGTTGTTTGTTGTATGAATGTTCTTGATTTTTGCAGTATGTTTATTGATTGTGGGATTGGAGATAATATGGGTAAATTGATGATGGTGGTAGTGGTGGCCGAAGCTTGAGATTAATGGAGAGAGGAGAGAGGAAGAAAGGAAAGGGCGAAGGGTGGGTGACAGCTAAGCAAATCACACGGACGTTAGTGATGAGTTTCTTAACAGACCAAAAAAACATTAGAGTTCCTTCTTTCAAAACTATTGAAAACGTTGATCCCTTATTTGATACTTAACTCCGTGTGAGAGAGTATAAGTCGAGTTTGTTTTAAGTGAGACGGCCTTACGTGTTAATACTCCGTAGTATACTTCATATCTACTTTGTATTTCATTCCTCTCTATCGAGTTCTAAAAGACCAGAAGATGTGAGAAAAGAAGTGGGTTATTTTTTCTTCTTTAAACGTCCGGAAAATTCACGTGGTACCCCAATTTTGCAAGCTTGTGCACATGGTACCCCTGAACGTACTACTTTGTGCACATGGTACCCAAATAATAACTTCCGTTAGATTTTTCCGTTAAGTGATGATGTATTGGTTAGTTGTTACTCCCTCCGTCCCAGTTCAAACGCCCCATATTCCATTTTGGGACGTCCCACTTCAAACACCCCATCTATTTTGGGACATATTTCTCTCTCCTACTTTTATTAAATAATTACATCTTCTCTCACGTTATCTCTCCTACCTTTACTAGGTGAAAAGCCCGTGCGTTGCACGGGTCACTTTATCCTAATCGCCTATTTTTATTTATCAATTAAAACAAATAAATAAACATGACAAAATATTAAATGTTTGTTAGTGAAGATGTCTCCTAATCTCAATAAATCATTTATGTCATCGTACAAAGTTTTATACTCTATCTTTAAATAATACTCAATTTTTAAGCATTTTTCACAAAAGTCACAACCAAATCAAAAGTATGTGTAAATGGATCTTATATTGAAGTACATTTCGACACGCACTTAATGATACATGTATCGTAATATTCAGATATACGTACCTTATGTTATAACAGTTTATATTATGTTTCATGTTGATAATTGTTTTACAAAAGAGTTTTACACATATTGGACTCTCTGTGCATTTTTTAATGTCTTAACTTGTCGGAATATCTCAACCAAAACGTACTTAACTTTTCAAACGTATGTGTAAATAGATCTTATATTAAAGTACGTTTCGACACAAATTTAATGATACATGTATTGTAATATTCTGATATACGCAGCCCAAGTTAGTTATAACAATTTGTAGTATGTTTGATGTTGATAACTTTATTATAGAAGAGTTTTACAAATATTGGACTCTCTTTGTGTATTTTTTTAATATTTAATGTGGAGAGTTTTACAAATGTTGAACTCTTTCCGAGTGTGTTTTTCAATGTTTAATGTGGATTACATTAATATTTTATGTTACAGTTTCACATATCTTGGACTCTATCTGTATTGTGCATTTTTACACCTCTGGACGCCCTCTATGCGCTCCAAATTATTAGCTTTTATATGGATTAACTTTATTATAGAAGAGTTTTACAAATATTGGACTCTGTGTGTGCATTTTTTTAGTGTTTTATGTGAATTATCTTTTTAAGTGAGAGTTTAGCAAATGTTGGACTCTCTTTGCATTTCCTGACCTCCTGACGCTCTCAATGCACTCCAAATTATTCGCTATATTTTTCATATGTGTAAATTGAAGTTTTAAACTTGTCGACAGATTTCAACCAAAATCATACTTAACTTTTCAAAAGTAGTGTAAATGGGTCTTATATTGACATACATTTCGACACGAACCTAATGATACATGTTTCGTAATATTCTGGTATACGTAGCCCGAGTTATAACAGTTTATATCATATTTTATCTTGATAAGTTTACTACATAAGAGTTTTACAAATATTGGAGTCTATGTGTGCATTTTTAATGTTTTATGTGGATTATCTTTTATACTCTAAGTGAGAGTTTAACATTTATTGGACTCTCTCCCTGCATTTCTTGGCCTGTGGATACCCTCAATGCGCTCCAAATTGTAAGCTTTTATATATATATATTAGATTAATCCTCACATTCTCTCTCCTTCTTTTACCCCACTCAACTTATTCTATTAATTTTTCTTATTCCACTACAAAAACGCCTTGGGGCGTTTGATCTGGGACGGAGGGAGTAGTTAATTAGTTAATTAAATTATAAAATTTATATTTTAATTAAAAAAAATCAAAAAATTTGTAAAAAATTGATTTTTTAAAAAAAAAAAAAAAATTAAATTCTTTATAAAAAAAAATCAGATTTTTCTAGGACTACCATGTGCAAAATGTTGTGATCTCAAGGGTACCGCTTGCACAAAGTGGCAACTTAAAGGGTAGCATGTGCAAAGATTATGAATACTTTTAAAAATATATATATTTTTATGAAAAAGAAAATTATTTTAGACTTTTTGTTCATGAAGAAATTTTTTGGATTTGTTTTTAAAAGTCTAAAATTTTTTATTTCAACAAAAAGTCTAAAATTTTGATTTTTTAATTGAAAATCAAATTATATAACTTAATTAACAACTTTAATTAACCAATTTACCTAACAACTAACCAAGATATAATCATTTAACGGAATAATCCAACGGAAGTTGCTATTTGGGTACCATGTGCACAAAGTAATAAGTTTAGGGGTACCATGTGCACAAACTTGCTAAGTTGGGTACCACGTGCAATCTGTCAAAGTTCGAGGGTACCACGTAAATTTTCCATTAAACGTCACAACTATCAGTTAAAGCTCGTTTAATTAACCTTTGAGAAAAAATTGAAGATAGGTTAAGAGAGAGTTGAAATTTATGAGAAGGGTTCAAATCCGTCTACTCAATCTACATTTATAAAGGTACATCGGTACATGTACAATGAAAAATTTTCAGAGGATCAAGGTTGGCCTAAAGGTTAGGAACTCAACTCAACTGGGGATTGTCTCGGATACGGTCTGATTAACGCCGGAGACTGGTCAAAATTGGCCGGAAATGACAAAAAGTGCAGCGCAGCTTCGCAAAATTTAACGTAAAAAGTACAATCACGCAAAAAAATGATTTTTCTAAGGTGGAGTCTCGCAAATTTCCCTATATAAAAGCTAATTCCGTGGTTTTGTAAACAAAACATCTCCAAATTCTCTAGCTTTCTAAATGGGCAGTGATATGTGGACGCGCCTAAGAGATGTTGGCGTGTAGCGGTTGTTTTAGTGCTTTAGAAATAGGGCTGTCCTAAATTAGTTTGAAATGCGAACTAATGAGAATTACAATTTCCCCATGAGCGACCAATCAAGCACTTATACTATTGCAGGCGTGAATGAGTTACACCTTCAAGCACTGCACTACCACACTGGTAATGTTTGAAGACTTAGAACTCAGATCAGATGCCACAAGACTGATGTCTTTTCTTTTGTATTGCTGGCTGGCGTTGATTCACAAATGAAGGGTTTCCAGTTATTACAATTTTTACGCCCTGGTATTGTTGACAGAGCTTTCAGAACAGCACTGAGCGCTTGAAAGCAGCTTCAAGTAATATACAGAGTTCTGAACTCAACCGGTCTACAGGTGCAACTTGCTTTTTTTCATTTGATCACAAATACTCGATCAAACGATATTTGGGGAGCGTTTAGGCAGGGCATGTGCAGCTCCGAAGTTCAGTGTGCTTGGACTGAAAAAGATATGCTCGCACAAGCCTTATAAATGGAGTTTGGATAACTTCAACATCTGCCAGGAATCGCCTGTAGCACCAGAGTCAGTTGCACCAGCAATTGTCCAGTTTGTCCTGGCTAATGAGCTCGCCAGACCAAGTTCCAACCTATCAGCTTCATTCCTCAGGATCTGATATTCACCTGTCGAAAGGGATGTAAATAAGATTTTAGTAACATTCTAGAGAGAGTGTATACAGAAGGAGGCATCAACATGAACTGTGAGTTTTTTTCATAACATTGGCAGTCAGAATCTCAAAAATAAACAGCACTTCATCTGAGATATCCTGCTACTCACTCTGAAGTCTCTAAGGCAGCTGTCTAGACTCTCATACAACTAAAAACAACAACAACAAAGCCTTATTCCCAAAATGATTTAGGGTCGGCTAACATGAACCGTCATGAGTAACCGTCTCGTGGATGTCATATAAGTCAAAGATTATTGTCAATAAGTTAGAAAAATAATAAACACGTTTAAAGGAAAAAAAAAAAACTATCCAAAGAAAGGAAAACAAAAGATTAAAAAGTAGTTGTAAAACAAGTGGAAAACACATGAATTTTAAACAAATAGTAGAAAGAAAAGGTTTAAGAGAAGATAAAAAGAGTAGGAGACAAAGGAAAAGGGATTTAGAAAACCAAACAAAGAAATCAAAACGAATCATATTGCGTCCTCCTCACGGATAAGAAAATTGTTGACAATTCAATCTACTTGAAGCAATGTGTAGCCTGCTTATGATGATCTACCACAATTACCAGATACTCATACAACCAACAGTCTAATCACTAGAACATAGCTTAAGCATCTAACACTGTGCGAAAAGCTAGCAAGAAGACAAGTAGTTCCAAAGTAGGGAATCCTTGTACTTCTGTCAGTGACTGTGAACCGGTAATACAGTATTAGTAGGTTTAACTGTTTAAGTTAGTCTTCACTCAAATGGTTAGTCACAAACTCGTTTACCATGTCGTGTGAGCAAAGTTCCAATGATTTATGAATGTACACCCTCATAATGAGCCTCATATAGTCATATCTGTTCTTAAGCACAGCAATAAGCTTCCTACTGGCACTACGTCTTCGAAAATTCAGTTTTTAATTTCAAATGTATCACCATTATACAGTTGTAGGTCAATTCAAACCTTCAAAACAATGTAAATTCTGTAGCTACTACCAGAACTTTCTGACCAAGTAGCAGCAGGGGAAAAGTACTGTATGTGAATTTATCCAATGCAATAGGTAAGATTGTAAGACTCAAAAGGGAAATAAAAAACGCAAAGTGCAAGCAAGAAAAGATCAAGTTCATGTATCTTTCTGGTCCACTTAAGAATAACACCTTGCTTAAAATGGGTTTGCCACCCAGTACACGTCATTTTGTATCATATTGCAGGAATCCCACATAGACTAATTCCAGAAAAGAATAACAAAGCAAAAGGTAGGTGTGCATATCTTGCGCCACCCCCCCCCCCTCCCCCCCCCCCCCCCCAAAAAAAAAAAAAAGGTACACAACAACAACTGCTCTATCCCGTCGCACACAGAAAAGAAAGTTCATATGAAGGTTTGGAAATAAATAGAGGACTTGCGAGGAAACAAACGAAGAAAATCCTCCCAACGATCTCTAACCTGCAGAATCTGAATAGGAGAACATATCTAACGCCACAAGCTATTCAGTATTCACAGGCGCACCAATTCCTCCTGAAATAGAAGGTTCAGGAGTAAGCACGGTCTCTAGGAAGTCTGAACTAGGGCACTCACGCACTGTGAAGAGTGAAGAGGATTGACAGATTAGAGTTTCACAAGCAACGAGCTCGTACGAAAGGTTTCAATTCCTCATCATCCATATCCGGGAATCAACATCATTTTTCTTTGAAAAGTAGCTACCATTTAGTGAAACTATGTACCCAAAGGATACCAAAAGATATTATCCCGTCTTCTCAAGGTTTTCCTCTCACCTTCTAAAGGATGATAACATTCTTTTTGCATAAGAATTTCACAAATCTTGTTGGTTCTCCAATGTTCAAGTCTGTTAACCGGCAAATCACTTGTTCTCTGTCTCAAATGTGATATGCCCAAGCCATCATAGACAATTCTCCATCAACAAATACCAAAAAAGGGAAAAAATGACGAGTCCATCATCCCATCATAAGTTGCACTTCATTTTATTTTATTTTTATAGGAAAATGTTCATTAATAGAAATAATGAAGCAAAGGAGAGAAAGATCTCCTCATTGCTCAAAAATAATTACAGATCTGCTCATCTACCCAGTTCTTTCGCAAAAGAATCAAAGGGATTGCATAAGTCGCACTTTATCTTCATGTAAATAAATTGATCATCCATGAGTTTTATCTTTCACCCAATCATAAAGTGTTTTGTACCTCAATGGCTCAATACAAATATTCCTTTCGCATAAGAGTTCCACAAATCATCAAACAGAAAATGCCCCAGTTATTGTGTGAATATGTACTTATCATTGTGGTTAAATCAAAACCAAGTTCAACAGAAAGCAAATCTGATTGAACCATAGCTATATACACAAGTTTGTATAACAAATGAGATGCTTACCATCCAGACTCAGCTTCTTTTGCTGAAGTCTTGCCATCTTTTGCTTCAACATATTGTTCTCCTTGGACAGAACATCTCTTTGATGAACCAAGGCAGAGACCTTAATATTCAACTCTGACGCCAAAGCCTGCATTAAGGAACAATCAATTAGTAAATGTAAGCTAACCTGAAAAAATGGAAACGCATAAAAACGATAAACTTCTCAATCCTACTGTTGAGTCCTGCTACGCTATTTATAAAGCGTGCATGTGTGGGGATTAAGGATTCAAAGATCACGTCAGTAAACCCTGAGGTTCCGAGCAAGAGCCAAGGTTTATTAATTTTCTATTATTAAAGGTTCCAAATGGAGTTAATCTCCAACTTGGCTTGTAAGCCAAATTAAGCCTATCAAGAATAAACAGACATAGACTGGTAAAAAAAAATTTTAAAATACAAAACTTTTTGTTCATCGTGTGTTTGGGAGCTAATGTGCCTGAGTTTAGGAGGCTATCCACAGTGAGGTATGCCAAGCACTTCCACAGCAAGAATAAATAATTTCTTTCTCGAAAAGTGCAGATGACGAGCACTTGAAGAGAATTGATCAAAGAGATAATCCGCATCATGAAATACGAATAAACCTCGAAGAGTCGTTTTAAATGAGATATACAAGACAACATCTAAGTAGACCTAAACAGATAGAAGTCCTTTAAGCTTCACATATTCATCATTAAGTCCTACTGCATCTTTGCCAAACATAATTCCAATATTTCATGTCGTCACCAGGCACTCACATACAACCTTTTCAAGTAGATTTCAAAAACCAGAAAAGGCAATCATTCCATCTTGGACACTTTTAAGTGGTTCAAAAAGAGTGATGTTATCATATGCATAAAGTGAGGAAGCGGCATAAAGTAACTGGGTCTGGTTTGAGTTGCAATGATGCATGAAGAAAAAAATTTCCCCACTCCTACATCCATAGGAAGGGCAGGAAAGCATCTACCTCTAGTGGCAGCTGAGGAAGAAGCTCATTTTTAAGATGCCATTTAATGTCAATTTCGGCACAACTGATTCTGTGGTGAATACCTTACTAGGCGCCCCATATTTTGATAAGGGAGTTGTAATAAAAAGATTCTCTTTATTAAGTCAACTTTTAAACAGATCTCTAATAGAACTCTTACAATTGATGACACAGAGCTTTCACAAGCCTGAATAAATGCACAATGACACATCAGATTCTCTATTTAAAGGCATAAATTTAGGACATAGAAATCAAGCAAAGAGAGATATACTGTGTAAACCAGATAGCTATTCATATTAGGCACTACATCAGGACTCAAGTTGATGCAGAATCAAAGCCGCGAAACATACGCCAAGCATGAAATTGAGCAATTCTGCAGGTTCAGGAATTTCCGGTTTGCGCACTCAATTTTGCGAGCCTCTTAGAAGGTTGAAACAAAGTTCAATTTTAATGTGCCATACCTTTTTAGAAAGCTAAGAGATCAATAAAAATCATTTGGAATCAGGACATAAAGATATCTCATGAAGTTGCAGTTTAAGTTTGAAGCAGGCTGACAGGAAGTTATCAGGAACTTCAGTTTTCAGGTCTGAAGATCAAGGGCTTATATATCCTTCTACAGATACCTGTTTTGGGCCCAATGTATGTGCAATTTTGAAGTTAAAGAACCTAAGTTTCTAATGCTATCAGTTTCAGGTTCAGATCAGAAATAGTTCGAAAGTTATCGCCGTTGCCACTTGCCACACTGGTGCGTTTCTGAAGAGCCCTGTTTTAGCAGAATTTTCTGTTCTTGTTTTGGGCTCGAGTTTAAAGTACTTTTCAGTTGGGCATTTATTAATCGATTCGATAGGTTAAGAGTTATAAAGAAAGAGAGGGAAGTGTTAGATCATTTTTTGGAAATGATGAGAGTTTTACACTTGTTTCTTTGGATGCAAAAACAATAGCAAATGTGTCTAGAAGCATTTGTGGTGGTCCAAATCTTCCTTGTAGTGTCTTTATGTAATGAATGGTGTGTCTGTAGTTCATACTCATATTAGATCATTTATTGTTAGCTAAAGTTCAATCACATTGTACTTTGGTTTACATTATCATATCCTGCAACTTCCATTTCCACAAAACTCAAAAACACACAAAAATAGTCCTAGATGTGTTGATGGTGTTTGGTGGGAATCACAAGTTATGCAGATTACAAGAAAGGCAAATATGAACTTTGTCTGATGACCCAGAACATGATTTGTGCAAAGAGCTTAATCTTTCCAAGTTTAAGTAGTGTAGCTTTTCTCTGCCACCGATGAATCTTCCCAATGGATTTTAGTGGTTCTCAAGAGAATACTTTTGCCTTGAACTATTCGATATATATTACTCGGAAAGATTATAAAAATTTAGTTCTATGGAAGCTTTCTATAAAGAAAGATCGAACAATTATGATTTCAAATGATATTAATAAAATTGATGGGCGTGTTCTAGAACTCCACCACGAAAAATTCAACCAGAGACTTTTTGATGGGACAGTTAGGCTATTGACACATCAGTGAAATTCTAGTAAAATACGATACTTTTTATTTACACGTAGACCACTCTAGGGGGAGAAAAAGAATAAGGAAGGTTCACACCAAATACTATTTAAAAGTAAAATGATTGAACCTTTGAAAAGACAATGAACATCAGAGGTAAAGGAGTCCTTGCTACAAATCAAAGTGCATTCCGTTGGCGTTGAACTAATTTATGAGACACAAATATCTCCAAATCAACTGCCCTGTACCAAAACATAGGAAACCTTGCAACACTCAATCCACGGCAGTTAAAAAACTTCTTAAATGACATTCTAGACCAAAGTTTTATGGACCTGTTTTTTCGTTGATCGAGTTCTTAATTGGTAGGTTTCACAGTTATTTCACTACCTTTACCTAAATGGATTCCATAAAATTCAACAAAACTGAAGCATGATAGAGTCATCTGAGACTCTTTGCAGGGAGAAAAAAAGAGAAAAAGTTTGAAGATCATATGGGCATAAAGACCACAGAGAACCACCCACTTTTGCAAGAATAACTGTGAGTGGTGACTGAAATATGACCAAGACTTTGCCCACTTTAGCAGCCATAGTGACAAAACTTTCGGCAAGCATACATATTTGACATTCTTGTTTTAAATCGCCCTTTCCTTTTTTATTGGAAACCAAGGGATTTTGACTTCAATAGTCACACGAAGGTAGCAACTAGGGCATCTTAAAGCAGTATATTATATGTCAGATAAGGAAAAATAACTGTGCATTTTTATCACCAAACTATTTACCTGGAAGACGTTTATAGTTCTTTCTAGTTCTGCAATATACTGAAGCTTCCGAGCTCTTGAGCGCTGTCCTGGATGCTTGCAACTGACCAACAGCAAAATTGGACCAAACTTATCAACTACCAAATAATTTATGCTTTATCTTGAATTCAAATCACAGGTAGAAACTAGAAAGCCCCCCAATATGAATTTAAGAAACATGCATATCATACATAAATTCCATAGTATGCTACATCATAAGTCATCTTATTTTGTTCGAAAGAGTATGTTGCCTGAGCTGCACTTTTACAAGCTCTATGTAAAGAAAGATATAAACTAAGCAGAAGGATGACGAATGGACAACAATCTGGCACGGAATAGAACTTATTGAGGCACTAATATGAATACTTGGATTTATGATTGAGAAAGACATACCTCTTTCCTGTCTTTGGCTCACCGTCAATGTTATTAGATGAACTGTAATAATTTTCATACGCGTCATAATGTGAAGCCCTAGAACTCCAAGAGTTGTCTTCAACAAACTGCTCTGGGCTCTGACTGTGACTAACGTAATCAGATAAAGCCAAAAGCACGGAAGCATCAGAAAAATCGATATTGGACTTTCTACGAGGAGAATTAGGACCATATACACATCCAGCCTCCAATGTGTTGCCATCCTCTTCCAGATCTCTATTTTGAGTAATTGAAGAGAGTAAGTCATGAGGGACAAGGCCATCAAAAACGGTTCCAGAATCACTAGCAGAGCGTTGGTGGACTATGCCCTTCGGAATTGAGTCAGCGTCATTTAGCAATTCATCAAGCCATGCAGGCTGGTCCTCAAATATGGAACCTTGAGATAATGACTTCTGATGCCTAGTGCCACTTTCATTAACTCTATGGAGATTGAACGAACTACGTTCAAGACTTGGGCGTCCAATGCCTTTCCTTTGCAAAGGGCAGCGAGGTGGAAGGTTAGAAGGTCGTGACATCGCTGAAATAACGGTTCAACAAATTACACCCATAGTTTAGTACCCTGAGTGAACTCCTGTCCACAAAATGCATGTATCAGAACCCTCATCTAAACCTCTCAATTCTCATTGCCAAACCACAACAACATAAAGTTTAAAAATTTTCCGAATCTAGTTCAAAAGCCACGCCACAGGCAGAGGCAGGTTGTCCAATAAATGCAGCTATAAGCTTCATAAGTTTTTCAAGATTCTTAAGAGAAATGAGCAACTACAAAAATTTAGAACCCCAGAACATTATCACAAACTCACACTTCTTAGTTCTTGATACGACATTAACCAGGGAAATCGCGGTCTACTAGATACGATAAAAGTATCCGGCAATTACCCAGTTTCTAATACCCCTCCCCTCATTTGAGCCTCATCATATAACCCAGAAGAACCAATTAAGTTCTATGCCATTGAAAAATCATGACAATGGAATAGTATAACCACAACAACATCTTTACCCAAGTGCCTTAAAGGCTCCCGCCATAAGGCGTGGTAAGGGGGGGGGGGGGGGGGTCGGATGCACACAAGTCTTACCCCTATTGAAACATAGAGAGGCTGCGCACAGATGACCCAAATTGCAAATTGCTTCGAGAATCGCACCGACTGACTGCTACTTCACGAAAGAAGAAGCACAGACAGTTTTATGAGTCATTTTGCTTTATTACAATGGAATAGTTTAACCAAAAAAAAAAAAAACAGAAACGGGGGAAATTGTGCAGATAGTATCAGCAGGAAGACACAATTATAAGCAAAAACCCAGTTCCTAAAACACCAAAAAATGCCAATTTTTTACAGACCAATAAGTTCACCATGAAAAACAATCGAAACTTGAGCAAAAAGACTCCATTTTTTTTTACATCAATCTAAATCAAGTACCCATTATCTTACATGATTTACCAAAGATTAGCATAATTAAAGAATAATTCAAACAAAAGAGAATATATATGTAAATTATAAGCAAATGCCAAATTTAGAAGTGAAAGTTCTGACCTTTGATATGGGATTTCTGCTCCTGGAGTTTCCTGTTAACTAAGGGGAACTATCGAACATAATTGTTGACATTTAAGAGGGGAAAAAGGTGAGGAAATTTGGAGTATTAAGCAAGGAAACGAGTGAAGAAGAAAAGGGAGAAAGCAGCCATTGAAATGTGAAGAAGAAGAAGCGTATGTATGAAGAGACAGCACTGGATGGTTCTGTGGAGTTACACACTTCTCATTTTTAGAGTCATGGGCTAACTCACAAATTCACAAGAGAATTAAGTCGGCTCATGTCGGATTTGTGTTCGTGTCAAGTATGGATCTATGGTTAACACTTTCGGACGGAGTTCGTGGTTTGAAACATTTCATGGCGTGTTTTGATTTTTGACAATCCGTTCGTTTAACATGTCGATATTGTTACTCGAACTCTTTAATTTTGTATTGATTTATCGATTATGTCACCTTTTGCCGGTTTGGAGTTTCTCGCGGGCTACAACGATTTAAACTCTCTGTGTTCTTTCGTCTTTCAAATAGCTTTTTTTTTCAAATCCTTTTGTATATTAAATGGGAATTTGCTAAAAAGATGGAGAGAGTACATACAAGTCCTACAAGTTAAATGAACATATCCGATTTTGCCCAAAAGTGTCAAAAAGATGAAACGAATAAATGTATGAATCTCGTAAATAAATTAAACATTGCAATGAGACGGTGCCACAGTATACACCATTTATTTAGATGTAGGAAGGGTTGAAGGATTATGTGGATACTGTTTAATCTTATCAAAAGTTTTCTACCAATCGTCATTCTTACTTAAGCAGATTGCATGCTGCAACGAGAATCTGCTATCTCTAGCTTCCTTTCCTTCTTCTTCATTCCTTGTCTAATTCTAACAGAGTACTTTATTTGGTCAAAAAGTGACTAATAAAACGGTATTTATGACTATTGTATTGCTTTAGCAGTAATTTTAGTTCACATCTAAACCATATTTTTTGTGGTTTAAATTAATCACTAAAAGATGTATAATGATCACTAAAATGTGAGACAACCCAAAATTAATTCGATGACAAACTCGGTAAATGATCTGGTATTAGTTAATCTCAAACTAATCCAAATGACCCGATTGCGGATTCACTTTTAAGTCACTCATGCGACTGCGCAAGTTGTCAATAATGTACCTTTTCAAAGGCAAGTTGTTAACTGGCAAAGTTTCCATTATTTTTGGTTGATCCCCTTCTAATTTTGAATGATATAATTTGCTTTCTAATTCTGCTTAAGATGAGATGGATTGGTAAACTGATCTTTGTGTTGGCCAATCATCTGTTCCTATTATATCATTAATGCATAATTTAGTCCATGTCTCTTTCCTTAATGGCGAAGTGCATGAAAAAGTGTAACATTTACAATAAAAGATCAAGTAGAATGTTTGGACACTTCTAGCAAATTGCTGTTGGCAGGTAGCTTTAAACCTACTTCAAAGAAGATTGTTCATTTTTTTATTTTTCTTTTGAATAGTGGAATTCATGATGAAGTCTATGAAAACTATATGCTGATTTTACAATTCGATTTATTTATGTCCCATTTTGCTAAATAATAAGCTTCGACTTTCAGTGGAAACCAGGATTCGACCATAAGAAGTATGCCATGCGCCTATACATTTTCTTAACAATATGCGTGACATGGCTGTAGAGTTTGAAAGAAAGGTCAAAAACATAATGAAATTAAAAGTTATTGCAAATCTGGGCTAGTTTGAACGTTCTTCTAAATGTATTTGCTTTTTATTATTATTCTAAATGTACCACTATGTTATATAAACTGAAAAGTCAATGGAATGTGTTGGTCTCTGGTCTCATATGAAATTTTAGAAAATAGTGGCTCTTAGCAACGTGGAGTGGTGAAGCATCTCAAGGAAATATTCAACAACAGTATACAAGTACTCCAAAACCCAAGAAGAACGCTAGTAGTGCATCCTCCAAACCCTAAGCACTTAGCCTATTCCGAGTACAAATAATAACTTTTAGCAACACTAGACTATAAAAGCAACCCCAATAGTAAGAGGGTTCTCACTCTGGTAGGAATTGCCAAATCCGCAAAATAATCAAAACAAGTAAGAAACGAATTTGCCACAATGTTAAGCAAACTCTTGATATGCTCGAGTGGGGCCCACTACCAAAATTTTGTCATCTTATGAAGACCAAAAACAAGAAGTGGAGTAATACATTCACGCGGGCTTCATGCTTTCTTTCAAGCAGCCTACTGAGATGGGCAGCTTCTTCAAGCAAGACAGGTTCATCTTTTTTTCCTCTAAGGGTTGAGCAGCTTTTTCTCTCCTCCCACATCACTCAAACAGGCATGTTTTTCCCTCATTGGAGTTGCTCTAAAAAAGATAAATAATAAAAACCCTACCACTATTCCTACACCTTAGGAATAGGGCTCTATATGCTACTATAGTATTGTGAAGTGTGAACCTACTAAAATTACCTCTCCGAACTTAAACACATATCTTCTCGTCTACTTTACTTTATCTAAAACCCATTACCACCGGTAATGCATCTACCACCACATCTCCACCCTTGAACTTTCACCACATTCTTGAGAACGCTTTTACTTCAACTTCCTTCTGCTCATCATCCTATACCTACCGGCTAACTAGGGTTCGTTCGGTATCAGTGTATCACTGCTATTTTCAAATTTTTATTTTATTTTTTTATTTTTTATTTTTTTTCTTTGCATTCTTTAACTTAGCTAAATAAGTTGCAAAATGAACTTTAAACTGCTAGTTTCTATAATAGACATATGAAAAATGAAACCTAACAACGAAAAACAGAAAACCACTTCTTTTTTTTTTCAAAAACGGGATTTTAGTTCCAAATTTACTGAAAATTGAGAGTCAAAAACAATACCAAACGGGGTTTTTAGATTTTAAGTATTGTATTTACTTTTAAGAAGTGCATTTTTACAAGGTGAAAAACTACTATAAAAACTACGAGTACTAAAATTAGGAGAACGAACCCCCCCCCACCCCTTATTCATTTGTCTTGTTTTCCTTTACTTTGTAGCAACTATTTTCATTCTCGCTCGTTTCGAAACAAACTCAACCGGACCGAGGACTGAAATTCAATTTTTTAACTGAATACCGAAGCAAAACTCATCAATCCTATTCGATTCCGGTCCGATCCAATCCCTTGAACTGAATGGACCGAACTGAAAATTCCTAAATTTCTTGAAGGTCCGAGTGGTCCAAACCGAACCGTTCAGTTCGGTCTATTTTCCGGTCCAAACCAGAATCTGCTCTCCCCTAATCAAAGATAAGTCGACAAGGAATAAAAGCGCCCAGTTCAGGGTAATCACCTCCCCAGTAACTAAATCTTACAACAATTACACTTAAATTGCCATGGATTGAGCGAAATTGTATTAACAGTCGGGGTAATGTCATAAGAAAGCCTGCTGAAATTTTATATTACACATCCAAGAGTAGAGCAGTATATACATATCAGAATCAAATCATACTACAAATCCAGAGCAAATGCATCTAGGTTTAGTAAGCAAATAAAACCCATGTTATGAGTAAAACGACATTACAACAAGCGACATCAAGCAAATAAACTTGTTACTCCGAAACTTTCTTCCTATGATACAGAGAGGCCTCCTGTCACTGCACCCGCCTCAAAGCCATGAACAGCTCTCGAGTACATAGTGAGCGACAATTTGAAGACCTATAGCCAAAGATGACTTGCCATCCGATAACACGACCAAATGGTTGGTAGAGAGAGTAGCCACTCAGCACCACACGGAGCTTCTTACACAAGATGCAAACAGAAACTCCTGTGTCTAGTGGCTGAAAGGGTAGGACGACTGCTAATCCAGAAACTATTCCGATATTAGAGGAATCATCCTACAACACCTTTCCTCTCTCAGAGTTTAAAGAAGTCACAGCAGCCATCAGTTGCTGTGACCCAGTTGACGCCCTGCCTGCTTCCCTCCATGTTCGAGAGAGGGTGGAAAGCAAAAGGTCGGGCAGGATTGACACTAAAGCAATCAAACTCTTTGGTATAGTACATGCTAGATACCTCAGAGTTGGAGAAATTTGAGCTTTTGCTGTCAGAGACCTCCTTTGAAGAGTTTAAGTTTACGCTCTCTGACTGAAGGACTTCAGAACCTGATGACTCTGACGAATGGTATGTCAGTTGATCAGATGTCTTCTTTTCTTCCTGCTCATTATTCTGATTGTCAAGGGTCTTGGTGTTGAGGAAACGTCCTCCAGCACCCCTTGGTCGACGGCATGCATGACGGTGCCTCGATTCATGGAGATATGGCTGTGAATAAAACAACGACAGACAGACATGTAGCTACTTCAGGACAATGTATAGGCTTCCAAAGTGGCATAGGCAAAAAATTAATCATACAAATGTGCAAAGTTTCATTTCAAATTACAGACTTTCTTTTTACACCCTTGAGCAGGAATTCATCATGTAACAGAAGTGACAAGGTAGTTTATCATGGCAGTTTAATCCACTGAAACTTCAAAGCTGTGACTACACAAGCCATAAACTTTGTGCCTCATGAGCAAATGTGTAAAATAAGCGGAAGTGAAGACAACAACCAATTAGATATCTCAGTAATAGCTTGTCTAGTTTAGATCTAATAGCTTGTCTAGTTTAGATCTAATAGCTTGTCTAGTTTAGATCTTCAAACCCTACACTAGCTACATTACGAGTTTATGTTGTACAGTGTGAAGAAAGCATTTGAGAAAATAACGGACAATGACTTTCAAACAGCACCTAGGATATGGCAGGACAATTGACAGATGAGCTCAAAATTAGAAAATTAGAACAAACAAAAGAACACATAAAATAGCCTAATAGTAAGATCTTTGGTGTTCCTTCCCCAAAAAAAAAAAAAAAAACGGTGCAGTGCCAGAGAACTGACAGATTGGTCCTGAAATCAGAACAGTGAAGATACAGATCATTTTTCATCTGAAGCTTTTAGAATGATATAGGCGAGGCAACAGACGTTTCAGATTAAAAGGAAGCTAATGTACTATAATGAATTAGTAGTGCATATGAGTTTGTAAGAAAGAGCACAGTGATTAGTTGAAAAGGATGTTTTACTTTTAAGATCATTCTCCATAAGTGATGCGGCCTATCTGATGTGGTTCAACTGCAGCAGTCAAACAGTTTAACCAAACTTAACCAATACTCAATGTTGAATGAAGCCACGGTACCTTTTCCTTGGATGACTTGTACTTCAGCCCTTCCTTTGCTCTCATCTTTCGACGGCGCAAAATTCCATGATATTGTTTTGGGTTGACATAGATAGGTCCATCTTCAGTTGTCAAGCTGAATGGTAGCATGACACGCCCCTGAATGGCAAAGAAGGATAGTCATCAACACGGGATTTTTGACATGTATCAAGATGAAAACTATTGACATATGTTAACAATTATTTATCACAATTCAAACCAATCATTCTTATATCCTCGGTCATACATGTTCAGCAACAAAATTCTATATCAGAGATACGTTAGATATAATAAGATCAACCAGAAAAAAATGTGTCAATTATTCTAAAATAATGAAAAGACTGAAAGTATTTGGAAGTTGGAGGTGATTTTTATGATTAGTGAGGACAAACTCATTAATGATACGGAGTATTTCAGAACATCCATCTAGAGTTCTAGACCATGAAAGAAGACCAATTTGATTCAGATTGGAACAAAATTCAATGATCTTTTCAATTTCAAGAACATATGCATCTTCATGGACATGTTTCATTCTGAATGCACTACATATTCATGAGAAAAAGAAAATGATATATTAGTGTTACTCAACTTGCCTAATGTTGCCTGATTGGAACATAACTCTTACGCAACGCATATTAAAGGGAGAGAGGGAAGGGGGGGGGGGGCAGGTTGTGGAAGCACCAAAAGTAGTTGTAAAGTAGATAGCAGAACCAAACCTTAAAAGGAATCAAAAAGGTGCTGGTTCAGGAAGCAGGCAAAATGTGGAAGTAATAACTTTACAAGGAAATTGAGGTAAATCTGAATGTGAAAATGAAAATCAATTGTCCGTACTACAGGTAAAACTGTCATATTGGGTAATATTTGTAAGATAATGTCAATGACGGACATAAGGAGCTTTCAACTATGGGGAAGGGGGGGAGGGAGCTTTCATTTGAAACCTTACTTCATCTCAAAACCACAAATGAGTGCCCTTGTTCTACAACAGTATCTTCTGACCTAAGTTTTCCCCAACTTGGGGCAATTCATTTACAGCAGTTGTACTCATCACTGCAGGAAGGGGGCAAAGACATCAAATGAAGTACAGATTTCTAATACGAAGTACACAATACTAATATCCATTTCCATTTCTAATGGAGTCGAAAACTGACTATTCTTTAAGCTTGGAATAAGATGAATAATGGAATGGCTCACTGAACTGTGTTTTATTATGATTTGTGCAGTAGCAGTCAGTGGATACTCAATGCAATTTACAGTCTCTTATGTTATCAACATAGGGGTAAGGTTGCATTCATGACCCCAGAGGTAATATTGTTGGTGGCATTACGGAACATTTCAACACAAGATTATAGATACCATAAGAGTAACACTTAATCAACAGCTATTATCGAGCAGAAAGTCATCTTCAATTACACCACATACAAGATGGACTGAGCTTCTATTTCTGTGAATCAGAGATGAAGCTCTGCTCCATTTATTTATAGCACTCGAACAGGCATTGACAGAGGACAACAACAAATTGATTACAGAGGTTTTGTAAAGAAATCAATATAACAGATCTGGAAGGTAACAAACCATAGGCTGAGTCCCATAAGATGCAAACAAGCCACGGCACTGCTCTCCAGGAGGATAACTTGCATAGCCCTGACATTAATATGAAGATATGAGAAAAGCCAGCTAGATATACAAGCCTTACTAGTCAAATACATAAATCCGTCTAGAGACATTTACCATTGGCTGGCCAAGTCCAAGCTCTATATAACCCTTCTGTGGGGAAGGAGGGAGCGGCTGGAAATTGTTCGTTTCATGATTCTGCATATTGTTTTCCTTAAAAGAGCTCTTGTTCTCACCTAAACACAAAAATCTCAACTAGTTATTCACCAACCATAGCCCAGTTTAGAACCTCAGGCCTATTCTAAAATATTGGCTTACCAAGCAAAGGAAAGTGCAGAGATAAAAACATAGGACAAGGAAGTCGTCTTTAAAATGCAGAATGAAATTGAACCAACTTAATGCTTTGTCAAATCCCATGAACATTATAGTGCATAAATTTTGCATTCAGAAAAATGAATAACGTAACATCAATCAGGGAACCACTAAGACCATTATCATTTTTTCTAACCCAGATCTCAGGTCATGTCCTAAAAGTCCAGCTTTAGCTATTCTCAAGTGATTGCTCATAAACACTCTTTTCTTTTCCAGAATACAACAAATGCAATTCCCCTTCTGTTCCATATGATGGACTTATCACCCTCAGATTCTTCACCTGTTCCTCCCCATGTCTTTGCTCATCATGCCTTGCACGAATCCCTCTACTTTGAGCTCACTCAGAACCAGACACTCATTAATGGCCAGAAAATTCCATTAAACTTTCATTGTTCATTAAAACTCATCATTTTCAGGCCACCAGCTTTACGCAAGTAAAACCCAAGGGGCAAGACAAAGAAATTTTAACATTAACACATCACTTTCTTTACTGCAAAGCCTCGCCATCAAGCCTAATCATTAATTGCTCGATGTTTCCTTGTGGGCTAGTAAGACCTATCTCATATACTTGAAGATCGAAGATATCAGAATGTTTTTTATTTTACAATCACCTCTCCATTTAAAGGTATGAATAGGGGTACCGAGTTTCATGTTTACGCATGTATAACCATTACTCCAAATCTATCAGTACGAATCTACTATTGTTCTAGCCAATTATAGAACTCACTTTCTGATAATGTTAAACTGTCACCTATATATGTGGGATCACAGCTGGAATGAAAAGCAGTTAAGTGAATGGTGCACTATTGGATCATAAAGTAATTAACCTAATTAGTGAAAGCACTTATCCCACAAACAGCCAAATACTTCATTCTGGAATACTACCAAAACAGAACACCTTTTCTCACAAACAATTAGCCAAAACACTATTTAAACCCTTTATCCTGTGCTTAAAAAATCAAATTAGTAAGCTAAAGTTGAAGACCTTACCTGCTGAAAAAGCAGCTTGAAACACCAATTCTCTCTCTTTCTCAGATGATTGATCCATAATGTCCTGAGACTTATGAAAACTGCCAGTCTTCTGGTGCTCATCAACCCAATCGAATTGGTTCATATTAGCCGAATTCACATGCTCATCTTGTGAACCCGAAGAAACCCACCACGGCATGGACCCAAACGATGCCACTTGACTATTGACACTACTCTTATGCATCCCCAGCTATATTTTCCTTACTAATCCTATTTCCAGGGTTCAGCCTATTCACCTGAAAAATTATCAGAATTTCGATGAGTAGACTGACACATCTCCCTACAACCAAGGATATTCAATTTCAAGCACCTAATAGCAACCGAATTTAACCCTATACTACGAATTACACGAAAAGTATCAAGTGTGAAGGCCTCATTACATTCAATCTAAACCTTAATTATCGGAAATGTTTGTTGAAAGACCTACAAAAAGACCCATTTGGGCAATCACAATTCACAAGTCTCCCTTTAAATTCCAAATACCTAATTCATCACCCACCACAATCTAGTGAAAAATCGTTCTATTCATAGTCGAAAACTACTAGATCGCAACAGTACAAATCACAGGGAAAACCACTTCTATTGAAGAACTCATAATAAAGAAGCCACCCACAAATTTCCAACATAAATAAATCAACAAGTTATCAGAGTCAAAATTCCATCACAAAACACAAAAATTCTAAGACAATTCCATATGAATCAGAAGAGCAGTAACTTGAAAAGATCCAACATGGGATTTTTACCTCATAGAACACAAACAAACACCAAAATTAAAGCATAATATTAGAACAAGGAAAGAAATCATACAAGACCCACATAAAAGAAGCATATAATTTCATCAAAGATTCCATCTTTTTCACCATTTAAGCACAAAACAGAAATGAACAGTAACTTGAAACCCCACAATATAAAAAATATACTAACACCCAGAAATTTGGACTGAACTATTCCACCAACCCAGTACTAACCCAGTAAAAAAAAAAAGAGTAGCAGTTAATAATAATAGAGCCAGTAGAAGAGTAGAGTAAGTATTTTTTTTTTACCGTTGGAAGAAATCTTGAAAGAGAAGGAATTAACGTTTGAGGAAACAGGGTGGACTCAAAGCCATAGTAGTTGGAGAAAATCTCGTCTCAAGGCAGGAGACAGAACTTAAGATAGATAGAGATTGAACAAGAGAGAGAGAGGAGAGAGAAAACCAATTGGTTGTCATTGGTTTCTCTATTTTTTATACGAGTCTCCTGTGTATGCACTATAATTGGGAATGCGCCTCCACCAATCACATGACGAATTCATGCATGTATTTTATTCCTAACTTTTTTTCCTTAGAGCAAAATATCATACTCTACTATGGTTTTGTACTTTGTTTAACCATTTTATACACTCATTAAGTGCATATCCGTATTGTCGAGGAGTTTGATTAGATGGCAAGCCGGTTTTGATTTCGCTTAATAAGGTTTCGAATTTAGGCTAATATACATCAAATGTGGTGCGAGCCGAGACTCACCTGCCATTGTTAGTTGCACGATTTAGGTCGGTTTTGTATATAGGCAATGCAAAACTTGCCAACTAAATGTGCATGACTGCATGAGTTATACCAATTGGTACAATGAAATGAATAGTGGTCTAGTTCAAATGTGCTAAACAAAGAGCGGTCACAATACTTGGACAAAATTGTGTGTAAAATTATATAGTGCTATTTCACATGTACTCCGTATTCTACAAATAAAGTACTACTACTCTCTCCATTTCTGAATGATCTTTTTGTTTCTTTTTTAAGTCAGTTCTAATAATCTTCTACTTTCCTTATTTGTAATGCTTTTTGTGATCCTAATAGTTTGTGACCCACCCACATTCATTTTCTACCACATCTTACTTGCTACAAAAAAAATCCGTGTTATTTAATGTGGAAGATCAAATAGAACATGAACAAGTATTATTTTTTTCATTTAAGGTAAATCTATTATGTGGAGTTTTGTTTTAACTTTAGTCCACTGATTTTTTATTTATATAATGTTATCTAATTCAGATTTAATTTTATTAGATATTACGCCAACAAAGAAACGATAATTTCTTACGAATAACTATGAGTATGGAGTATTCCAACTTGAGACACATTTTAATCTTCTTTTTTTTTCTTGCGTGTATCATATAATGTAATTTGAATTTAAAACAAATTGGATTACATAAGAATATAAGGTGATAAAAACTCTCTCAAATCTACATGATACGGTGTTATAGCGAATGTGAAATGTGAATATAAACCGGCTGTAGTAGCTTTGGTAATTAGTGCTTATGGTTTGAAATTAATAATTAAGTGACCATATTGTGGGATCTATCCGTAGATTAGTTGTAGACAAAAATGGTCCACCATACTTTAGGGGAAAAGTGGGTTATGTGTGTAAATAGCAACATCCAATGATAGCCAACAAACAACTACCAATAATGGATGACCTCACTGAAAGGGAAGCCTTCGCTCTCTTTATAAACTACGAGAAGTATACGAGTATACGACGACTATACGTCTGTACTACTACGTCATTTTTTTTTTTTTTTTGGTCATGAACCTGGTAATGTGCCGTTTAAGTCGGATTCCGATCGGGTCACATTTGAATCTACATTTTTGTAGTCGCTCTTAAATTTAGGACATTGAAAAGTGAAAACGCATATTTAGTTAACAGTTTTGTTATAGTTTAGATTTACTCGATTCCGGGATAGTGTCAGGTCGATTTAAATCGGACATATAAATTATGCCATTTTAGTAATGGTCACTTTGAAAATTCCAATAATTTGAACAAAAATGAACTCCAGATACATCCAGAAGACAAATTTACAAAAATAGTGTTACATTTTATGAGTCTTCCCAAAAATAATCTCACCTTGAAACTCAACGAAATATTAAGTTGTTTACTGAACAAAATAGGATTGTGATCTTTTCTTACTTCGCTTTTCCCACCTCCCCTTCCCTCTCTCCCCTCTTACGGTGAGTCTTACCCAACATCACCAACGCCTATAGCCCTCTACAGACCACTAATCAGCAACACGCCAACACCTAGGATGTTCAAATAAAATGAACCGTAAGAACCGAACAGTTGTGGGGGGGGGGGGTGGTGTTTGGCAACAACTTTTTAGCTAGCTTTTATCTGTTTGACCGTCAAAATGCTACTTTGTAAAAATATGACGTGTTCGACGAAGTAGCCTTTCCAGTAGATTTTAGTTGTTTTGATAGTTTTTGTCAAACATTACCCAGAGTAACATTTGAGGAGATGATGATAGCTTTTTGTTCATTTTATCCAATTCTCCCCCCAAAATAATATTTAATACACAAATTCTTGTGTGAGACCGTCTCACAGGATGAGACGGGCCCAATAATACACAAGCCCAATAGTATCTTATGTATTATACGGACTTAAGTATTCTTTTAAACAGAAAAATAAACAAATACATACGGATTATTTCTCTTTCTCTCTCCATCTGATAAACGGTTACATTATTTCTCACCATCTCCGACCTTCTCTCACCATTCTCAACTGCCTCCTCTCAAAATTCATCCCCCCCAGCATTTCCCCCATCTGATCCATCGATATCAGATTGTCTCTCATTTTATCCTGTTACTCAACCATCTGACTTAATTGAAATACCCGTTCATTATGATGTCAAAATCTGCGATTTCAATCTGCATGTAATGCACCCCAAAGGTACATTTTTTTTGCTCTCGTCCTCCTCCTTTAGTGTTTTACATTACTTGATTATAATTGCAATATAATTCTTGTAATTCTTAACTTTTGAATGTGTTTTATTGGCCTCCTCTTTGTGATTCTAGGGTTTTGTGTGATTTGGGACGTTTTTTTTTTTTTGTTCAATTTGATTGGAATCATGATTTTGTGATATTTCGTAGCTTGTTGCAGATTCAAACATTATGTGCTCAATTTAAAGCTTTGCTTGTAGTTGTGTTAATCTTTTAACAAGCTGGTCCTTCGTTTCTGGTTTATGTTGCACATGGTGACTTTGATTTTGGTGGTACTCCATGGGCAGATCAGTTGTTTCCAATTTGTATGCTTTAATGATTCGAAGGAAGAGTTTTAGTTCAAAACTCAGCTTTTAAGATAGAAATCTTGGGGTATAAAGTCGGAATCTTCTGCTGGAAAAATATAACAGAAGAGTTTTAGTTAAAGACTCAGCTTTTAAGATGAAATCTTGGGGGTTTAAGTTGAAAACTTCTTTCAAATGTTGGTCTTGATGAGACTGTTATTCATCTTTATTTATAATTTCTCAACTTCTGTTTTTGACCATATTACTGGACTATTCGGTAGGAGACACTAATTTAGGTTGTACAGTGTGTGTTTCCGTAATCTGCCTCCAAATTTCAGCAGGAACCCGATCCGATTTGGTTAAATCTAGTAGCTCAATCCCACTTGAAAGTGTTCGAGTTAAGCCTATTAGCTCAATTGGTAGAGCATCGTGCTATGACACGATAGATATGGGTTCGAGTCCCATATAGGCTTGTTAAATGAATCAAAACAAATACCTTAAATGCTGAACGAAAGACATTAGAATGATATAAATTTCTGGCTTGGACAAGGACATTAATCGAACAAGATGACTCACTTTTTATCCTAAGTTACGCAAAGCTTTAGTCATATTCAAACCATGAGTTCTCAAAATTAAACACATGGTAGACAAACAAAAATCTGTAGTTATAATATGAAAGTAATTAAGTATTGAAATTCCTTAGTAATCTCTTAATCATAAAACAGAGTATAGGCTGCACTTCTACTTACTAGACAAAGTAAAACATGGGGCTGAGAACAAACAAGCCTGCAAGAAAGAATAATGGTGTCATCTACCACAGTTTTTCACTAGCAACTATCCAGTAAAATCCTCACACTACCAGCAACTATCCAGTAAAATCCTCACACTTCCCCCTACTATACCATCCCAATTTATTTTCAAAATATAACGCACTCAATTCTGCACTTCACTGCCAGCAACAACAATGCTACAGCCTACACGGCCAGCATCCAAACTCTGTCACAATTCGCAACACCACATATCCCATGCCTAACAGCCCCATCTCCTAATAACATCAGAGAAGTGAAAGATTTCTAGAAAGTGTAAACTATAGCCAATGCGGGACTCGAACCCGCACCTTATGCATAGGCGCTACTGCGCTAACACATGCTCTTCCATTTGAGCTAGTCGGCTTTTAACAAAACTTTAAGGCAGCAAATAGAAAACTCGAAGTTTGCAACTGAACATTTCAAGTAATCAGGTACAAAATGGAAGCTCAATTCAAACGGACATATGAACTAAGTTAACAAAAGATTTTGACTTTATAGGCTTAACTTAAGCCTCCAAGTTATCACCGTAAAGCACGAGTTAAAATGAACAATATTTGAACAAGTATTAACATTCTAAATGTTTGAGTTTGAAACTTAAAAACCTGTCATTCGAAATCAAGGATCAATTTATAACATGAAATGCCAGATTTCAATTGAAAAGGGTCAATCACCATGACAAAACCAGCACTATTTGGCATAAAACACCAGTTTCAAAAGGTTCGTTAGAAACATAAAATGATAAGTACCCAACCTAAAACTGGAAGTAGGTTAAGTGATCGAAACTGTTAGTTCCCAACTCAAAACTACAATAATATTTTGGATGATCACAATGGCAAGTTCCCAAACTTTAACTATAATATTTTGGATGATCACGCGCCGGACACGCAAACTAGTAATAGAAATTATTAGTTCTGAACCCAAAAGTACAACTTTAATTTTGCTGGTTAAAACCGCAAGTTCGCAACCTAAAACTTCAAAGTATGTTAGGTGACCGAAACTATTAGTTCCCTATCTACAACTACACGGAGGTTAGGTGATCAAAACTGTTAGTTCCCAACTCAAAACAACAAGTCTGCTAGTTAAATTCGGAGTTCGATTTTTCTATCTATTCAATTTCAAGAACACAATATAATTGAATACTGCTAGTTCCTATCTTATAATTACAAGTTCAACAGTCGATCGAACCTGATTGTTCCTAAACCAATACTAGTACTACAGTGAATCTATTCAATTCAAGTACTCGACACAATTGACAGTATAAAATTAATTATGTAGAGAATAAAAAAATCGGTCGTTAAATTAAGAATTCAATCCACCTTATTAAGAACAAACCAACTATGGAATTAAAATTTCAGTAATTCAGGGCAAAAATCATACCTTCGTTTTGTTGGCTTCTTCTAATTCTCCAAGGTTGGCGTAGAATTGATTACCAGCTGCAGATTCTCGTTTCCAGTTTCCTCCATGTTTGCCGTGAAAATCTCTGTTTTTTTTTAATAAACAAAAAAAACTGCACAATGGGAATGAATAATGGTAGAACTGTATACCGTGGTTTAATACGGACTACGGAGTATACTTTTTCTCACTTTTTTTTTTAGTTTTTTATTAATTTGTATATGGGCTGCTTTGTTCTTGGGCCCGTCTCACAGGGTGAGACGGTCTCACAGAAGAGTTACTGTTTATAATGGTTTTTTTTATAATATTTTAATTTAGTGATTGACATTACTATAAGTTGGCTTTACAATAATCTTTTTTTCTAATGCAACAGCAAGTCATCCTGTGAGACGGGCCCAAAAACAAACAGTCCATTTGTAAAAACAGGAAAAAAAAGAAAAAAAAAATTTAACCACATTTGACCAGTCTCACATATTTAGAAAAAAAATAATCAAAAGCTGAGAAATCCACTGGATAAATGGAGGAAGCAAAAACAAAACAATTCAACAGACTCCATGATAATAGTTGTCACGACAAATATTGATGGGCAGAAATTTCCAATTGAAGATCATCACATGTTCAGAAATTCACATCTATACTAATACCAACCCATCAGACCTGCGACAAATCAACAAGCACTGAACACAGGTGTATATTTTTCTTCCAAATTCATCAACGATCATTAAACTGGTATGAATTATATCTTCGATTTATTCGATTTACGTACAATGCTACTAAATTGAACTACGAATAGCTTTATACACGAATTTCATCTTAAAACTAGGTGTTTTTAATCTCATAGTGTTTGTGTTGAAAACTTTAGGTTTTCAGTTAAAAACTTTAATTTATAAAAGAAAGTCAAATGTCAAGTTTTCAACTTAAAACTTAGATTTCCCAAGTTAAATGCATCGGTCCAATATAAAGTAGTATTTGGATCACGATAGTGGGTACGAGTGATATTTTCGAACTCCGAGTTTCTAACTTAAAGTAACTAGTCTTCAACTTAAGTATAAGAGCAAATTTAAACATGTAGTTATTGAAAAAGAATTACTCCATATAGCATACCGGGGAGAGAGTGAATTGGGTGGGAAAAAACATTGGGGATTAAATTGTAAGCGGCGAGAGTAGGTTAAAAATGGTGATAATGGCAAAAGATGTTTGACAATGGTGAAATTGGTGAGAGAAAGGAGTAAATGGTAGTTTTAGAGAGAAAATATAATTGTTGGAAGAGAGAAAATTGAACGTTACTGTGTTATTGAGATTCATTTTTTATTTTACTTTTAAAAGAAATTGTATATTTCATTGGGCTATGGTAATATTGGGCTCGTCTCACAATGTGAGACAGTCTCATACAACAAATTGTCCTAATGCAATATCTATAATGTGTACGAGTGTGTTATATGTTGTTGTATTCATTTCCAAATGGCGCATTTGATCTAAAAGAACTGAATAGAGGGTTTTACAAAATCCAATGTCTTTTTATGTACATTTTGCTTATCCAACAGCTAGTTGTGCCGAACATGTTGATTAGATTTCAGCTAATATCTAACCGCTGATAAGTAACTAATGTAATAGCCCGATCCATCGTACGTCGCAACACAGTCCAATAAGATGGGTAGTCACCTCTTAGGCCCGTAAATCTTCGCTTGGGCTCTAAAAGGTGAAGGCCTTGTTGGTAGTATTAGGGTATGAATCTATTATAAACTGATCATATGAGCCTTAGTTTCCCAATGTGGGACAAAGCAACTCCATAAACCACTTTCCAAATTCCGTAGTGTTACGACAGCTACAGCTCCTAAAAACGCTACACCTACCAAAAACGCTACCAGTTACAGCTACAGCTGTTTTTGCCGAACAGACCCTTGGTGGGGTTAACGAACCGAGAAAAGTGGTTCAATTAGTTGTATTGAATGTCTGGTTAATCGCAACCGTAATGATTTGTTTTTTTTTCGGAAAAGAATTTCTTAAAAAAAACAAATGTGGCGATTGTTTTCGGTTAACAGCAACAGTCGACCGATATTTTGTTAACCAAAATCATTTATTTGAGGTAAGGGCAGGGGAACCGAATTTTTTTGTTCAGTCATTTTGAAGTATGGCTGATTCAAAATTTCAATTTGGTTCGGGTTAACCAATTAGAACACCCTAGCAACACCAAGCAGCTTCCACCTTGTGGCGACTAGCACCAAAACTGTGTTGTTAGACTGCATGACCCAATCCCACCACCTAAAGCACGATGTCGCGTTTTAAAGCCTCCTCGACACCCCTTCTCTTTTTCTCTCTCCACAACTATTCAACATCCCACAACCCTTCTTCTCAGCGCACACCACCACGCGCGTTACAATCCAGAGTTTAGACCCATCTCATGAATCCTGCCCCACTCATTGATGATTCGAAGCACATTGACAGGGGCGAAGACATGATCTAAAATTCGAGGTGGCGGATTATCCCGTATGCCTTTATCTTCGTGGTATCTGTGATTCAAAACCTGGGTTTTGGTCATAGTTTTGGTTTGACCACGGTACCGCAGTATTAAATAGAATACATACATCGCGGTCATCGTTATCATTTCTAATTTGAGGTAAAATATAGGCAAATGTGTTATCGTAAAAAAAAAACCGCCAAGATTTCCCCTTTTTGGCATGTCGAGATATCGGTAACTAACCGAAAAGCGATATATATCGGCCGACACGCAACACATCGACCAATAATTTGATTTTTTTTTCATGCACAAATTTGTTACCCAAGTATAGAGACACGGAGTAAACATATAATCAATTTAATTCGTTTAATATAGGTACATAATCTAGAGCTGGCCACGGGCCGTGCTGGGCCAAGCTAGTGTCCAGAAAGTCGAGCATTGGCACTAGCACTAGCCACTAGGTACTCGGGCTAGTGCCAGGGCTTTCTGGGCACTGGCACTAGCCCGCCGGTGCTTTGACCGGGCTTAGCGGGCTAGTGCCGGAGGAATTCTACCGTACTCCGTGCAGCTATTGTTGTTGATCCCGCAGAGCCTTCCCAAAGGTTCAGGCCGGATTGTAGGAAGTGGGCGATACGTTTTTGTATTTCTATGAGAAGCTCTACGGCACCCACGATTCCAAATAGTAAGTCGTCGGCATATCGCGCGTAACAAATCCTTATTAAGTAATGGGTTTTTAAGGGGGCCGGCTTACGGGCCAGGCCTTTCTCTGACCTGAAAACGAGTATCCCAGCCTCGCCCAGCTCTATCAGCAGGCCCTTTCTTTTGCAATAGTTAAAACGGTCTCTCATGGCCCAATTCTTATTTAAGCATTCTCTACCATAGAATTCGGCCTTCGGGGTCAACCCGGCGGCTTCTATGAGTAAGGCAGCGAAAAGGAGGCTCGAGGGTTTGTTAAGGAGGGCGGCAAGGGCCGACGAAGGGGGCAAAACGAAAGGCCCTTTCTGGTCCCCCTTGAGCCGGGGGGGCCAGTGCACGGGCATTGGCTCGGCCAAAAAAAAAAGATGTGTGTGATTTAATGAATGATTAAGATTTAATGTGGATGATCGGACGACTGTGAAGGGTGATCCGTGTGAGGGGCTAAGGAGGAGTATGAGCCGTTAATTGGATTAAATTGACGGTTGAGATTCGTTGTAACTTTTATTTAGTTGTGAACCGGATTAAGATGTGTGTTTTTACTTCTTTGATCGAGGGTAAAACGTATGTACAACAAAATTTATAATATATGACGGTTTAATTCAAGTTTATTTTATATGTGTAATATAAAAATCAAATTCAGTATTCACATACATGTCGGTTGAGATTTAGATTTTATATAAGACTGATTGTGATACTATGATAATATAATATGGCTTAGATTACATATGAATACAGCGAATTTCAATTAGTATATACTCGTATAGCGCAGTTGTGTAATCTTGTACATATAAATTAGGTGCATTAGTGGTTGAGTCAAGTCATAATAAGTTCTATTATAACTAAACAACGTTGTGTAGTTGATTTAGTTGTTTAAAGTCGGGTAACGATCAAAATATCGACCGTGTAGTATATAAGAATTAATGTGATATACGCTATAGTATATAACACCGAATGTGATACACGACATATTTGTATCATCTAATGCACACACTTCCATTGTTTTTATTGAATTTTAGATATGATGAGAATGTAAATACACCGCCACACACAGTTTGAATATTGAAACATTTGGTCATATTTCAGTTCATATTATTTTAAATTGATAACATAACAATTTGATAAGTTCGACTTAATTTGTCAATTGACATAATTGCTTAATTTGATGTTACGACCGAATCATACTAATCTTTGAGGTGCCCGAGTTAACCTTTGATCAACAATTGCTTGATTCACCTTCACCGACACCATTGCTTGATTCACCTTCACCGGCACCACTCAATTTAGGGTAATGTATCCCATGTGTTAGTATTAAGTGTGGAGCTTGAATGCCGGTTCCGCCACCCGTTTTCCATCGAAATTCACAAGTAATGTTGTTAGGTTTGCATAATCGACAAACAAGTTTGAAGTGTCTTGGTTGATCTTTGACGGACAATTTGTCAAAGTGCAACCAAATATAACTTGCCATTTTTGGATTACTTTTTTTTTTTTAAGAGAATATGGTATATGGTTTTTGTTGTAAGAATATAAGTTAAGTATATTGTAGTTATAGTTACTATTTATTAATATTTTGCTTAGAAGAAATGTAGAATAGAGAGAGTGATTGTGTGAAAATTGGAGTTGGATATAGTGGGTATTTATAGAAAAATTAAGGGAGGGGGATTTATTTGAAAAAAAAAAAAAAAAAAAAAAAAAATTTGATTCATTATGACCCACTTTTTATGAGTACTGTACCCACTTTTTATGACTTGTACTGACCTGAACTTGTGTTTAGACCTATATGTTCAAGACTTGACCCATTGTCCCAATTTTTTTTTAGTCCGAGGATATAATTTTTTTTTTTTTTTTTTGGAAAAGATTAGCTTTTTATTTTTCATAAAAGGAAATGAAGAAAAAATTACAAATCCTTCCAAAGGGATAGCAGAATACCACCCTTTTAGACAACATCCAATATGCTAACAAATTTAGCAACTCGGAATGCTATTTTTAAACCTATCGATAATTCTAACACAAACTAGAAATTTTACATGATTAGCAATTTGAATACAATTTCTACTTCTATCACAAAAGATACAAAAATTCCGTTCCCGCCATAATTCGTAGATAGTGCAAGTGAATGCACATCTAATCATATGATGCTTCCCTTCTTTACCCTTCACCTTTCTCTTAAACCATTGAGTTTATCGGGATAGGCACCAAGCTCTTCTTCTATAACCAATCCATCTGAGGATGTTCCCCCAACTTGTTTTAGAAAACTCACGGCTGAAAAAGAGATGATTAGCATTCTCTTCAGCTTTCCTGCAAAGGCAGCACCAGTTTGGCATTGATAGGCCTCTCTTTTGCAGATTATTCACTGTTGGCAGCCCATTCTGAATAGCAAGAGCAGCTATAACAACACTCTTTGGCAGATTACATGAACCCCATACTGTTTTGGCCCAAACAACTCTACTGCCTGTCTTTCTAAAAAGATCATAAGCTGATCTGCTGCCTTTCTCAATATGCCAAATCTTGATTTGTTTAGCAGCATTTACCTCATCATTGTAGACCACTAGGATGCTGTCTCTAATGTGCAGAATGCTCCTCCAAGTTGCTGAGCAATCAACTTGAGCCAGTACATTCCAAAATGATTTGCCCTTCAAATAGTAAGCTGAAAACCATCTTGTCAGGATGTTGTTTTCCTGGTGCAAGATTTTTACAATCCATTTTGCATAAAGAGTTTTGTTTCAGCTGAGAACCTCCTTTATACCCAAGCCACCCTCAATATAGTGTTTGGTCGAGCTTCAGATGATCCGTACAGCTTTCTTGAAGCCAGGTTTGAAGAGACAAAGCGGGCACTCGACAAGTTCTCATTGCTCATTCCATCGCCGGGTACCACTCCCGAAATCCAAATCTGGTGGAAACCACCCCCCCAAGGATTGGTTCATCTCAATACAGATGGAGCAAGTAGGGGCAATGCGGGGCAAGCTGGAGGAGGCGGTATATTTAGAGATGATACAGGCAACTTTATTCAAGGTTTCTTATCTAGTTATAGCATTTGTTCCTCCATGAGAGCCGAACTTTTAGCTCTTAAACAAGGCTTGAAAGAAGCTAAGAGATCTGGGTTTCGAAAGACTCCTAATTCACATGGACAATTCGGTGTGTATCGATCTAACCAACAAGGATGAGCTCCCCTTAAACGCTCTGAGCAACTTGGTTCGGGATTGCAAAGTTTTAATTAGTCAAGGCAGCTGGCAATGTAACCTAATATCACAAGGGTGTTCGAAATATGATTTTAGGTTTTTAAAGATAAATTTCCATCTAATTACATTATTACAAATATCACATGGGTGTTCAAAACATGAATTTAGTTTTTTAAAGGTGACTTTCCATCTTATTACATTACAAATATCTCGCGGGTGTTTGAAATAAGATTTTAGGTTTTAGATAAAAATTTCGTTTACATAGTTTTAACATTTAACATTTAACATAAATAACCCGGGTGTTGCACGGGCCATCAACTAGTTGAAGTCTATTAGTGGATAAAAAAAAAAGACAATTCATAATGTGGACTTTAAAACATGTAAAATTCATATCAAATTCATATGAAATTATTTGTTCACTTATCATATCATGTACTAATCTACTCCACATAGAATTTAATTATAGTTTTTTAATACATAACTAGTTTTTTGGCCCGTGAAATCAGGGGATGTTTTTAGGTTATTTGTAGAGTGTTTATAACATGTTAGCTACCTATAGCCAAATTAAAATAAAATTTCCAATCATGCTACCAAAAATATACATACTAAGATGGTCATATCGGGAACTAAAATAAAGGTAATAGGGGTTCAAGTACAATAAAACTAATTACAATTACAGTATCACTTCGTAACTTGTCCTCATGTTTCGTAAAACCAAAATTAAAGAAAGTTTTGTTACAATACTCTATAGATGTATGATTAGATATATATCTTCTCCTAGATAAAATTCTCTTCTTATATAAACTGACTGTTGATGTATGGTTAGATATTTAACTCACCAAAATCAAACAAAAAACTTAACGTATACTTTAGTCAATCAATCAATACTATACCTTTAATAGGTTAATTTCCATGCCTACGTGGCAGCCTTTGAAAGCATCCACAATAAAAAAAATTTCACCTCATATCTTATATGTCATCCCGCTGTTCAATTCCATTCTCTCTTCTCCATGTAATCCATCTCTTTAATACGTGTGGGCTCAACAATTAAATCTGCCTTGATTTTTTAAAATAAGTTTTTGATTTTTTTCAGTTGTCATTTCGTCTTCCTATAAGGCCCCGTTTGATAGGGTTTCATCTTTCTGAACTGATCTGATCTGATCTGAATGATTCTGATCTGATCTGATCTGATCTGAATGATTCTGATATGAACTGATCTGATCTGAATGTGTTGAAATTTTGATTGAATTTCAACGAATTAGTATCAGTTATGGGCCAAATACATTGATAAAAATTTGATCTGATCTGATCTGATCTGATCTGAACTGAATGATTCTGAACTGATCTGATCTGATCTGAATGATTCTGAACTGATCTGATCTGATCTGAATGATTCTGAACTGATCTGAATACTACTGCGAATAAGTCCTATCAAACAGGGCCTAAGGCCCTGTGCGATTCAACTTATTCAACGGTGTTTTCAAATCAGATCAGATTTATTCAAATCAAATAAAATCAATTCAGCTTTATTCAAATCAAATCAAATCAGATCAGAATTATCAAAATAACAATCAATGAATGTAGTCTATTTTTAGTTATTAATTCGTCTAGTTGCAGTTATTTTATCAGTTAATTCAGTTCAGATCAAATCAAATCAAATTTATTCAAATCAAATCAAATCAGATCAGTTCAAATCAAATCAAATCAAATCAGATCAGAAAAATGCAGTCCAATCGCACAGGGCCTAAGTATGAGTTTTTTTTCTAAACTTTAAGTGATGTTATTTAAAAAGACTTTTAATTAACATGAGTATTAAATAAGACAACCTTTTGCTTTTGATTTGCCATTTTTGCGGTTACAAGGTGATTTGAGGTAGTATATATATGTATTTTTGAGTTAGTTTTGATAGAAATATATAAACTTCATTCAAATTATTTTTTCTATCAATAATTTAAGGGGTATTAGATATCTATCAGTTTTTTTTTTTTTTTATTTTTTTTTTCCAATTTCAAGTAGTTAGATATACTACTTTTTGGGTTGCAATAACAATATTTGAATTCGCTACATACCACTCACTCTCTCTATATACATCCTTTTGTTACATTTACATCTTAATAACGACATGAAACATATAGTATCTCTTGGCTCTTCATTTGCCAATTGTGTCGGCTAGCTGTGAGGTTCGAGATCCCGACGTACTGGGTAATACTAATGTACTCTGACCACCACGCCAAACCAACTTATTGCTTCATAATCAGGCAAATATATATATTACCCTACTTAACTATATATAGAAGCATTTTTTTTTTTCTTCGCCGGGGTGACGGCCGCCACCCCCTCGCCACCGCTTAAGTTGAGTGTGAGGATCAAGGTTAGTCTAATGGTGAGCTTCTCAAACTGTTTGGAGGTTCTCGCGGGTTCAAATCCTCATATTCTTAACTACTGTAACATTAGCTGTTCCACTGTATCGAAAACAACTTATTAGTTGAGTGTCGTCGTAAGAAAAATGACTTTCAACTCCTACAACAATTATTATACCGTACTTTCGTGGGTATATGTAGTTTTCGTAACCCCAAATCATTTTGATGAGCAATCGATCTAATTTGTTGAGCACCCGCTAATATTTTGATGAGCAAACCCTAAAGTATTCAGTCCGCTGACCTGCTGATCAGCCTTTTATTGATGTTCCTGTTGCGATTGTTCGTGAGAGGATTCGGAGTTTCCCGCGTGGTACGTCTTGTGGTCGTGACGGATTGCGTGCACAACACCTTCTAGATTGTTTGAGTGGTGCTGCAGTGGCTGTATCAGATGAACTCTTAGCGTCGATCACGCCGTGGTTAACCTTTTCCTAATTGGCCGGTGCCCTGCTGTTTTGGAACCTTATATTGCTAGTGCTCCTCTAACTCCTCGTCAAGCCTGGTGGTGGGATTCACCCCATTGCAGTGGGTACCACTACAAGAAAACAGGCAAATTGCGACCGTCCAAATCGGTCGCAAAGTATGGAAAATCGGTCGCAAACAGGCATTTGCGACCGATATGGGTGGTCGCAAAAACCTTGGTCGCAAATTGAAAAAAATGCGACCGATTTCGGGTAGTCGCAAAGTATACGACTGATTTGCGACCGATTGTCGGTCGCACAAAATGCGACTGATTTGCAACCGACGATCGGTCGCTTAAAATGCGACTGGTTTGCGACTGATAGCGGTCGCATATATGCGACCAATTTGCGACCAACTGACGGTCGCATGTATACGACCGATTTGCGACCAACTGACGGTCGCATATATACGACCGATTTGCGACCAACTGACGGTCGCAAACATGGTACTGAATTTGCGACTTTTGTTTGGTCGCAAATCTGCGATTGTCCAATAGCATTTTAATCGATCAATCTCACAATTTAGAAACTCACAGGCTACATGGGATTTGAACCCACATCTTTGTGCAATAGCACATTGCTCTACCATGTTTGAGCTAATAGCCTCGAAAGAAAAAACAAAAACAATTGCCTAACAATCACATACACGAGATAAGTATAGATAAAATTACATCACGTTTGGAGGATCATACAAATAAATCATACATATGCATAAGCAAAACCGTGAATAATATAACGTAAGTAGAATTGATCTTAGTAAGCATAAGTTTAACCAATTCGAAATTTTAAAGTGAATAATCAATTTGAAGACTGAAACGCAAAGGAAAAAAAACAACATATAAATCGGGTTTATTGTACATGGAGTCTAGAGTCTTCCACAAATGATATATGAAGTACTTTTTTCGATAAAATCTTACTAAAATTAGTCACAAATTATATGTGAAACATATGCAGACTCTGCAGCTCTTGTGATCATACACAAAACACAAATGTCCAAAGACTCTAAAAAGATCATGATAATATAATTCGAAAGGAGCTGAAACTTTATCGCAAAAGGTGGCTGGCAGTGGCCAGGTTTGAGAGGATACACATGAGGATACACATGTTTAACTGATGTCGCATATCATCAAGTAAACACAATCTCCATTAACACACGATCACGTACAGATCATCTAGAGTTTAACATGTAACAACGAAAAGACCTCACATCATAATAAACATTTTAGCAGTAAATAAGGGCCACCATACAGACGCAGACATATCTGAACTTAAGAAACTAAAAGTGAATTCATGCAAGTAAGTCAAATCACTAGCAGCAAAATGGGCAAGGGCAAAGAACTTAAAGATCAAAGGACAAACATGGCGACTTGTATCAAATTGAAACAAGATGACTTGAGATCTTCAAAACACAAGTTCGTCCCTAACACATTCTTTTATCGACACCAGAAGGTCCATACTTCCTCCTATTACTTTCACAAGAGAGTGATGTGACGACCAAAGGTGCACCAAATTGAGTTACTGAACTTACAGGTTCCACTAATAGAGATGAGAAAATCAATAGAGAAGTCGACGTGTGTTGCATCATCAGCTCTGTACAAGTCAGTACAGTGACAGTAAAATTCAGAAAGTGCAGTCAGACAGTAAGTTAGACACCTACACGAATAAATACACTGATGAGCAATCGTCATCTTCATTTATCAACCTGCGAGATTTTCATTTTTGTGATGCCCAACAACTGTATATCTAACACAAAATACCCAAAAACAGATTCAATTGTTAATCATTGATTATAGAAATTAAAGCAAAATTGCAAAAAATTAACAATCTCTAAAATTATTCAAAAACATTGGATAAAGTTAATCAGAAACTAAATTGAAATAAATAAGGATTTGAATTAATGAAAGGGATGAGCAGAATTTCGCTCTTGTCATAATTTGGTATCTTTATTGCATTGTGGTAATGTGATTGTTTTTGGCTGTAACAGCTGCATATTGCAGAATATGACTTATGAGATGTCTTCTTCCTAGTCCTAGTTGATCAGTTTCCTTTGGAAGCCTTTAATGTACATCGACTAGCGGCCGCAGATTGTAATCCTAGTGTAAACTATACATTCCATTGTTGATACTTGTAATCCTAGTGTAATCTATACAGTATATTACATTTCAAGCTGTGTGACACATTTCAAATTCTATAGGAAAAAACCCAAATCAATTAACATCAACCCTAATTTATAAACACCCTAAGTTAACTCTTAAAACCAAATCTAAAAATTCCCAATCTCAATTAAACTTAAAGCATAATTATAGCCATCAATCGATAACTGAATTTCTTAAAATAATTTCCTAATTAATTGAGTAATAATTATAACAGAATTTAGAAAATTACCCTTATGAGAACCGATGAATGCGATTACGCGGTGCGCGCGCCAAGAATCGACCACCCTCGACGCAATCTGGGCAACGCTGCCCTTTGGTGGTGGGCTGGTGGGTGCCTAGGGAGAGCGAAACGATGATTGGAGCAGCTAATGATGAATATGGGGCTGATTTAATTTGGCATCCCTTGGTTTGTCAGATCCGTGATTCCTTTGATTTGTCATTACAACCTTGGTATTTGGATGATGGTACTATTGTCGGTGATACCTTGGTAGTTGGTCAGGTCTTGGAGTTGATTCAGCTGGCGGGCCCCCCTTTGGGACTTCATCTTAATGTTGATAAGACAGAGGTGTTTTGGCTGTTGGTACACATTTGTAATTGGGCCACAGCCCTTCGAATTGGAGGCCAAAATGCCTTTGATAAAGCCCAAATGATGTCTTTCAAGCCCTTGATAAATGCACCACATCCGTTGGATGTCCAAGGGAATGAGGGGTCAAGATGAAGGGGGGACCCCTAAGGGCATCTTTTAGGGTTACCTCCTCCACTATAAATACCCCCTCATTTCCTCCCTTTAAGGTCATCTAAGAACTCATTTATTACAACATTCATTGCAATTCTCTCATTTATTGCCATCCTATACTGCGACCGCACCCGACTGACTTTAGCATCGGAGGGGCGTCGCCTGAGTAGAGCCCGGGCGTCCCTTGACAGTTTGTTCTTGGTTGCAGGTTGAGAATATAGACCCCATCTATCCCAAAGTCGAACTCACACCAACATTTGGCGTCGTCTGTGGGGATAGATCGGAGTAGTCTGAATTCTTGACCGCGACTGTCCGACTGAGATAATTTGGACGCGGTAGAGATGGTAGCCGAGACAAGAAAGAAAATCAGCAAGCCGACTGCGGGCACCCACCCCCCGGGTGCGCCGCCCCCAGATGACAATAACCCCTTCATCGGCCCTTGCGATCCGATGACGGGAGAGTTGTTGCGACCGACTACTTCCGCCGCGGTTGACCCAGCTCGACCGGCGGAGCAGCCGAGGTCGCTCGATCCAGTCCGGCCACTTCCGCCCGCGACCATAGAGGATGAGCGCAACCGTAGGGGTTGCGTTCAGATAGATGATTACGAGGTCGAGTCCTCGGATGAGGAGGAGACCGAGACCGACAGTCGCCACACGTCAACTTTCGAGGCTCGAGTAGCCGCAGTCAGGGAGGAGCTGCGAAAGGAGATGTTGGAAAACTTGGACGCGCAAATGGCCGCGTTCCGAGAGGAGACGGTGACAAGGATGCCTGTGCTCTCCACTCAGACGCAGCCCGTCTCGTCCGCAGCCAAGAAGGGAAAGAAGAGGGCTGGTTCCGCCACTCGCATCAAGAGGGCGGTTGCGCGTGCAGAGGAGGCGCAGCGACAAGCCAATCTTAAATTCTTGGATGCGCGTCTCATCATCGACGCAGGCAGCGCCTAGGAGAGAGAGAGAGAAGAAGAAAGAAGAAGAGGAAAGGCTGAAACAAGAGAAGGAGAAGGAGAAGCAGAAGGAGGAAGAGAAGAGGAGAGAAAAAGAGAAAGAGAAAGAAAAAACACAAATGTCTTACAAGAAGTTCTCAGCGAGGGAGAAAGGAAAGGGCGTAGTGGTGGAGGAGCGTGTGTCCGCATACGACCGATTAGGGCCACACCCAATGCGCCCCAATGGTCCAATCCGGATTGGGTCGCGGTCACCCCCAAAGACACGACACGTAGAGCCCACCCACCATTCGCGACCAAGAGGAGGGACCCCACCGCGCATGGTGAAGCGGCGTCGGGATCATGACAGCACGTCTGAGTCTGAGGACGAGACGGAGGGGGAGGCGAGTTCGAGATACTATAGCCGTGGACATGGTGGTAGGTCCACACTGCTATGCGACTCTCCCTTCACGAGCTGGATCCTGATCGCGGACAAACCGCCGGGGGTCAAGAAGCCTAAAATGACAGAGTATGACGGGGTCGGAGACTCGCACGACCACATATCTTCATATTTGCACAATATCAGTTATTTGACTATGGATGAGCCGACCATTTGTAAGCTGTTCCCATCTACGCTGCGCGGCATTGCGCAGAGATGGTTCGATCAATTGCCCCCCAATAGTATTGACTCTTGGAGGGAGTTGAGGAAAAAATTCGCTGGCTACTTCGTCACCAGCAAGACAAGGAAGAAGACATCTATCCACCTCGCCACAGTCAAACAAGGAGACAATGAGACTTTGGACGAGTACATCCAGCGATTCCGCATGAACGCGACGCACGTCACCAACCTTACTGACGAGGATGGGGTTGCGGCGCTGATCATGGGAATGGCTGAGGGTAGATGCAAATATGACCTGGTTGCGAAGGAGCCCAGAACGATGGTGAGCGCTTACCAGAGGGTGGCTGCGCATGTTAATGCCTCCCTGGTAAACAGCTCGGGGCGCAAAGAGAAGGCGGCGGCGGCGGCGCAGCCCAGGAATCAAGATTTCTCGGCTGCGCGCCGGCCGAGCAATGACTTGCGCAATCCAGGTCGATTCAACACCAATATAAGAAACATCTTTCTGGCAATCAAAGAAAGTGAAATGTTGCCCACACCCAGGCCAATGTCCGATGCGGACAGAACACATCCACACCAATACTGCGAGTATCATTTGGAGAACGGGCACAATACCCGAAATTGTCCTAATTTGGAGGATGTGTGTCATAATTTGGCCGATAACGGCTTGTTGAGGGCGTACCTTGCTCGGCTGCGGGGGCAGCGAGATAGGTACCGTCAACAAGCCCAGGGGCGCAACAACAACAACAACAATTGCAACAATTACAACAACAACAACCGCAACAACAACAACAATGGATGGCCGGGCAATCGACCGCGGCCACCAAGAGAAGGAGGTGACAGGGAGCATAGTCCTGGTGTGATAAACACCATTTCAGGCGGGTTCGCAAGTGGGGGGCCAAGCCACCGCGGCCGGAAGGAGAATTTGAAAAATTTTGTCAATTCCATTGCGACGCCCCTGACCAGGACCATTCGAATTCCTGACATCACCTTGAGACAAGCTGATATCACTGAGGTGCGCACACCTCATGATGACCCCGTGGTGGTCACTATGAAGGTGACAAACAAAGATATACGAAGATGCCTGGTTGACACAGGATCCTCGGTTGATATCATGACTTTGGAGTGCTTGTTGAAGCTGAAATATACGAGGAAGGACATCAAGCCCCTCCGTGAACCGATTGTGGCGTTTGGTGGGCAGACAATCTACCCGCTGGGCTCGATCCGACTCCCAGGTGCCATTGGTACCGGGAGTGCGATCAGGACCGCGGTGGTAGAATTTATCATCATTGATATTCCCTGCGCATACAATGTGGTTATCGGAAGGCCGATGTTGAATGAGGTGGTTGGTCTAGTGTTTACTTTGGGCTTGCTCATGCTATATATCACTGATGAGGGGAAGCCGGCCATCATCCTGTAACACCCCGTATTTTTGGGAGTTTTAATTAAGGAAGTTTTATGAAAGATGATCATTTTGAGGATGTATAATTCTATTTTGGGTAATTAGAGTCTACTTTCCTTATTTGGCCAACCTCCTAATTTGGCAGTTCAATTAATAATTACCGTAAACCGTCTTACCAAAACCCGTCTTTTAACTCACACCATAAACTATAAATACAAAACAAAACCCGAACCCTTACTACTACTCTACCCGTCGCCCAAAGAGAAAGAGAAGGAGAAAGAGAAGAAGAGAGGAGCCGAGAAAAAGAGAAGGAGAAGAAGAGCAGCGCGCCCGAGAACCGCGCGCCGCCCGTCGCCGCCCGTCGCCGCCGAGCACCACCGCCGCCCTCTTGCTTCTTTTTCTTACCTCTAGCCTCGATAATAGTATGTTTCTACACTTAGTTCTAATAATTTCAGATTAGGGCTTTTGTTTATATTCATGTTAATTGAAGTTAAGCATGAATTTGATGTTAATTAATTATGTTTGGGTTTGTAATAATAATTGTTGGTGATTTGATGCATGAAGTTATTAAGGTTTTGAATTAGGGTTCTTGAGATTAAGTTTGTGATGAATTGATGGTGATTTTGTGGTTAGAATTGTGTAGTAATTGAAGGAATTTACTATTATGGATTGTTAAACATGTTGTTGAAATTTGGGAGTGTTTTATGATGATTTAAAGGTGAAAATTATATTCTGTCCAGATCTGATTTTGTCTTAAATTAAGTGTTATTATGGGTGTTTTGATGGTTTGATGATGAAATTATGTTGTTGGTATAATTGGGTAAGTGCTGTGCGAATTTGGTGAAGTTTGGAGTTCGTTTGGATGTTGTATCAATGTCTTTTGTGTTGTTTGGAAGTATTGATTAGTAATTGAGTGTTGTTGATGATTTCTTAGGTTGTGTGTTCAAGGAGATACTGTTCTAAACTTAAGTTTGAGCTTGTGATTTTATTGGAAGGGTAAGAACGTTGGTTATGATCCCAACCGCGACATCTAAACTCTAAAGCTTGTCTATCTTGATACTAACCTTGTTTCCATTGACCATTGATTCACATTGTATCTATTATTGCTCTACCGTTTTCGTATCAATACCTTTTGAAATAACCATGCAGCTTTCCCGCCAAACGGCTCAAAAGAACTGGCCCTTCGGCCTCTTGATTACCGCCGGCTCGGCCCTTCGGCCCTTCGGTTTCTTTCGGCCACTCGGCCTCTCGGCCGAGTGTGTCTTGTTGTTGTTGTTTGTTGATTTGTTGTGGTTCGTATGTTTGATATATTATTAACGATTGTATATTATGTTTTGTTTAAACGCGCGTATATGATAATGTACACTATTGTTTATGATAATGATATTGTTGGTGATGTTTACCACCTAAAGTAAGGTGACGCGGCCCGGATCGGTCACCTCTAACCTCTGATCAAGGTTGTTTAGGTCGGAGTAGCTACCGACTTCCTAATCGGCTTACCTCCTAGAGGCTTCGCATCCTACCTGCCCCTCTAGTGAGGGGTGTGCACACTTCAAGACGTTAGGATCTGTTTTCTAGTACTCTAGCTCGCGTTGGTTCGAGATTGTGGTGGCTGTGGGGTAGGAGTCCAGCCGTTGACGTAATGTTATGACAAGACTTTTGGCTCTTGTAGCGATATGGCGAATGTCGCACCCTTTTGAATTATTATTGTATTGTTTGCTTATAATTTGTTAGCTACGCGCCTCAAGGCGCGTATCTTCCGTTTCTTGAATTGTTTTGTGGTTCTTACTCAGCCTGTATGCTGACGTTCTTTCTTCTGGTTTGTTCCCTACCATGTTCTGGGGCCTATGTCATTCTTTGATGGCATAGTTTGACAGGTCTTGTTGATGTGGATGCTTGCTAGAAGAGTCAAGTGCATGCTGGGGATTTTAATACTATCATTAGACTTTTATTATTATTTGGATTATGTATTTTAAGATTGGTTTTGAGAACTTTAGCTCGACATTGTTTAAGACTTCCACTGTTACGTTTCTAGTTAATGTTGTAATCAAATAAATAGCCTTGCAATTGACTTGGTAGTCAATTGCGGCATAACAATTCTAAGTTTATTTCCGTTTATAGTTCGGTCAAAATTTAGGGTTGTTACACATCCGAACTGATCAGCGGACAGCGCGAGAATGCTATCATGCTGGGCTGCGGCCGCCGATGATCAATCTCGATGATGCCGCACCCGAGGACCAACCCGCCAAAAAGAGAAAGGAGAGGGGGGGGGGGGCGAATCCGGACCGACTGCGATGACCTTTTCTATTGAAACATTGGATGCGCGTCATGGTCTGGAGGGTCCCTCCCAACCCCATGAGGAAACAAAGGAGGTGGCCCTTGCAGAGGGCAATCAGGAAAGAGTGGTGCGCATTGGTAAGAACCTGGCTGCGACAGAGCGGGATTCACTGATCGCGCTACTCAGAGAATATAAAGATGTGTTCGCATTCACTGTCGAAGAGATGCCGGGACTTGATCCTGCAACCATTACACATAAGCTGAATGCGGACCCAAACTTTAAGCCAGTCCACCAGAAGAGGAGGCATTTTGGGACGGAGAGGTCCGAGGCTATTAAGGAGGAAGTTGGTAAACTCCTTAAAGCTGGTTATATTGAAGAGTGCATGTATCCGACGTGGCTATCGAACGTTGTGTTTGTAAAAAAGCCCAATGGGTCGTGGCGCATGTGCGTCGACTTCACTGATCTAAACAAAGCGTGCCCAAAGGATGGCAAACCTTTGCCGCGCATTGATAGATTAGTGGACTCGACTTCGGGACATGCATTGCTAAGCTTCATGGACGCATATAAAGGGTATCATCAAGTGCCCCTGGAAACAGTTGATCGACCCAAAACCGCATTCGTCACTCCGCTGGGAGTATACATGTACCGTGTTATGCCATTCGGATTGAAGAATGCGGGTGCGACATTTCAGATGCTGGTCAACAAAGTGTTTGAGGGGCAGATTGGGCGCAATATGGAGGCCTATGTTGATGATTTGATTGTGAAGAGTGTGTTGGCTGCGGACCACACAAAGGATTTGGCAGAAACGTTTGCAACTCTGCGCAAGTATAACATGAAGCTAAATCCGAAGAAGTGCGTTTACGGGGTGCAGTCGGGGAAGTGCCTGGGTTTCTTAGTCAGTGAGCGCGGCATTGATGCGAACCCAGAAAAGATCAAGGCCATTCTGGATATCCCTTCTCCCAAGTGCGTCAAGGATGTACAGCGGTTGACTGGGTGCGTGGCGGCACTCAGCCGATTCATAGCCAAATCAGCGGACCGCTGCCTCCCATTTTTTGACGCACTCCGCAAGCGCAAAACATTTGAATGGAATGACGAGGCCGAAAAGTCCTTCCTTGAGTTGAAAGAGTACTTGACAAAGGTGCCAAAGATTATGGTGCCTAAAGAAGGAGAGGAGATCATGATGTATTTGTCTGCGGGGGAGCGAGCAGTGGGGGCTGCGCTGGTGGTCGAGCGCGATGGTTCACAATGCCCTGTTTACTATGTGAGCCACGCACTCGCCACAGCCGAGTTGCGGTACCCACCGCTCGAGAAGCTAGCATTGAGTTTGTTGATTGCGAGTAGGCGGCTGAGGCCTTACTTCCAAAGCGACAAAATTGTTGTAATGACTAATTATCCACTCCAAAAAATATTGGGAAGCCTCGACGGGAATGGTCGGTTGCCGCGTTGGGGCTGTGAGTTGAAAGGGTTCGGAGTGGAGTACAAGTCAAGAAAAGCCTACAAGGGACAAGTGCTGGCTGACTTCGTCACGGAGTGTATGTTCAGTGAGGAGTTTGTGTTACCCAATGCGCAGTGGTCATTATATGTGGATGACTCCTCGAATTCGGGCGGCAGCGGGGCCGGAATAGTGGTAATCCTGCCAACTGGTGACAAAACCGAGTATGCGTTGCGTTTCGGGTTCGAGGCCACCAACAATGAGGCACAATACGAAGCTCTGATTGCGGGTTTACAGATGTGCGCGGGCATGGGGGCGACCAGCGTAAAAGCATTTTCGGATTCGGCTGTGGTTGTCAATCAAATAACTGGCAAGTTTGAGGCAAAAGATCACATGGCCAAATACCGAGATGCAGTTAAGGAGATAATCAAGGGCTTTGAGATATTCGAGGTTGAGCAGATCCCGAGGTCAGAGAATCAGCAGGCGGACGCACTGGCACGCCTGGCGAGTTCGTCAGTTAATGACAACCCCAGAGTAGTGCAGTGGAAAGTTCTGCCACTGCACAGTATTGACGCAACCCCGAATGTTTTGGCCCTGGACCGCAGTCCGGAGTGGATGGCTCCTTTGTTTGCATATTTAAAGGAGAATAAGTTGCCTGAAGACGAGAAGGAGGCAGAGAAGGTAAAGAGGCGCGTCGAGTGGTTTACCCTTCTGAATGATGAGCTATACAAAAAGGGGTATACTCATCCATTCTTGAAGTGTGTGGACCCAACCGAGGGTGAATATATTTTGAGAGAGATTCACCATGGTGAGTGCGGCGGCCATATCGGAGCCAGAGCAATGGCTGGCAAAGCTCTGCGACTTGGGTTCTACTGGCCCACGATGCAGAGTGACGCAGCCGAAATCATGAAGAAGTGTGACCGCTGCCAAAGGTTTGGTCCGACCTCGCATTGACCTGCAACCCCACTTAAGCCTATCATTGAACCATTGCCGTTTGCGAGGTGGGGGCTAGACATTGTGGGCCCTTTCCCTCGCAGCCAATGCCAAAAGACATTTCTGATTGTCGGGGTGGATTACTTCACCAAGTGGGTTGAGGCGCAGCCGGTTACCCGCATCCGGGACGAGGAGACAATGACCTTCATGTGGAAGCACATTTTCACCAGGTTCGGAGTGCCTCGTCGCGTTACTCTTGACAATGGTTCGCAATTCGACAGCGGCCCATTCCATGAGTATTGCGCGGACTATGGTGTGAAAACATGTTATGCATCTGTCTCGTATCCTCAAGCAAACGGGCAGGTGGAATCTTCCAACAAGCTGATCGTGGGCGCGCTGCGAAAGATGGTAGACGAGGCCAAAGGGAAATGGGTCGAGCAGCTACCAGGGATCTTGTGGGCGCTGAACACCACCGCAAAGCGCGCCACAGGAGAAACCCCTTTCCAGCTCGTCTATGGCTCGAATGCAGTGTTGCCAGTAGAGTGGGGTGCTAAGTCACTGCGAATTAGCACCTACGAGCCCGAAGAGAACGAGAAGGAGTTGCGTGCCGCACTGGACTTGCTGCCTGAGCTAAGAGGCAATGCTCTATTGAGAGTGGAAAGGCAAAAGCAAGACATGGCCCGCGCATATAACAAGAAAGTTAGCCCAAGGAGCCTTGAGGTGGGGGATTATGTGTTAAGGAATCTCGCAGCCACTGGAAAGGAGGTTCGAGGTGGCAAGCTGAAGCCGAAGTGGGAAGGCCTCCTCCTTGTCGTCGAGAAAGTCAGAGATGGAACTTTTCGTTTGGAAGAGCTTGACGGCACCCCTGTACCGAGGCCATGGAACCTCATTCACCTCAAAAAATATTATGCTTAGTGCTCGGTCGATTTGTAACATATTTCATTTGTACTTAGTTGTTTTTTGTCAAGAATGTAGCGCGTGGCGCATCCATAACAATGTATTTCTTTCGTGTTATATTAATGAAATGGCCTGCGGCCAAGTAGTTTCCACTATTTCAGCGATCTAGTATAGTTGTAATTAAAACTTCATAAAGTAAGATTGGCCGAGCCCGGAATTTCACCGGCCGCGACCAGCAAATCTGTTCCAAGCCGCACTTCGTCGGTCTTGATGAGTAGTCCTATTCTGAGCCGCACTTCGCCGGTCTCAATGAGGAAAGTTCGTTCCAAACCGCACTTCGTCGGACTTGATGAGATCAAGGACGGTGTGCTAAAGCCAGGTCGAGTTGGATTATCACCACTCGAACGGTGAATAACCACTGTTGGGGGAGGGACATCACCGCCTCCGACAGTCGGCCGCGGATCGCCCATACTTCAATGGGGACTCGAATACCTTCTCTATTCGGGCGCGGTTGGCGACAATTCAAATTTCAATGGTTACCTGATGCGGGTTAAGACGTTATATTCATCCCAACTGAGTTGGGTGCGCGTTGAATAGGGCTTCATGGATCACCCGGCTCGCATCAGAGGCAGGGTCGCAGACGCTGCCCTCGGCGAACATGTCTCCAGCTCGGATTCGTTCGCCTACGCACTCGTGCCCAGTAATCAGGGGGCCCTTCATTTTTGGACATCCGCATTGCGATGCTGGGTATATATGAGGCGTAGAACCCCAGATCCACGAGCCGGGATAGTCGAGCTGAAACTTCATCGGCTCAAAATGACATCTCGGGCTCGACCCTCGTTAATATCCGAGTTCTAATTCGAACAAAGGATGGGTTATAATGGCCCACAAAAAACGAGCTGAGCCATAATATTCCACCCTTGGGTTAATACCTCAAGGGGCACACTCATATAACGTGTTTGTGTTTGTTGTTTTCTTGCAGGTACTATGTTAAAATCTAGATGAGTTGTAAAGCTCGTTAGGTTAAGATCGCACCCAATTTCAGGGGCGATGTTTGATTGCAATGATGGCCCCATTTTCAGGGGCGAACTCATTCAGTCAAGTCGAAAATCGCACCCAAATTCAGGGGCGATGTTCGGCTGCGATTCCCACCTCAATTTCAGAAGTGTGGTTACAAGATTGAAGCAAAGTCGCGCCCAAATTCAGGGGCGATAGTCGACCGCGATTTTGTCTCCTTTTTCAGGAAGGAAGTGTGCTTGATCGTAGCAAGATCGCACCCAAATTCAGGGGCGAACTGCGGCTGCGACACCCGTTCCTATTTCAGAAGCAAAGTTTGACTACGATATACGAGTGATCTCGTTAGAACAAAGACATATTTCCGCAAGTATATGAAGAATTGAAGACAGTTGAAAGAAAGAAGTACTTGGGTATTTAACGAAGTAAAAGCAAGCGATTGTCAAAAACCGCAGCCAAAACACCCCTTTTGAGGCGGCTGCGGCGATACATCATCGAATTGTTCAAAGTAAAAATTGTTCAAAAAAAAAAAAAGTACAAGTACAAAAATTGTTTATGGGGCAACATCTGATGTGGCGGCATCGGTAGTGGCCGCAACGGAGTCTTCCGGCTGAGCGGCACCAGCTTCTTGCTCCTCGACGCCCTCGCCGCTGTCGACATCATCATTATCATCGTCGTCGTCGTCGTCGTCATCACCCGAATCCACATCAATGATGGGTGGAGGCGTGAACATTGGTTGCTCCCTGGGCTCTGGCTGAGGCGCGACCTCGTCAAGGTTGATGGCTTCGGGCAACGACCACAAGTCTCGCCGCGCCTGATCCATCAAACTGTTCCGCCTCGCCAGCATGAATTCTAAGCTCTGCGACACGATATCGGAATCTTCGAAGGAGGCGAGAAATTGCGCTTCAGCGCGCTCCAAGGCCGCCTTGTATGCCTCTTCTTCCACTGGAGCTAAGGTTTTGGGATGCTTATCCGATATCGCATCCACTTCCCTTAGTGCGGTAATGGCGGCTTGCTTCATACCTTCCGCAGCCTCGAAGCGCACCGCGCCCATTTTGTCATTCACCAGGACGTCGAAGTCAGGGGAGGCCAAGAATTTAGCTTTCGCGTTGCAAGCCCGATGCGCCCAAAACCAGACATGGCCCTTTGCATTCTCCGTTTGGCGTAGTAGCCTCTCCTCCGCCGCCTTCAGCAGGCCCTCTCTTTGCAAGGCCGCAGCAAGATCCTCCTTCAGCTGCGCGTTGGCCTCACTCAGGGATGAGTTGGCATGTGTAAGCTTCTCATTTTCCGCAGCCAGGGAGGAACTGGCACGTTTGAGCTTCTCATTGTCCTTGTTGAGAGAGGCGGCATGACTCATGGTCGCGCTGCAATCCGCCTTTGCTTTCCGCGCCACCTCCTCCGCGGCGGCTGCCTTGGCCTCCAACTCCTTCGCACGCTCAGCGGCTTTGAAAATCTCAATGTTCAGATCGGCGGTGTGCGCAGTTAGGGCTTTCACATCCTTCTCCCGTTGCGCCGCCACCGCAGCCAGCTCATTGTACTTGACCTTGTCCATCCGCATGCGCTCGGCGGGGTCACCATAATGGTCAAAGATGTGCGAGGCGATCCCGGCCAACTGCACAAGAAAGTCAAAGTAAGAACAAGCGCAAAGGGTAAAGGAAGACAGAAAAGAGGGGTCATCAGAAACTTACGCTGAAAGCATGCGCACAAAAGTGTTCCAGCCAGTTGCTGGGTGTAGGTTGGCTGCGCGACCAATGACGGAAAGGCACGAGCGCTTCGTTGAGGGAGCCAGTTAGCCCCCAAATAGCCCAAACCCCATCCACGTTAGGCATGGGTTGCCCCGTCTGGTCGGGTATGCGCATCAACGACGTGGGTAGGCCACCCAAGCCTGAACGCGAAGGAAAGTCAGAGCGGCGGTAAGCAAAAGGACCATTAGCACGAAGGGAAATAGACTTACTTGGGCCAAACGCGGTCCCCTCGTCGCCAAAAGGAGACGCACCCATGCTGTGCTCACTCCCATCCATACTAGACCCACCGCTCGGCTGCGATGGGTAATGGCTGAGAGACTTGCCAGCCCGTTGATTTTCAAGAATCTGCAAGGAAAGGATAGCTTAGAAAAAAAATCACAAGTACTATAACGAAATAGAAGAGAACAAATGATATAAGTACTCACTGGAGATAGGGTTTCCGCAGTGGCGGGTGAATGCTCCGTGGCCGTCTCTTTACCAGGACGGCGGCTGGTTGGCGGAGAGGATGGCTGCTCCATCGACACCTGGTGTTTCGCAAACACCTCCTGCTGAACAGGTGAGTGCGGAGCGGGCACTTCCTGTACAACAGGTGACTGCGGAGTGGTCACCTCTTGGCGCATTGGCACCTCGCGCACCGGCTCCGCGGCTATGGGAGTCGAGGAGGAAGCCTTCTTCTTCTTCTTTGACTGCGACGCAGCCGGCTGGGACGAGGCAGGCTCACCTCGCTTGCGTTTACCGTCGGCGCCTTTCTTCTTCTTGGCCGCGCCGGCCTGGTTTAGAGCCGCGGTCTCTTCGCGACCCGCTCGCGCATTCTCGGGTGCGTCCGCCTTCTTTTCACGTTGGAGCATAAGGTGCAACATGTTGTCTTCGGACAGAAGTTGAGACAGCTCTTTCTCGATTGTGGCGATTGCAGTTTCTGCAAAACCAAAGAAAGAAGAAAACCATTAGACAAGTACAAGAAACAAAGACAACACAGACAAAGAAAGTATCCTACGGTGTTGCGCTTCGTTGTCGGGTTTCATGAGACCCGCGGCGAGCAACCATTCATTGCTCAAGGCTTGGTCCGAAGTGGGTGTCCAGACGCAATTCTGCGGCTGCGCACCCGTGGCTTGAAAGAAATAGTCGCGCAGTTCGCACATGCGCGGACCTAGTCGAGGCGCTGCTCGAGTCGACGTGGGAGGGTCACCCGCAACCCTCACGAATAAAGGGCGGTCAACCTCGGTCGCACTCGCATCCAAGCCAACCCAAAAGAAACTGTTTTTCCATACAACATTGTTCTTACGGGGTTTGGGTGGCTGCGTCACGTAGTTCCCATCATCGACTTGGCGGGGTCCGAAGGTGAAAAACCCGAACTGATTGGAAGACACCCGGTGGAGAGATTGAAAGAGATCAATTGAGACCGGGATTCTCGCAGCCAGACAGGTCATGACAAAACCATTAATTGTAAAAAAGGAGTTGGGGGTCCGTTGGGCAGGACACAGGTGGTAATGTGAAAGGAGCGCAGCGGTGAACCTAGGAACAGGTAGTCGCAACCCATGGACGATGGATAGTTCGTGGACTGCGAAACAGTCGCGCGGAGGCTCAGATAGGGTAGACCCGAGCTCGGGGACAGAGAGTACAACGGGTGACTTGATCCCGTACTCCTCGCTAAACTTCTTCAACTCAGGAGGGGTATAAGAAGCTACAAAAGACTCCGAGACCGTAGCAGTCTCATATTTCCCCATCAAGTCTATTGCGGCGCGTGGCTGCGCCTCGTCGTCCTGCTCCGGCTGCGCCTGCGAGGTTGTCGCAACCGGTACAGGGGCGCGCTTCTATTTGCGCGGTCGAGGGGCAGAGGAAGAGTCACCTGACTGCGTCATCTGCGTCGAAGGCAAGAAAGCAACGGTTATATACAATGCCAACATTCGGCTGCGACAACCATACTTTCGCCTCTCAACTCATATCGGCCAAGGGGCGCTGACCAGGCTTGTGGGTTCGCCCAAGCCATAGGCAGCCATCCCGCATATGGGCCGAATGACGCGGACCCAGATTTAGACCCCGATTCGTCATCTTGAAGAGGCGAATAGAGGGCTAAAAACGGAAAGAGGAGAAAGAAGGTAGGGCGACCAACGGTTACCCAGAAAAACGAAGAAAAGTCACATGCAAAAGAGAAAGTAAAAGGGAAGAAAATTACCTTAGATTGCCGGAAAAAGAGGTCGGACGTCGGATCTGAAACGGAGCGGCGAACGGCGATCGGGTACCAAACTTTTTCAAATCGAATTAGGGGCGAAAAACCCTAATTTGTTCGAGATTTGAAAAGAAGATGGTTTGATTATTGGACGAAAGTTGAAGAAAAAGTGAGCCGGACCAACGATTAATGCAAGAACGAGAAGTTTGATCGAAAAGGTGGGAGATTTTTGGGCGAAAAATCAAGAAATTTGGAAGAGATTTCGAGAGAAAGTTGAAGGGAAGTTGGAGAAATTTTCAGAAATTTGGCAAAAGAAAATAAAAGCTGATTGAGAAGGAGGAGGAGGATATTAATAGGGAAAAAGTCGGGGGCAAATTGGTAAAATCAAACGATTTTACACAGTTTCCAGTAAACACCATTATTAACTGTCATTATGAACAGTTAATGTCAACCGCTTTTACTATTCCGAGGCGACCATTGAACTTCCCAAGCGATTAACGGCTGCAACGAATCTTTTTCAAATTTTCCCAAAGTCTTTTCGAATTCGTCACCCAATAATTAAGCAACGATGATCGAGGCCGACACTTTTTACGATAGTCGCACTCAGTTCAGGGGGGATATTCGGTTGCGATTTCGTCCCAATTTCAGGGGCGAAGTCGGGTTCAAAAGTCGAAATCGCACCCAGTTTCAGGGGCGATGTTCGGTTGCGATTTTGTCCCAATTTCAGGGGCGAAGTCTGTTTCAAAAGTCGAAATCGCACCCATTTTCAGGGGCGATGTTCAGTTGCGCTTTCGCCTCAATTTCAGGGGTGAAGTTCAAATCAAGATTTCGAAATCGCACCCATTTCAGGGGCGATGTTCGGTTGCGCTTTCGTCCCAATTTCAGGGGCGAAATCGGGTTCAAAAGTCGAAATCGCACCCATTTCAGGGGCGATGTTCGGTTGCGCTTTCGTCCCAATTTCAGGGGCGAAATCGGGTTCAAAAGTCGAAATCGCACCCAGTTTCAGGGGTGATGTTCGGTTGCGATTTCGTCCCAATTTCAGGGGCGAAGTCTGTTTCAAAAGTCGAAATCGCACCCATTTCAGGGGCGATGTTCGGTTGCGCTTTCGCCTCAATTTCAGGGGTGAAGTTCAAATCAAGAAGTCGAAATCGCACCCATTTCAGGGGCGATGTTCGGTTGCGCTTTCGTCCCAATTTCAGGGGCGAAATCGGGTTCAAAAGTCAAAATCGCACCCAGTTTCAGGGGCGATGTTCGGTTGCGATTTCGTCCCAATTTCAGGGGCGAAGTCTGTTTCAAAAGTCGAAATCGCACCCATTTCAGGGGCGATGTTCGGTTGCGCTTTCGCCTCAATTTCAGGGGCGAATATCAAATCAAGAAGTCGAAATCGCACCCATTTCAGGGGCGATGTTCGGTTGCGCTTTCGCCTAAGTTTCAGGGGCGAAGTTCAAATCAAGAAGTCGAAATCGCACCCATTTCAGGGGCGAAGTTCGGTTGCGCTTTCGCCTCAATTTCAGGGGCGAAGTTCAATTCAAGAAGGCGAAGTCGCACCCAGTTCAGGGGCGATGTTCGGTTGCGATTTCGTCCCAGTTTCAGGGGCGAAGCTCATTTCGAACAACAAGAAGCAAAGGCAGTAAAAGAATGATCGCAAACACGTATTACGGAACAACGCATACGGCCATGAAACTCGCAAGGGGCGAAGTTTTTCGATTAAGATAAAAAAAGTACGAGCCCCATGGCCTAAACAAGTGAAAGACAGGAGAGCGACATCATAGGACTTTGTCAAGGCGCATTTGCATGAGCCAGGACAAAGGGCGGCCAGGGGATGCGCAGTCGGGTCACCCTCGGTGCTGAGGAGGGCCGAGACGGGACGACTGACGAGCGCAACCCGACTTCGAGGGGCTCTGTTGGTACACATTTGTAATTGGGCCACAGCCCTTCGAATTGGAGGCCCAAATGCCCTTGATAAAGCCCAAATGATGTCTTTCAAGCCCAACGCACCACATCCGTTGGATGTCCAAGGGAATGAGGGGTCAAGATGAAGGGGGGACCCCTAAGGGCATCTTTTAGGGTTATCTCCTCCACTATAAATACCCCCTCATTTCCTCCCTTTAAGGTCATCTAAGAACTCATTTATTACAACATTCATTGCAATTCTCTCATTTATTGTCATCTTTTACTGCGACCGCACCCGACTGACTTTAGCATCGGAGGGCCGTCGCCTGGGTAGAGCCTGGGCCTCCCTTGACAGTTTGTTCTTGGTTGCAGGTTGAGAATATAGACCCCATCTATCCCAAAGTCGAACTCACACGAACATTGGCCTCGTGAAGACCCTCGGAGTAGGCTCGACGGTATTTTCCCTCCTTATATTGCTAGACCTCTCCATGGGGTTAAACTTTTAGGTGGGCCGGTTAGTGCTGATCTTACCTTTTGTCATTCTTTTGTTTTGGAGCGGGTTACCAAAACCATTGCGCTTATGGATGCGGTTGCAACACTTCGCGATCCCCAGTGTGAGTTGTTGTTACTTCGGGCTTGTACTGGTGTGTCTAAGCTTTACTTTGCTTTGCGCACTTGTCCACCCCGTGTCTTTGAGTCGGCTCAGCTTATTTTTGATGCAGCACTTCGTTCCTCCTTAGAGCGTATTGTTATTGTTTCAGGGCGGGGTTTTGGTGATTGGCAGTGGAGGCTGGCCACCTTATTCGGCTGGTGATGCTGCCCATTATACGTTCTTAGCGTCTCGTTTTCAGTCCGCTGACTTGCAGGATAAGCTTCGGCGTGCTGGTGTTGTGTCTTCCGGCCCATCTTTTGATGATGCTCTCAGTGTTTTTAATCAGACTATGGAGGTTGATATTTTGAGAAACTCTAGTGATATTGCTGCCCCCCGACTCATGAAGAAATTGGCAAACATATATTTTACGATGGTCACTTAGACTGCTGCCTCTATTTTCTCTCTCACACCACGTCAGTTGGCCTAGTGGCATTCACAACAGGGTGAGCACATTTCGGATTGGCTACGGGTGGTCCCTATTTCTGGTTTAGGGCAGACAATGAATAGCCGGACTTATCGTTGTGTCATGTGCTATCGTTTGGGCGTCCCTTTGTTCTCTTTGGACAAGCCGTGTTCTGCTTGTTATAGGACTTTCGCTGGGGATATATTTGGGAATCATGCAGTTTCGTGTGCCGGGGTTGTGGGCATCAAGCATCGTCACATTGCTGCTCGCGACACTTTGGTAGACGTCTGCTACCGGTCCGGGATTTCAGTAGGTAAGGAGGTGGATATTGGGTTGGTCGGCACTGATGGCAGGCCTCTTCGTCCGGCGGATGTGCTTTTACATTCGTGGGATGGTGGGCGTGACGTGTGTGTCGATTTGACTGGTTCGTCGCCCTTAACTCAGTCTGGCTTGGTCGGTTTTGAGCCGGGCAGGGTTGTGCGTGCTGCGGCTCATCGTAAGCGTACTAAGGATGATGCTCGGTACGCTTCTTTGGGTTATGGCTTCCTCCCTTTCTCCTTCTCCTCTTTAGAAGAATTGGAGTCAGGTGCCCGTTGCTTTGCTTCAACGCATTTAGTGGTATTTCAGGACGCAGGATATTGGTACGCAGGTTGCGACACATATTTTTACTCGTATTGGTTTCTCTATAGCCAAGGGTGTGGGGGCCCAGATTGTTTCGTGGCTCCCAACCAATTTATTGTAATTTATTATTTATGATTTATAATATATTATAATAAGTCAAATACATAAAAAAATCATGCAATAACATTGGAAAAATGTGTTCTTCAATTTATAAGTCAATGCTAACCAAAAAAATCATCGCTCATCAAATGAACATTTTTTGCTCATCAAATCTATTACGAGTAGAAGGGGTACGAGAATATCAACTAAGGCCCCGTATGATAGGACTGTATCTTTCTGATTTGATTTGATTTGATTTGAATGAATTTGATCTGATTTTATTGACTCTGATCTGATGAATTCTAACTTGAAAGACTCTGATCTGATTTGAATGACTCTAATCTGATGTGAATAAAATTCGGGATTAATGTTAATTATGTTATGATCAAATTACTTAAATCTGATCTGATCAGAATGCCTCTGATCTGATTTGAAAGACTCTGATCTGACTAAATTTAATTTGAATAATTCTGATTTGAATTTAATAAAAATTATTTAATCTGAATATTCAGTTTATTTAGTCCTATCATACCGGGCCTAAACCCTCTTCAAGTCTTAAACCCCTCTCAATCTCTCATCTCATGTCTTTCATTTTTTCTCATACCTTCTGCCGGTAAACCCACTCCCCAATCACACACCCCCCCCCTCGTATTCTGGCGGCACAACCACCGCCCCACACCACCACCACCACCGCCGCCGCCACCGTATCTCAGTTCCCGAATGTTGTATCATATTCTATGTGGGTTTCATCTATAAGGTCAGTTTTTGGTACAAATTTGTGCAAGAACTCTCCTTTTCTTCGTCATTTTTCATCTTCTGCTGTTTCCCACTTAAATTCCTGCTTTTCTGATTCTAGTTCTAGTTCTGAAGAAGAAACAATTTCATCTTCTAGCACAAGTAATCTTATAGATTCAAATTTTACTGAATTAGACACCAATAAGGTTATTGATGCTCTGAAAACATTGAGGAGAGACCCCAGCAATGCTTTTTCCTACTTTAATCAGGTTAAGAAACACGGGTTTCGCCACAATGTCGAAACGCACCTGTCCATGATTAGAATATTGTCTAGTTGTCGCTCTGGCAGGTTGTTGGGAGATTTGTTATTGGAGATTATTCGGTCTAGTGATGAGGAATTGGGGTTTGATGTTGAGGAGTTGCTGGATGAGCTTATGGAGAGACTTGATGTTGAAGGAACGAGTTCGTTGGTTAGGGTGTTTGATGCCTTGGTGAAGGCTTATGTTAGTTTGCGCATGTTTGATGAGACTTTTGATTTGTTGTTTCAAACTAGTAGACGGGGTTTTGTGCCGTCTATACTTACGTGTAATTATTTGATCAACCAATTAATCGAACATGGTAAGCTTGATATGGCGATGGCTGTTTATCCACAATTGAAGAGATTGGGTTTGAACCCAAATGTGTATACTTATAATCTTATGATCAAGGCGTTTTGTAGAGAAGGGTGTTTAGAGAAAGTATTTAAGGTTTTTGAGGAGATGAAGGATGCGGGTGTAAATCCTAATGAATTTTCGTACACCACTTATATTAATGGGCTTTGCTCAAATCGGAAGTCAGAATTAGCATATGATATGCTTAAGGATTGGAGGAATTCTTCTGCCCCGTTTGATAACTTTGCTTATGAAGTGGTGGTTCGGGGCTTTTGCAATGAGATGAAAACGAATGAAGCTGAGGGTGTTTTGCTTGATATGGAGGACCAAGGCTTAACCCCTAGTGTTTTTTGTTATAGTTTTCTGATTCATGCACTTTGTAAGGGTGCAGATATCGGGAAAGCGCTTTCTCTTCAAAATGATATGCTGTTGAAAGGTTTACAAATAAATTGCAGGATTGTTAGTTCTATTCTTCAATGCTTATCTTCTATGGGATTATTTGAAGAAGTTGTCAACGAATTTCAAACGTACCAGGATACAGGGGTCTTCCTTGATGAAGTTTGTTATAACATTTGGGCCAATGCTATGTGTAAGTTGGGTGAAGTTGAAAAAGCTGCAGGGGTGATTAAGGAGATGAGGGATAGGAATATGAATCCTGATGTGATTCACTACTCGACCTTAATTAACGGCTACTGTCTTCAGGGAAAACTTGCTGATGCCTGGAACTTATTTGAGGAAATGAATAATAAGGGATTTGAGGCTGATCTCATTACATACAATATTCTTGCTGGTGGTTTTGCTAGAAATGGGCTTGCAAGAGAGGCATTTGCCCTTCTTGACTATATGAGGGCCCGGGGATTGATACCTGATGTTGTTATAAAGAATAAAATCATCGAAGGCCTCTGTGTAGGAGGGAAGGTTCAAGAAGCTGAGATGTTTTTTGATAGTCTAAAAGAGAAGTGCCCAGATAACTATGTTGCTATGATTAATGGGTACTGTTATGCAAATCACACACTGCAGGCCTTTGAACTTTTTGTCAAGACGTTCAAGCAAGATATTCCATTAAACAAAAAGACCTGCATGAGGTTGCTAGATAACATGTTGGTGAAAGGTGAAATTGAGAGTACTTTTATGCTATTTCAGACATTCTTGACTTCTGAAGATAATCCTTGCATCAAAATGCACTCAAAACTCATTGCAGCTCTGTGTAATGTCGGGGATTTGAAAAAGGCGCGCTGGGTGTTTGACTATTGGATTAAAAGAGGATTGGTTCCTGATGGCATCATGTACACAATCATGATGAATGGATATTGCAGAAGTAATTTTATAGTAGAGGCATTTGAACTTTTCCATGACATGAAGCGTAGAGGTATTACCCCTGATGTTATCAGCTTCACTGTTTTGCTTGATGGTCATTTGAAATCCAGTTTGAAGAAGTCCTCTTCATCTCCGAACATTTCTGTTGAGAAGGAAGCCAGAGTTTTAGAATCAACAATTAGGAATGAGATGGTGGAAATGCAGGTGGAACCTGATGTGGTCTGTTATACTGTATTGATTGACAGAAAAAGCAAGTTAGATGGTGTCCAGGATGCCTTTAAGCTCTTCCAAGAAATGATAGAAATTGGGCTGCAGCCCGATGCTGTGGCATATACGGCTCTCATTTCTGGCTGTTGTAGAATTGGAGATGTGGACAGAGCTGTGACCCTAGTCGATGCTATGACTGCACAGGGTTTACAGCCAGATGAGATAACCATGTCAGTATTGCAACATGGCATAGTGAAGCTTAAGAAACTGCGCTTAAGGGATTGATCAAGTAAATGACATGTGTTCTGGAGAAGTTAATCAGCCTCTCTTAGATCTAGCCACCAAGCAGACAGGATTATACTTCAATGGTGAGTTTAGTTTTAATCATCTGTGTAAAATCTGTTTCACTACTCCCTAATCTACTCTTTCTGTTATTCCAGGCATTTGGAGTGTAGGGTTTGTTTAGCAAACTCATTGGACGGAGAGGATAAGATTGGCACAGGAGAACTTAACAGGTAAATATAATCTCTTAGGGCCCGTTCGGTATCACTGCCGTTTTCAGTTTTTGTTTTTTCTCGCGTAAAACATTTAGCTTAACAAGTTACAAAATAAAGTTTTAATTGTTTGTTTCGATAATAGTCATAAAGAAAATGAAAACTGACAACTGAAAACTGAAAACCACTTTTTCTGGTTTTCAAAAACGGGGCTTTGGTTTTCAAAAAAACAGAAAACCGAAAACAGAAAACGATACCGAACAGGCCCTTAGCTAACATATGCAGATATTACTTAGTTTCTTCGTACAGAGCTTGTCTTTGAACTTAAGTTAATCTTCAGGAGCCTTTATCTGAGGATATCACTTTCTAGAGCTTTGAAAAATCGGAGAACTGTCTCCCAAACCTAAGATTGAGTTATAGAGTAACTAATTTGTGGTAGAGTTGACAAAGTGGCTGTGTAATTTCCTTTAGACCATGATTTTCTTGTGGATCTCTACCGCCTATGTATTAGGTTCCAAGTCATCGGAGTTCAGTGTCTGTAGTATTTGCTTTATTCGAGTTTCAGAATAATGTGATTGAAAGTGGCCCCTTTTCAAGATTGTCCGTGCTGACTGCTGAGTTTAGTTTCCATTTCTACCTTTCTGTTCATAAAAATAGATGTAACAAATCATCAGAAAAATAAAAAAAATACAAAAGGACACCAGTAATTCCCTACCTTCTCTCTAAGAGTGTCACTGTTCTGAGACTGTTCACATGCAAATCTATCCAAAACGCAGCTGTTTTGGTGCAATCTTGGGTTGTTTGGCTCCTCTGGCCTTGCTGTGTCCACGTCTCACTTCCGACTCCCTCACGATGCATTCCTCATTGCGTTTCTCTCTCTTCATCTCACTCTCAGAACTCTCTTCCTCTTCATCTCAATTTCTCTCTCCGTTCTCTATCCTCTTCATCTTGTGCGGTATCCCTCACTCACTTTATAGCAAATTTCTGCTAGAGCATTGGTTCACAAAATCAGGAAGTAATTGCAATTTTTAGGGTGTTAATTTTGTTATTGTTCAGTTTCATTTTGAATTATTTACTCATTGGAATTTCTAGGGTTTTTATCTTGTGGTTTTGATTTTACAATATAACTCCGTAATCAGGTTCAGTGTATTACTCTCTGTATTCGCATCTGAATAAAACAACCTTTCGATTTCTGGAGAGATCAACCATTGATTATACATTCTTTGTAATAATAATATCTAAACTTTATTGATATTATTCAGAATTATATCTGATTTATTTATCACTTTCTCCTTCTTTCGCTCCTAGGTTTCTGCTTCTGATCAGTTGATTTGTTGTTTGTGGCCGGAGCACAGTTTGTGGATCGTCTTTCCTCGAAAATGTGAGTGTCTTGAACTTCCGAGGTTTTACCTCCTTCGATTTAAACCTGGGCTGTCTTGAATTGAAATGAGTTTAGAACATTGAAAGTCGGTTAATGAAATTCTTTTTGTACAGTTTTTGGGCATGTTTGCAGGGTTAAGGTTCGCCGTCTGTTCCTTCACTTCTCTCTTAAATTGCGGTAATCATAAGCTCAAGGTGTGTTATTTCTTTTCAATCTTTTCAAAGTTGTTCTGTTGCTGATTAATTGTTGTGTCTTTTATGATTTGTTGTTTAGATTATTGTTGATTTTATGTCTCGCCTTCTGCAAGCTTCAAGTATCCTCTCTCCTTCCTTCCCCATCTATTCCTCTATCTTTTCACTCTTAATCATATGATCACTTTTCTGCATTTTGTATTTGGATCCGTTCTTAAATTATTTCATTCCGTTTAATATAAAGATTTAATATAATGTTAATAGCTTTTAATTTTTCTGATTGATCAACTGCGATCTGTTGCGGAACAATTTTTAATTTCAATTCGAATTATTTGGGGTTTTACTATTGTTGTTAATAGCTAATATCATGCTGGTGTTTGAATTGTTATCATATCCTATAGATAATACTGTAGATAGGTGTTTTAGCTTTTGGTATTCTATTATTGTTGTTGCATTACATTATTGTTGTTTAATAATTGGGCGGATGTTTTTGATTCAGATTCGTTGAGGCCTGGGAGGTTTGACCGTCAGATGACTGGTTGTCACCCTGATGTTGCTTGTAGAGTTAAAATCCTTCAGGAAATGCATCTCGGGACTGTCTAATTTGATTTCTTCTCGTGTTACTTTCCATTATTTGTTGCAATTTCATGAATATGATTGTTAAATGGTATAGTAGTAGACTAGTAGGTAAGCTATGAGTGTCAAAATTCAATGCAAGTTGTAAAATGTGCTAGGGGCAACATCTGGTCTATTTCTGGGATAGAGGCAGGGAATTACCTTCTGTTTTTTATCAAATAAACCCTGATTGTAAAGATAATCATGAATCATAGCTTCTACTTGTCATTTTACTCAGTGCCCATGTTCACAATCGGAAAAGATTAGCCCAATCAACAGAGTCACCTAATCCTACTCCTAATGAACTGTAACATTCTCTCCTGATTCGCCTTGCAAAGTGAATTTTTGTTTCTGAGCAGCTCACTAATGCGTGATTCTAACATCTTGCTGGTTTTTTTTTATCAACCAAAGACTGTCATGGAGTTTCGTTTCGACTTAAAACATGTAATTGTGGGAAACAAGACTAGACTTCTTTTTATACAAATTGGGGCATTGCTGTTTTAGTGATTGGGTGGCAAGGGAAGTGTGGTTCCTCGGTTTGCCGTTTGTTTGGTTAAGTATTCTCACTGAGTGAGAACTCAAATTTGGGACTGTTTTATCTTCTGCAGGTCCACTCTCTTGGCCAAGCTCTAGCAAAGGATGTGGACTTTGAAAGGGTTCGTAGGAGAACTCCTGGTTTCACTGGTGCAGGTTTACAAAATTTGATGAATGAAGCGGCAATTCTTGCGGCTAGGAGAGAGCTCAAAGAAATAAGCAAAGACTAGCTATCTGATGCCCTGGAAAGAATCATTGCTGAGCCAGAGAAGAAAATTCTGTTGTGTCAGAAGAGTGGAAGAGACTAGTAGCTTATCATGGTACACTAAAAATGACCAAACCCCAGTTCAAGTTCCCTCTTTGATGCTATTGCTTAATTCTTGAGTGTTGTAAACTGTCTATCTTGCAGAGGCTGATCATGCTTTAGTTGGTGCTCTTATGCCTGAATATGATCCTGTAGCCAAAATTTCAATCATTCCTCGTGGTCAAGCCGGTGCTCTCATTTCCTTTGCTCCCAGTGAATAACGACTGGAATCAGGCCTTTACAGCAGAAGCTACCTTGAGAATCAGATGGCTGTTGCTCTTGGAGGCAGGTGTGTATGCTGCAGTGTCTATGTCTTCAAAGTAGTTGCCCATTGTTGGGTGTCATGTCCATATATTCTGTAATGTTGCTAACTAAATTAAATCCTACTTTACTTTTCAGGGTCACAGAAGAGATAATATTTGTTGACAACAATGTGATTACAGGAGAATCAGACGACTTCATGCAAGTTACACAAGTGGCGAGGCAGATGGTTGAGAAACTTGGATTCAGCAAGAAAATCGGCCGAATCGCAATTGGCGGTGCGTGGTGATCCTTTCTCGGACCAACAGGTAGGAATACGAATACTTGGAACTTCTTGACCAGATATTTAAGCAAATACTATTCTACGAACCACAATATGTTGATGGGTTGTGTTGTGTTGTGTGTCAGGATTTAAAATTATAACCAGACACTAGACCACATGTCCTCTCGGTGTCCTTATCCAAACCTATTTGGAATCGGACACTGAACTTGAGAGAGGTGTCAGTGTCCTTGTCCAAACCGTACTGGAAATGGACACGCAGCTTGAGAGAAGTGCCCTTATCCAAAATCTTTTAGGAAACGGACACTGTTTACTGAGAGGTGTGTCTGTGCTTTATAGATGGTGGGAGGGAGATTCATTTATCGCAGAGGGGGCTAGGGGTTAGTTTGTTTGTCTTTGCAAGCAACAAACAAATTGGGCGATTTGGAGGTTGTTGAAACATTCTCACCTTCAAGTTTCCAGAGAACAACACACTGCTCTGGTGTGCCAAGAAAAGATTCAAGTCGAAGAACAGAAAGCAGGTGGCAGCTGCTGTTTTGTTTTGTCTGACTTATTATATATGGCAAGTTAGCAACAAATGTAGGATTGATAATGTTGTCATGTCTCCTATTTCAATGTGTGACATGGTAATGGAGAATATTAGACTAAGGCTTAGGAGTACAGTCAAGAACTTGAAAAGTGAAGAGTGTAAGTGGCTAGGATTAGTCTAATGTAATAGCACTAGGTGCTGAATGGTTTGAATCTTTTGGCTAACTGCCAAAGAATTAGGCTTGTACTTGCAGGGGAATGCCCCGGTGTTCTTTGTACATTTTTTGAACTCAATACAAATTACATTTTAGCAAAAAAAAAAGAAACATTCTCACCTTACCCCTTTCCTTGACTGAATCTTTATGCTTCCTGTTTGGATATGGATGTAGATAGTTTAGGGCACTTGAAAACATCTAGCTTCCGGGTGCTCTTTTATAATGCTACTTATGGTTCAACACTTCAACCTCATGTATTGCTTTATATAGACTGTAAAGAATATAGATACATTATTTCTTTAGATATTGTGATCGGTTCTCGTGCTACAGCCCTACTGGATCCCTGTTAAATTAGTCGATTGTCTTGGTGCAGTGATGGACTCTTATGTTGACATTGTTACATTCTCAGCCTTAGGTAAAATGTAATTTATTGGCACCATCAAAGCGACCATGGAGTATCTGTAAGTACGTGTGTTTGAGCTTCCAATCAGTCGGCATGGTGATGATGAAGGTACCTTACCAAAAGGCCCTGATGCTAAAGGTACTAATCTTCAAATTTGAAACTTTTAATCATGAGCTTTGTGCATTATGTATGTTTTATGCATTATAGATTTGTTATGGGGAATAGGAAATAACTTCCTGGCTCTATAGATTTTCTTTAAGACAAAATGTCAATTAAGTTCAGTCTTGGGTTCACCTATGTTTACAGAAAGAGAGGAAGCCAAGTTAAGAAATGAATAGATTGTTTGTGAAATCGCCTGGCAGGGGAATGGTCGTCAAACTGTGGCACAAATGATCTACACCGTGCATCAATTGTTTGTCCGGTGTGAGGATGTTTTGGCTGCCGATGCCAACATACAGGGAAGGGACTTTTCTCTCTGTTCAGTTTTCGTTTGGCCCTGAATGACGGTGCACTTTTAGGAGAACAGCAGTTATGGCTCTTGGCAAATATTTGGTGCCACAGTGGCTCTTGGAATTTTGTTCTGAAACACACTGTTTCATCGAGCATTGATGGTTTTCCATGAATTTTTCTTTTTTTCTTTTTTCCTGATTGTATTTTGGGTAGAGATTTGGTTGACTCTGGATTTCCAGTCTTCGAACAATTTGTTCGGATTGGGAAATGAAATTGTCTATGACAAGAAATTATAAAAACTGATCAAACTCTATTTGCTTTGAAGCGGAAATCTGGTTAACTGTTTTTCCCTACTAGACCGTCTCATCAACACTAGTGAGTAGTGACCCATCATATTTCAAGATTAACTAAAGTTAACCATGGCATGGGTCAACTTTGCGTCGTTGTGAAAGTTAAATATGAGGTCAAATCAGACAAGATATGTAGGTCTAGTTGGAAATTCTGCAGCTCCATACTTCACTTTCTAAAGTTTTTAGTAGCTAATTGAAAACTTTTTGTTGGGTACTTATTTTAATCTATCATGACTTAATTTTTTTAGGTCGTCTATAAAAATCTAAAAGTTTTTGCATACATTTCATTATCATTTAATTAATACGAGTAAATTTTTATTGACCATTTGATAACATCAAAAAAATCTAAGAGTGTTCTCCCAAATCAGTCCACATCCATATGCAAATACTCCCTCCATTTCGGTGAATTGTTTACGTTGTCTTTTGCACAAAAACCAAGGGAGGGAGTGTAATTAGTCTAATTATTTCCTAAGATATTATCAATGCTCTAATCATTCTTCTCCTCTTTCCCAGCTACTTTCCCATTTCTCACTCCTTCTCCATTGTTCTTCCCCCTAAGGATCATGATGAAATTGGAAATAAGATCAAACTATTGTAAATATAAATCACAATAGTTGTGATGAACATCACACGGCTAAAAATTTTTTGTTCCTTTCTTACAATTTGTCTTCTGCTCTTTCCCTTTCTCCGCCCCCTTCTCATGTCTCTCTCATCTCCCTTTATTCTTCCACCAGACTTCCATCATCAATGTACAAACAACACCACAAGAATAACACCCAGGTGATTAAATCACAAGGCAAAGAGAGAGAGAAAAAAGAGTGTTGATCTTAAACCCAAATCCCTAACAATACCCAGATTTTGCCCCCAAAAAACCCAGATTTTTGCCCCCAAAAAACCTAGATTTTCGCCCCCATAAAACCCAGATTTCCCCTCCAAAAAATACAACTTAAAATAAAATCACAATAATCCAGTTTTTCCCCTTAAAAATGGAGATGCAAACCCAAAAAAAAAAAAAAAAAAGAACAGATACAATCAAGAGAGACAGTGGTGTTCGAAGAGGAGAGAGATGAAGACGTCGATCGGCATTCAGAGGAGAGAGGATTCGTGGATTCGGACGAGTTCATAGGAGAGAGAGTGGGTTGGATTAATTTTAGGGTGATAGATGAACCCAGATGAATGTGGATGAGGGTGGGTTGGATTGTTAATTTTGATTGAGTTTTGGAATACTATGGGTTTGGTGGATTAATATTTGGGGGAATGTTAGAGTTAATTGTGTTTTATTAATTAGAGTTAAGGGGGGTTAATAAGGGTATAATGGGAAATTCAAGTGGGTTAATTTGTCCCAAAATAGAAACGTAAACAATTCACTGAAATTGCCGAAAACGGAATACGTAAACAACTCAATGAAATGGAGGGAGTATAATTCTTTCCTTACGCATAGGAGTAGCATCATAAACAAATCCACATGAGTAGTAATTCATACGTTCTGTTTCAAATGACGCATGCCTCTGTTGTTTTTCTAATCGAGAGATTTTCTTGAAGTTTTTTTTTGGACTTAAATGGAGGAAGTAGATACTCCGTATGTGACGGTCAATATATATTAGTGTGTAATTTTCAACTCGCGGAAAAAGAAAGAACAAAAAACAACATCTCGGCATTTTTATGGCCGTGTTACCTACCACTTACGTACGCTACACAGCAACTTTCAGCCTTATTCCGAAGACTTGAGCCAACCAAATTAGAATAACTAATTAAGTATCTCTCAAAAAAAAAAAAACTAATTAAGTAATGCGTCTTTTAGTTTTCAATAGCCACCCTCTACTTACTACTGTCTTCTCTTCTATAAACCACACACATAAACCTTATTATTAGTTCACTTGCCAAACACAAACAAAATCTTCCTTCAGATTTACATATTAGAAAATCAAGAGTGAGAGTAGCAACTCACTCGGGGCTAAAAATCTGATCACAATGATCATGCTATAGTAGCGATTCTTATTCTTAATACGTCTTACTACTTTACTAAGTGTAGATGTCAGTATGTACAATACCTTTTAAGTCTTGTATATGTCTCATGTATACATATTGAGCTTCATAACCTTGCTAAGGTAAAGCATAATTAATCATATGGACGACCCTGCAGATAAAATTACAGGGGAGTTCAGGTACAACGTAGCCTTATTTCTAAGTGTTGTACTCATCATATTTGCCATAACTTTGCTTACATTCATCTGCTCAAGAATCAACCTAGGCTACTCATCCTCGTCTCGAGTCAACACAAGTGCAAGAAGGGTGGATAATGATAACACAGTCGTCACCATAGATTACGGCCTTGACGAAGCAACACTGAATAGCTTCCCAAAGCTCATGTACTCGCAAGCTGGAGCACACAAGGTGGCAGAGGAGGGGGTGAGTCAAAAGAGCGAGGCGGCCTCGTGTTGTCCCATTTGCTTAGGGGAGTATAAGGAGAGTGATGTTGTAAGGTTGTTGCCTGATTGCGGACATTTGTTCCATCAAAAGTGTGTAGACCCTTGGTTAAGGTTGCGTACTACGTGTCCTATGTGTAGGTCTTCTCCTCTTCCTTCTCCTTTGTGTACTCCTCTTGCTGAGGTTGCTCCATTAGCAATCTCTCTATGAGCTTTATTCAGTGTTCACCTTTTTTGCTCATCAATGGTAGAGCACCAAGATTTTTTTTTTTTTTTTTTTAAAGATAAGAGGTACCTGATACATGATACATTACGTTTTATACAAGGCTCTGATCAATATGATCCTAATAGGTTTTCGTCTTTTCGACATAGCTTTGGCAAAAGGCCTGCAGAGCCGAGATGCTCTTCAATATTATTGAACAGCAGTCAGCCAGTGTTCCATTTCTGGAAAGTCGTTCATATTCCTCGCAAATTGAATGATCATGAGCCTGAAGTATCGCCTTTCTGAGAACATGAATAAAGAATTCAGTTGAAATTGCTATGATTTCAGCTACTTTTTGCTGCTAATCATGCTGATTCTTCTTCAGCAAGAGCTGTGTCGAAGTTGATTCACCTAGTTCAGTAATGAGTTCAGTTACTGCATCACATGGTCGAATCAACTCGCCTAAATTCTTAGTTGAATCAGTTCCTTTAACAGTCACTGTTCCTGCTGACTTTGAATGCACTTGCTGAGTTCTACAAAGTTCAGAACATCTAACTCGAGAAGGCAAACCTGGACTGTGCTAAGATCAGAGCATCAATTCTAGTTTGCTCAACATCAGAAACATTGTAACTAAAGATTGCATTAAAGTTCCTCCATTTATTTGATATTGCAACAGGAAAATCTTTGGTACATTCAGCAAACCAGAAACAACTTGTCTTCCGTACTCAACAGTACAACTGGTCTTTCGTACTCAACAGTACAGAAATCGGTTGAGGTCCTTACACTGATGAGCTTTGAGTCAATCCTGAGTGCTAGATGTTAAACTTCTAGCCAACTCGTGATCACGTAAACCCTAGGCTTTACTACTGTCACACCAAATATAACGTACTATAACTAGCTCAAGCAAAGAAATTCACTTACAATTTATATACCATACAAGTGCAGTGTTTCCCTAAGGCTAAAAATAACAATGATATACATCTATAAATGAATGAAAGAATTGATCAATCACAAAAACAAGTGGAACAGGCATGACATTCCAAACAAAGCAGCTACATCTGTAAATCAGCAAAGAGGGCAAACAACCAGACCATTCTCATTACACTGTGAGCATTTACTCCATATGCCACCCTGACTACCGTCTTGATCACCATGTTCAAACACCTTCCTACTCCCATTACAGTCGTAACACAACATAAATCTCAACCCACAACACACATTACAAGGCCCTACACTGAAATCAATTGGTATATCTCTGAACAAGGGCCTTAATCTCCCTTGTTCATTCAATGTCAATACTTTCTCTGCTCCTCCAATGTACCTCCCTCTGATGAACAGCCGCGGAGGCAGTGCCTTCTCTCCCATTACCCTCCACAATTCTTCCCTATACTCGGAGTGAATCGATACATCTCTCTCGTAAAAGATCAGCCCGAAACTCTTCAGCAGAAACCGAATGCTCTGACAGTCCTCAAAGGTCTTTCTGATCCCCCTCAGGCTTGTTGTGTAGAATATCACTGAGTCACTACCTCCTGGAGGACATTTCTCCTCGAATTCCAATAACGGGTCGGGCTGATCTTCGGATCCTGATAATGGGTCGGGTTCTACTTCTGGTTGGAAAAAAGGGTACTTCTGCTTTTTCTCACAGGTTTTCACCTCAGCTGCTGCTTCACAGATTCTGATGTACTCTGATACCGCATTTCGGAACGCAGCCAGGAGTTTCGGGTCGAATAATGTCCCGGAATCCATATCCGGCCGTCTGAAGGACAAGACATCACATTCTACCCAAGAATCTTCTTTTACACAATTAGTCTCACCATTTTTCTTCAATTCTAAAGACCAAGAACTTGGATTCTCAGTATCATTCACTGTACAAACAAAATCGTCATAATTTGAAGGGCTGACATTCTCTTTATCAACAACATTGTTTCCTGAATCAAATTCTTGAACTTCTTGCTGATCTTGGTCTATCCTGAGCTCCTCAGCATGGGATTTTTCGGGTTTTGAGGCCGGTTTCGGGTTTGTTTGAGGGGATGAGTGTGATTTATTGTGGGATTTGAAGTTAAATTTGTCAACAAAAGCACTAGATTTTAAATTGAAATTATCAACAAACCCATCTAAAGCACTAACCTGAAGAATTCGATCCGGGTTCAAATACCCAATTGGCTTTG